>JZKD02S1823634.1:1368707-1423022 GCA_000966675.3 Picea glauca
AGAAGGTTATAGGTGACAAGATCCCAGTTCAAACTATATTTCCAGAACTTGACGAGGAAGGAAAAATCATATTGGAGCCTGAAGCCATCACTGACACAAGAATTCGCCAGCTAAGAAATAGATCCATTTCAGAGTATCTCATTAAATGGAAGAAACTATCGACTGAAGATTCCACTTGGGAAGATGAGTCTTTTATACAGAAGAATCCAGAGTTACTCAAGTGTTGCAGACAACACTTGTCTCAAGGGGAGGGACATGTTAAGCCCTAATATTGGCTCATTACCCCTTTATTAGGGCATATTATATTAGTAATGTTATTTTATTTATGTCAGCTTTAGGCCATTAGTTGTAATTATACCTCCTATTCTCCTATATATACCAAGGAGAAATTTTCATTTTGAATCATCTTGTACTTGAACATTTAAGTGGGGTAAAAGGAGGTTGCCCCCTCAAAGAGGCTTATTATCTAAAATTATCTCTTTTTCAAGGAATTGAATACCTTTCCTGATGTTTTTCTATGCTATATTGATGTTTGGTTCTTAACAGAAATATGGTACTGATAGGGGGATACGAGGCATCATCATCAAGAGGATCAATGATGTCACAACATAAATGGGTGCAAAAATATTAGCCTACAAGATTCTAAGAAAATGCCACAGGGAGGAAGTTCCAGTTGGAGTCGTCGCAATTGTAGCTCAATGCACCGAGGGCACCACAGTGAGTTGGGCACCATATCTCTTGAACTTGTTCTTGGATGACTGCAAGGATGTGCAGGATGTCGGAATAGAGTTTCACTATTCATGGATAATCATGTTAATAGCCTTTATGGGATGGAGGGAACCGAGGTATGGAACTTTCCTTACAAGACCCAAACCTAATCATGGAGCAAGATATTTATTGTTGAAAGCCACGTCAGATGTTAGGCACAAGAAGATGAATGGGTCCATATTCGAAGGATACCTACGAGATTTGCAGGGATCCATCAACAACATGTGGAGGACCACACCATAGGCTATTGCGTAGTTTTGGGACATCGCCAACTTCAAGGCCAAATAACATGTGATTTGGATATAGACGTGCAAGGATCCCAATAAGCAGTGGCTAAAAATGCACTAATGTATCACAGAGAGCGACATCGACAGGGTGATCAAAGATTGGGAAGATGAATGGAGTATTCTAGTCCTCACTCAAGACTTGCTGGAAAGGACAATAGAAGAAGAGGTAGGGCAGGGAGAAACACAACCTCAAGAAGTCCCAATGCCCAAAAAATGGAGGACGGTCCAGACAAAGAAAAAGAAGACAGACAAAGGGGCATCTAAGACAGTGACACAAAAGAGGAAGAAGGAGAATATGTAGCCGAACAAAGAGCAGGAGAAACAGGTTGAGGCTGCGCAAGGGACCACATAAAGTCGCAAACCACAGGAACCAAGTGGGAATAAGAGGCCAAGCAATCTGATGGGGGGGGGCGCAAGAAAATTAATGTGCAAATACCACCTCCAGAATATATGATCACATACAATGATGGGGAAATGATAGCCTGAATGGTCCAGGATTTTCTATCCGAGGATTTTGACAATGATGTGCACCACAGGGATAGGATTCAAGAGGAGTTGGCATACATGCGATAGTTCCTCAAGAAAATAGGAGAAGCACACATAGCAGGAAACACCATGGAAATAGGGCCATCATCACCACAAATAGAGGAAAGAGTGGAAGAAGAAGAATGAGATCTAGTCCATATGTTATTGCAGTCGAACAAAACATTCCACATTTCACCTAGTATATTGTGCATGGAGGATATCGTGGAGAAGATACCCCTAAACAACTTAGCTCAAATCCAACTGGTATTGATGTGAATACCATCCAGGGCCCTACACAAGTTGCAAGTTAGCATAAACCACGAGGTATAGTCTCGTGCACGCAAAGACTTAGTCAAATTAAAAAAAGAAACGGAGAAGCGGGATGCGCTGGAAATAATATATGAACAGGCTAAGTTTGAGACCCAAAAGGAAAGGGACCACATGAAGGGATTGGAGTAGAAAGTGGCAGGAACTTACGCAAAGATTCCAATGACCACGTAGGGGGATGAACTCACAGCAGTAGAAAAGATTGATCATATTGTGCAAGCAATCAATCAATATCAGAAGGATATTGAGAATCTTCGTGAGCATATCACACCCACTACTCCACTAGCAGTGAAGGAGAAAAGGAAGAAGAAAACAACAGAGTAGTTGCAAGAGATAGAGAAACAGTTTAGAAAAACAACCGACTTGTTGGATAAAGAAGAATAGCTTTGGACAAAGTCAGAGGAGGATCAACAAGTCCAAAGGTGGGACAAGGAAGAAGAACGGATCAACGTAGCTATCCAAGACCTCAAGAAGAGGTAGAAGACAATTCCCATCATAGATCACATCAAAGCAGTGCAGGATATGAAGAAACTGCAAGCAGAACTCGCCACTGCACAAACAAAAAAACATGAGTGTCAGGATCAAAGGGAACCACTTCAAGAGCAAGTAGCATAAATCATTTCACAAGCAGACGAAGTTAAAACACAAATCGCACAGACTCAGGAAGAATGCGCAAGACTAATCAGTGATGAAGTTGCAATCCAGGTAGTAGACACAATCAAGGAGAAGACCACGCAGGTATAGACATAGGAAACAGAGCTCAAGGAAAAGTTCCAGGCAATCACCAAGGATATTGAGGAAGCACACAAAAGTTAGGTGGCTTGGGACGAGCCACACGTCAATGTTGGGGGCCTGTTGGAGGTAGGCCAAAAAGGAAAAGCAAGGCGGTTTTGGGAAAGAAAGGATGCACAAGGAAAGTGATATCTGGAAGGAAGAAAAACATGTGGGCATGCATGGAAGACCTAACGATGGTAGGGTTAGGGTTTTGGTAATGTATTGTAATGGCTGAAGAGATAGAGACGTATAAATATAGATACTTTGGTATTGTAACGGTTGTTGTTGTTGTTTGGATGTTATAGAGATAAGTTTTTATTGTAGAGAGAGTTGTTGTAGCGAACCAATATGTAATATTTTGTTGCATGACCTATTTTTGTAAGATGTTGAGCTAGAGAGGATGAAGGAGGGTAGATCTTGAGGGTTATATTGTAGGCCAAGGATCTTGGTGCGATCTAGTCCACCTCATATATATCTTACCCATCTAGGAAGATTGTACGTGCATGACACTGTATATGCGAAAATACTATAATAAAAGAGTTGAGAGATAGATATTTGTGGACGTAACCTAGGAGGGGGTGAACCATAGTAACATCTATGTTATGTTATGAATGCATGCATATCTCTGTTTATTTTAATTATCTATTGCGTTACTGAATGAATGAATGGTTAGATCTATTACTTTACTGAATGAATGAATGGTTAGAGTTCCTACATAATCTTGAATGACAATACATTGTGTTTACAAGTTGTAATAGCAGCTCAATAAACAGTTCTCATATCTCTCACTCAATCCTAGGCTATAAACACATGAGTATTATAGACACCCATTAAATATATCTTGGGTGAGACGACGCAACGCATTATGTGTGATGTGTTGCCTTCTGGTTTACTAGGAGGGTCGATAGTTTTAAAGGTTTTGTTGGAAACTCGAAAGACATGAACCCTGGGTCAATAAGGTCAGACAGAAGAGTAGAAGAGTAAACCAAAAATTGGCATCCTAGAATTTGGAAATTTTTATCTTTGTTATGTTATAACAAAAAGATCAATTTGCAGTTTCCTCTTTCAACAATAACATTATCCACTACATTATTTATGATGCTACAAATTGTGCGTGGCGAACTGGCGCTGCGAACCCTATGTTTTCTACTAGATCAAACCCTCCTCAACTGTGATTCACTTAGGTCTAAGGTTTTAACTTTTCAAATGCATTTCCTCCTCAGACATGTGAAGTTTTGAAAACCTATTATAAAACCTATTCCAACTTTACGCGCTACAAACTCAACAGGATGTTGCAAACCATCTGTTTTACACAGAGTTGCTACAATTTTTTCCCAACTGCAGCCTCATCCTATTTGAGATTCTGTTATTTTCTTGTCACCTCCTACCTGCAGCTTTTTCATCCTCACATTGTTGTTGTGCATGAATATTTTATTCAAGTAAACCCTAAGTTGTGCCATTTCTATCCAAACCCCTATTTTTTTCTTTTTTTTTTCATATAGGTGATAAGAAATTGTTATAAGATGGAAAAGGGGTTTTCAAAACATTCATTATTGAGAGACATCAAGGTAATAAGGTTCACAAAGGGGGATATATTGTCAGGGCTGAGCCACTTGACATGCAAATTATCAATTCAAAACCATTTTTCAAGGAAGCATTCCAGAGGGTGGGCTCCCTGAATTTTTGTGAGAAAATGAAAAGACAACATCCTAAGGTAGCTAAAATGTTTGCACTCAACTTCAGTGGGACAAATAATAAGGTGGGGGAACTGGAGTTTGAATTCTCTGAGCCATCTATTTCTATAGCCATAGAGATACCTGATTGTGGTGAAAAATGGTTTAAAGACGTGTCTTTGAATTCTTCTTTCTCCAAGGAATTCCTAAAACACGAATATCAAGGATATAACATATCCAAGGGAGTTCCAAGAAGTCACATGCTGGAGTATTTTGAAAAAATGCTCAAAGTTATTCATAGGTACTTCACATGTGAAGGAAGGTTCAATATGGTTTATCAATACCATATCTGATTGCTACTACACTTTAATGGTAAAGAGTCCATGAACCTTCCCTTTTATCTTTTTAGGAGTATTGGAAATATGTTAGATAGTGTCCAAGATAAAGCTAAGAAAGTGGATACCAATGTTTTTCACTCTGATTTAATCAAGATGCTAGTAGTGGAAGAGATGAAAGACAAATACTGATTGGGAGGTTTTCCTCGTTGCATCGGGTTTTCAGCCAGATGTTTCTCACACACCACATTCCAAAATAAAAACACCTACTCCTACTGAGAATATTGTGCACTCAGAGTCAAGAAAAAAGAGGAACATGACCAAAAGTGATAAATCCATTCAGATTACAAATAAAACAGTTAAAGGTGCTCCCTCACAACCTCCTAATAGAGAAGTTTCTCATGTGGTAGAACCTACACCTAGGAGATATCATCAAGTAAAATAAGGAATCTTAAGGGTAAAAAACTTGTCATTTCGCCACTTGTTGCTGCAGAAACAATCAAGCTTAGAAAAACTTTCACCAGATCAACAACTAAAGAGAATATTCCTGTGGAAGAGGGTACAACATAAGCCTCAACTCAACAAAAGGATAAAGATCAGCCTTCCAAGTAGCCAATAGGTATTATTGATATTAGCAATCCTCCTCATGAAAGTAATCCTACTTTCAAAAGACTCATGATGAAACTTAAGTGTGTAAGAGATGAAAAATGACAAATTCAGAAGGAAAATCTAGAGGCCTGAATCAAACTAAAGGATATGTTAGTTTTATTTTAGAAGACTATGGATAAAACAATATACTTGGACAAGAGGTCTCTACCCCTTAATAGGAAGCTTATGAATGTGTATACACAGAAGAGAGCTTGCCAAGGTGAGATCAGGAGATTGAAAGAAGAATTGCAACATTTCAAAGAGAGGGTAACAAAATAGAATTCATATACATACTTTCAAAAGACTCGAGATGAAACTTAAGTGTGTAAGAGCTGAAAATGACAAATTCAAGAAGGAAAATCTGGAGGCCTGAATCAAACTGAAGGATATGTTAGTTTTATTTTAGAAGACTATGGATAAAACAATATACTTGGATAAGAGGTCTCTACCCCTTAATAGGAAGCTTATGAATGTGTATACATAGAAGAGAGATTGCCAAGGTGAGATCAGGAGATTGAAAGAAGAATTGCAACATTTCAAAGAGAGGGTAACAAAACAAAATTCATATATATTGGATAGGGTGGATACCAGAAGGAGTACTAGGAAAAGATGAATACCAGATATTATTTTTACATCAGCATCATTTTTAGCATGGTTCACTTTTTGCATATAATTATAACCTGAGTAATGATTTTTGTCTTGAGTTGAGGTTACCATATTCATACGATTTCTCCAAAGGTTACTCCACGTTTCAGAAGTTTGTAGTAGGATTTGGAAGGGTTTTCCCAACTTCTTGTGCAAGTTTTAAAATTTTGGAATCATTTTGGATGCAAAAGGGAACCTACAGGAAATTTGGTAGCGCGTGAACTCAAAGGCATCGCGAACTAGTTATTTTAGGACAGTCTATAGCACAAGTGTTGCTAACAAGGTGTTACAAAGATTTTGAGATGATAAGGATTGCCAGGTGTCAGGTTGATCTCAGATAAGATTTTTAAATATCAGTTGCACATCAATGGTCACCTGCCTCAAGGATCTGCCTGAAACAAAACCACATGCATCAAGTTGTTTGTAGTTGTTTTTAATGATGCTAACATTTTCATGTAAAATAACATTCTAGTTACATTTATGTTGTACACCTAGTGCCATGCCTTTCTTAGGCATAAAATCCTATGAAGAAGCTAGGTGGTGAATTGTAAATATTTGTTTGTATATTTTGTTATTTAAGATGCATTGTAACTCTATGAGGGCTTCAAAGGGTTAGCTAGTGAGACTCTCATCTTTAGTTTCAAACTATAACAAAGTTTCCTAATGTATGTATAAGACTCAAGAATCTTTAATAGTGAAAGATCAATTTACTTTACTACTCTCACATATGTTACTTTTTGGTTGTTCATTACTACAATAAATGATTTATTGTTGGTAATTCATGCAAACATGATCAAAGTGTTCCCTCTTGTTGATTAAGAGGTTCTTATTCAAATGATATTTCTTCTATATGTGTTTCAGAAGTACTTGATGTAATCAGATGCATCTATTTCATTTCCCTTGCTATGTCTTCTATCTTCCAATTGACATCTCTAAACATTGATTTGAAGCTATTCAAAACCTTGCTTGTTGGTGTGTATTTCATGGAGGTTTTGTGTTCATATCATAAATTGAGTATCACACCCATTTTCTACACATTGAAAACAATTATTATTCACATTCTAATGGGTATTAGGCTTACATCTAAAATAGTCTAGGTGTGACTTCTAGTGCTAACATTTTTGGCATTGTTGTCGAGGACGAAGTTGAATATCTTTTCTGGGTTGTATGACACAGATTACTACTAGTTCTTGATGGTGAGAAAGGATTGGTGATAGAACAAAATGAATTTTTTCACCGTGGTTACTCCACACATTTGAAGAACTTGTTGGTGATTCAAGTCAAGTTATAGGACTCCATTGAGGAATGATCTCAAATAGAAAATGGAAGGAAGACACGAGAAGTCTAGGTATCAAGATATAATTTTTCTTCAAAAGCTCATATTCTTTTTTATCAGTTCTTTCTTGTTCTTTCCTTCATATATCAAGAGAATCATCCTTTACTTTGTTTACTCTGATGACCATAAGACTACTATTGTATATCCCTCTTTGAAAGAAGAGGGTTTGCATTCTTCTTACATAGTTGATGTTGACCCTAGTCCTTCATATGAAACACATGAGAAAAATGTGGGTATTCAAATCCTTCCTGAACATGATCAACCCTGTAAAACCATGTGAATGATACAAATGATTCACCACCTTGTCTGATCATTGTAACATATTCTACCCCCACTGCTGGAATTTGCAATTAATCCATTGAACCTCACTTTCAACCTACTGAAGTTCAGTCCAGAAAAAGAGAAAAAATGTTTAAACCCTTAAAATTGCCATCTACTCTTCATCCTTACCCTGCCAAGTTTTTAGAATAACTACCTCTTTTGTTGGATAAGATCATATTATAGTTGAGAATCATTTGGGAGATTTTCAGAATGTCATTGACAATTTGGAAATCATGCATGAGGATGTTGCTATGAGTTTATTTTCCAAATATTTAGTTGGATATGTTTCTTTTTGTTTTAAAATCTAGAGGTGGGTTCTGTTGGTTCGTGGGAAGAGTTATTTGGTGCATTTTCAAAGCACTAGGGAGAGAAAAAATAACTTGACCAGTACTTTGCATAGTTTTATGATTTGAAAAGAGGGGAGGATGAATTTCTTGCTATTTTCATCAGGATATTTTATAGTTTTTATTGCAGCATGCCTTTAGATATCTGACCTCCTGAAGTTGTTGCTAGACTGTTCTATGTAACAACGCTTCATCCATATTTTTCTCTTCTTCTCCTAGAAAGGTGGTATGTAACCTTGAAACAAATTTTCATTGATTCTCAAGAGGTTGAGGATAGTCTTAGAGCCCGTGGAAAAATTTCAGATCAAGTTAAGGATGAGGAGTAGAATGCAGACATGGCTGAAAATGAACATGAACAAGAAGGATGCAATGAGAAGGAGTTGTCAGAGCAACCTCTTGAGGAGAAATATGTTTTCTCTAAATTTTTTATTTATTATCTTCAAGAAGCATTTTGTTTACTTATATATTATGAGTACAATGACTATGATGATTCTGATTTCCAGAAAACATCAGAAATATCCTTTCATCCAGTAAATGATTTTTTTCAGCAGTCTTATGAAAGAATTCAACACATTTATGACAGTTATGACCTCGATCATAGGGAAAATTGTGACTTAGTTAGAGGTAAGTCATTTCCCTTATGATTTTATTCATTTAAGATTTCAAAAGAAATTTTTTAAGTTTCTTATAGTGCAGAGAGAATTGCGCTACAAAATCACACACGTTTTTTGGAACACATTGATAACATTATAAGTCAACAACAACCTTTCCATGTTCGTAGTGATTCTATGGTTCTCTATATGGAGAATTTTATTCAGGTTGAAATGCATGATAAGAAAAATAATCAGAATGTTTCCATTTTTTCTGAGAACGATCTTGTATTTGAAAACTCATATCAAGAAAAATCAGTGTTTGAAGAAAATGATACAGTGAAGAATGGATTATGTATATTACTCTATACTTGTGAATAGGAAGGAACTATAGGCATATATTTTCCTTTCCTTTTTATTGATAAACAAGTGGTACTCATACATATTCTTCAAGATCCTTTTGCATTTATGTAGGAAACTTAAAAAAAGGATACCTTTATGAGCTACCTAGAATTAGTTAGTGGAATTGGTTCTTCAAAGTGGATGAGTTTTCAGATTGGATTTAATTTTTAGTTTGAATTTCCATTAATAAGGGTTATGCAAGGAATTCAATCAATAGACAAGGTCCTTGCATGGCTACACTGGATTTTTTATTTCACCTGATCAAGCATCTTAAAGATCAAGTTATAAGTAGGGGAATAAGCTCATCATACGAGCATTTTTGTTTCTTTTAGTTTCCTGGTTTGCAGTAGATCAACAATAAGACTCCATATCCAAATGGATAAGGCACTGGAACTACAATGTTCTTGGCATATCACGGGGAGCATGCCATCCCCTATGAAGAAATTTTTAGGAGTCAAATGTTTTCTAACTTTTCTAAATTTTTTGTTAGGCTAGTCGTAGAAGGACATCATTGGTTTTTGTTAGTCATGTGATCAGTCCTTCTGGTTTGAATAATAGGGTCTTTTAATTTTTAGGTTTTGAGTCCTGTTTGATGTAAATAAATGATGTTTGATATTTCCATAAGAAAAGAAATTTGACCTTCGTCCATGTAAGAGTCTTGGTGTCATCATAAGTGTTCACCATCATGAAATAAATAGGGATCATCATTGGACACACCCTTGGTATTAAACTTATCATTATCATGTGTCTTGTCTTAAGGGGATGTACAAAAGGTTCCTTATTTCATTTTCAAATATTTGAGGGTCAAATCAAGTGTCAAGTCATGCACTAAACACACATCATTATACCTTGGAAACGTGTTAAGGGATATCTCATTGTTTTGAGTGCCTTTAATGCATCATGTTCTTTAGGTTGGTTTCAAGAAACAATTCTAGAAATTTCAATGAAGCGCGCTGCCATTGTTTTGAAATATGGCACTGTGAACTAGATGTAGCCGATGAAAGTGGATTCATTTCTTCCAACAAAATCCCAGCCTAGTTCATGAGACATCAACTAAAGTTTTAGATACACCAGGTACCTCTTTTTGTGATTGTGCATTGTCTAAAGGTTGATTGGACTGGATGCAATTGATATCATTTTTTTGTGCTGCAAAATCATTGCACTAATCAAATCCTACAGTATTGGCATCCCAGAATTTGGAAATTTTTAAGTTGCTTATGTTATAAGAAAAAGATCAATTTGCAGTTTCCTCTTGTAGCAGTAACCTTATCCACTATATTTTTTATGATGCTACAAACTGTGCATTATGAACTACAGCTGCAAACCCTCTGTTTTACGCTAGATCAAACCCTACTCAACTGTGATTCAATTAGTTCTGACGTTTTAACTTTTCAAAGTCATTCTTCTCCTCAGATATGTGAAGTTTTGCAAACCTTTCATAAAACCTAGTCCAACTTTGTGCACTGCAAACTCAACAGTGCGCTGCGAACCATCTGTTTTACACAGAGTTGCTACAATTTTTGCCTGACTGCAGCCTCATCCAATTCAAGATTTTGTTCTTTTCTTCTCACCTCCTACTTGTAGCATATTCATCCTCACACTGTTGATGTACATGAATATTTAATTCAAGTAAACCCTAAGTTGTGTCATTTCTATCAAAACCCCTATTTGTTTCTTGTTTTTATCATATATCTGATAAAAAATTGTTATAATATGGTAAAGGGGTTTTCAAAACATTCATTATGGATAGTAAGAAAGGTAAGAAGGTTCAAAAAGGGGGATAGATTGTCAGGGTTGAGCCACATGACATGAAAATTATCAAATCTAAACCATTTTCAAGGAGGCATTCTAGAGGATGGGATGCCTAAAATTTTGTGGGAAAATGCAAAGACGACATCCCGAGGTAGCTAAAACATTTTCACTCAACTTTGGTGGGACAAAGACTAAGCTGGGGGAACTCGATTTTGAAGTGTCTGAGCCATCTATTTTTATATCTACAAAGATACCTGATTGTGGTGAAAAGTGGTTTAAATCCATGTTTTTGAATTCTTCTTTCTCCAAGGAATTCCTAAAACCTGAATATCAAGGATACAACCTATCCAAGGGAGTGCCAAGAACTCACATGCTAGATTATTTTGATAAAATGCTCAAAGTTATTCATAGGTACTTCACGTGTGAAGGAAGATTCAATATGGTTTATCAATATCATATATGATTTCTACTACACTTTACTGGGAAAGAGTCCATGAACCTTCCCTTTTATCTTTTCAGGAGTATTGGCAAGATGTCAGATAGGGTCCAAGATAAATCTAAGCAAGTGGATACCAATGTTTTTCACTTTGGTTTAATCAAGATGCTAGTATTGGAAGAGTTCAAGAAGACAAATATTGACTGAGAGGTTTTCCTAGCTGCACCAGGTTTTCATCCAGATGTTTCTCACACACCACAATCCAAAAGACAAACACCTACTCCTAATCAGAATATTGTGCACTCAGAGTCAAGAAAAAATAGGAAGATGAACAAAAGTGATAAATCCATTCAGATTACTGATAAAATAGTTGAAGGTGGTCCCTCACAATCTCCTGATAGATAAGTTTATCCTATGGCATAACCTACACCTATGGAGATATCATCAAGTAAAATAAGGAATCTAAAGGGTAAAAAACTTGTATTTTCGTCACTTGTTGTTACAGAAACAATTAAGCCTACAATAACTTTCACTAGATCAACAACTAAAGATAATATTCATGTGGAAGAGGGTACAACAGAAGCCTCGTCTCAACAAAAGGATAAATCTCATCCTTCCAAGTATCCAATAGAGATTATTGATATCAACACTCCTCCTCATGAAAGTTATCCTACTTTCAAAAGATTCAGGAGGAAACTTAAGGATACAAGATCTGAAAATGAGAAATTCAAGAAGGAAAATATAGAGGCCCAAATCAAACTGAAGGATATGTTATTTTTATATGAAAAGACTATTGATAAAGCAATATACTTGGCTAAGAGGTCTCTACCCCTTCATAGGAAGCTTAAGAATGTGTATAAATAGAAGAGAGCATGCTAAGATGAGGTCGGGCGATTGAAAGAAGAATTACAACCTTTCAAAGAGCAGGTAGCAAAAAGGAATTTGGATATTTTGGCTAGGGTGGCTAACAAAAGGAGTACCAGGAAAAGATCAATACAGGATATTATTTTTACATCAACATCATTTTTTGCATGGTTCACTTTTTTCACATACTTATAACCTAAGTAATGATTTTTGTCTTGAGCTGAGGTTATCATATTCATATGATTTCTCCAAAGGTTACTCCATGTTTTAGAAGTCTATAGCAGGATTTGCAAGTATTTTCCCAACTTTTTGTGCAAGTTTTAAAATGTTGGAATCATTTTGGATGTAAAAAGATACCTGCAGGAAATTTCATAGTGAGTGAACTCAAAGGCATTGCCAATTGGTTATTTTAGAACAATCTATAGCGCAAGTGTTGTGAACTGAGTTTTACGAAGATTTTGAGCTAATAAGGACTGCCAAGTGTCAGGGTGAGCCCAAATAATATTTTTAAATATCAGTTGAACATCAATGGTCACTTGCCTCAATGATATACCTGAAAAAAACCCACATGCATCAAGTTGTTTGTAGTTGTTATTAATGATGCCAACATTTTCATAGAAAAAAAAAATTTGGTTACATTTATGTTGTACACCTAGTGTGATGCCTTTCTTAGGCATGGAATCTTACGACGAAGTTAGGTGGTGAATTGTAAATACTTTTTTGCATATTTTTTTATTTAAGATGCATTGTAACTCTATGAGGGCTTCGAATGGTTAGACATAGAGACTCTCATCTTTAGTTTCAAACTGTAACAAAGTTTCCTGATGTATGTATAAGACTCAAGAAGCTTTAATAGTGAAAGGTCAATTTACTTTCCTACTATCACATTTGTTTCTATCTCACTTTGATGTTAGGTTTTGGTAAAGGATTCATCATTATGCTTGTTCATTACTACAATAAATGATTTATTGTTGGTAATTCATGCAAATATGATCAAACGTTTCTCTCTTGTTGATTAAGAGGTTCTTACTCAAATGAGATTTCTTCTATATGTGTTTTAGAAGTACTTGATGTAATTGGATGCATGTATTTCATTTTCCTTGATAATTATTCTAACTTCCAATTGATATCTCTAAATATTGATTTGAAGCTATTCAAAACCTTGCTTGGTGGTGTGTATTTCATGGAGGTTTTGTATTGATATCATAAACTGAGTATCACACCCATTTTATACACATTGAAAACAATTATTATTCACATTCTGATGGGTATTAGGCTTACATATACAACAGTCTAGGTGTGACTTCTAATGTTAACATTTTTGACACTGTTGTTGAGGAAGAAGTTGAAGATATTCTATGGGATGTACGACACAGATTACTACCAGTTCTTGATGGTGACCAAGGATTGGTGACATAACAGACTGCAATTTTTCACCATGGTTACTCCACCCATTTGAAGAACTTTTTGGTGATTCAAATCAAGTTAGAGGACTCCACTGAGGAATGATCTCAAACGGAAAATGGAAGGAAGACACGAGAAGTCCAGGTATCAAGATATACTTTTTCTTCAAAATCTCATATTCTCTTTTATCATTTCTTTCCTGTCATTTCATTCATATATTAGGAGAATCATCCTTTTCTTTGTTTACTTTGATGACCATAAGCCTACTATTGTATATTCCCCTTTGAAAAAAGAAGGTATGAATTCTTATTACATAGTTGATGTTGACCCTAGTCCTTCATCTGAAACATATGAGACCGATGTTTGTATTCAAATCCTTCCTGAACATGATCATCCCTGTAACCATGTGAATGATACAACTGTTTCACCACCTTGACTAATAATAGTACCATATTCTACCACCACTGCTGGAATTTGCAATCAATCCATTGAACCTCACTTTCAGCCTACTGATGTTCAGTCTAGAAAAAGAGAAAAAATGTTTAAACCCTTAAAATTTCCATCTATGTTTCATCCTTACCCTTCCAAGTTTTTAGAATATCTTCCTCTTTTTGTTGGAGAAGATCATATTATAGCTCAGAAGCATTTGGGATATTTTCATAATTTCATTGACAATTTGGAAATCATGCACGAGGATGTTGTTATGAGGTTATTTTCCAAATATTTGGTTGGAGATGTTTCTTTTTGGCTTAAAAATCTAGTGGCAAGTTCCATTGGTTCGTGGGATGAGTTATTTGGTGCATTTTCAAGTCGTCGGGGAGAGAATAAATCTCTTGACTAGTTCTTTATTGAGTTTTATGATTTGAAAAGAGGGGAGGATGAAGCTCTTACTATTTTCAACAGGAGATTTTATAGTTTTTATTGCATCATTCCTTTAGATATCTGACCTCCTGAAGCTACTGCTAGACTGTGTTATGTAACAACTCTTCATCCATATTTGTCTCTTCTTATGATAGAAAGGAGGTATGTCACCTTGAAAACAATGTCCATCAATTCTAAAGAGGTTGAGGATAATCTTAGAGCCTGTGGAAACTTTTCAAATCAAGTTGAGGATGAGGAGTGGAATGCAGACATGGCTGACAGTGAACATGAACAAGAAGGATGCAATGAGAAGGAGTTGGCAGAGCAGCCTGTTGAGGAGCAAGATGTTTTCTCTAATTTTGTTATTTATGATCTTCAAGAAACCTTTTTTTTACCTGTATATGACGAGTACAATGACTATGATGATTTTGATTTCCAAAAAACATCAGAAATATCCTTTCATCCAGTAAATGATTATTTTCAACAGTCTTATGAAATCATTCAACCCATTTATGATAGTTATGACCTAGATCAAAGTGAAAATTGTGACTTAGTTGGAGGTAAGTCATTTCCCTTATGTTTTTCTTCATTTCAACTTTTGAAAGAAAAAATTGAAGTTCCTTATAGAGCAGAGAGAGTTGAGCTGTAGAATCACAGAAGTTGTTTTGAACATATAGATAACATATAATTCAACAACAACCTTTCCATGTTCTTAGTGATCCTATGGTTCTCTATATGTATAATTTTATTGAGGTTGAAATGAATGATAAGGAAAATAATCATAATGTTTCCATTTGTTCTGAGAATGATCTTGCATTTGAAAACTTAGAACAAGAAAAATCAGCGTTTGAATAAAATGATACAGTGAAGAAATAAGATTGTATGTTACTCTATACTTGTGAATAGGAAGAAAATATAGGCACATGTTGTCCTTTCATTTTTATTGAACAACAAGTTGTATTCACACATATTCTTCAAGATCCTTTTTCATTTCTGTTGGAAATACCAGAAAAAGAGACCTTTATGAGTTATGTAGAATTAATTAGTGGAATTGGTTCTTCAAAGTGGATAAGTTTTCATATTGTATTTAATTTTCAGTTTGAATTCCCATTAAGCAGAGTTATGCAAGGAATTCAATCATTATACAAGGTCCTTTCATGGATGTGCTGGATTTTTTATTTCACCTGATCAAGCATCTCAGAGATTGAGTTAGAAGTAGGGGAATAACCTCATGATACGAGCATTTTTGTTTCTTTTAGTTTCTTGGTTTGCAGTAGATCAATAATAAGACTCCATAGCCCAATGGATAATGCAATGGAACTGCAACGTTCTTGGCATCTCACAAGGAGCTTAGCATCATGAAAGAAATAGGGCTCAACATTGGACACACCCTTGGTGTTAAACTTCTCATTATCACATGTCTTGTCTCAAGGGGATGTACAAAAGGCTCCTTATGTCATTTTCAACCGTTTGAGGTTCAAATCAAGTGTCAAGTATACTTGTTGCAAACTCACTTGAAAGTTCGCAGCGCACCAAGAAAGTACCTCATGAACTAATCGCACATCATTATACCTTGGAAACATGTTAAGGGATATTTCATTGTTTTTAGTTCCTTTAATGCATCATGTTCTTCAGGTTAGTTTCAAGAAACAATTCTAGCAATTTTAATGAAATGTGTTGTCATTGTTTTGAAATATGGCATTGTGAACTGGATGTAGCCGATGAAAGTGGATTAAGTGATTCCAACACTATCCTAGTCTAGTTCATGAGACACCAATTGAAGTTTCAGATACACCAGGTACCTGTTGGCAGCCCCACAATATTTTCAATTGTTAAAGCAACAAATCATAAATTTTGTAGCTGACTCCTCTTAAACATGTGGACATTGCTACTTGAAAGATGAGTCTTGGGCTATAAAAGGTTTTTATTTTTCCTAGTTCTCGTTTTCATGCTTCGTTCATGACTGAAAGAATGAACAAAGCATTGAAACTTATGAATTTATTGCATTTGATTTTAAGGCTTATTTCCCTAGGAAAACTAATGATCATACAACCCTTTTTAAGGATGATATATTGCTTTGAGGCCTATCTCATTTCAATAAAATGGTTGTTTTAAATTGCTCATTGTTATAAGGTCTACTCTGGACATTTAAATGATACACTGAGAATCGATTGATGTTAGGCTATGAGTTTGTTCCATGAATGATTCTTGGTAAATCCTTCTTTGGTCACTATGTTGTGATTGGTTAAACACCTCTTATCTTAACCTTACAATGAGTAACTTCACCCTTTGCACAGTGATAATATTTAAATGCATCTGGTTGCATTTTGTATTCTGCTAATAGTGGAAGTTTGAAAACAACATGTCGATCATTTCGATTTAAGTCTCGAGCTTTGTCCTATTCCCTTAGCAATTCATTACACGAAATGCCCAATTCTCTTATGAAACCACTTATTCCTTCATTTAATTTGTGAGTGGGTTTTGTTTCTTTGGTTCTTGACCTGGTCTCTTCTATTTTCAAAACCCTTCATGCTTACAGTGATCTCTTTTTTCTTTCATGACTATTGGTCTGTTGAAATTTTATGGTGCCTTTCGTCCGAGTAGATCCGAACAACCCTGAAGTTTTACACATTTGTTATTACATAGTAGAGTTTAATCCTATTTTTGCTTGCTGGAGACACGATTTTGTGGGAGAGATTCTGACCAAACCGTGACGAATTAGACCAAACCCTTGAAAACCAAGAATGAAAATGGACTCTCCGTTATCGCTAGTTGTTTCCCCAGAAACTGGATCATTTTAGAGATATGCCTCAACCTTTGGAGGTAAATTTCTCAGAATTCATGTTTTGGTTAAGATAAGCGTTTTATTTTATTTTATTTTTATATACATTCCTACAGTGTTGGGTAAAACCTCTCATAGAGAAACATCCCTTCACATGCCAGAATCTTTGAAGGAAAACCCTCGTCATGAGGCAATACTCGACCATTTTTACCTAGGCAACAAGATGTTCCTTCTGAGATTTCGAAAATTTCTGTGCATGAATTAATTTGTCTACCCTAATCTTAACATAAAATCCCCAGTGGAAACCCTTCCAAACAGTCAACAATTCGACTATGTGGATAACCTTCCACCATGCCTGAAGCACAGCCAAGGCTTCCCAGGTATCAATCTTGATAAAAAACCCACAGGCAACAGTGAAGATGTTTTGACACATGGTCGTGGACATCCTCAAACAACTATCACAGATCCACGGTGTGAAGTTTTTTTGTTTTGGATCGATAAGAATTACATAGACATACCTACTCTTCAATCACAAATCAAAAACCTCAGTACTCAGATCGACTCATTAAAGAATGAAAATCATAGATTGAAGTCCACTGTTCAAAGGCAGGGGAAGCATTTGAAAAGGACTGGAAACGTGATAATTAAGAATGATGAGAGTGTTACAACAGTAATTAACTCTGAAATCTTGTGAGTCAAATTTAGCATGCAGTTACGAGGTAAAGATTTGTTTGATTTTCTTAGTTGTACTATTATTTTAGTTTTTCTATTATTATAAATTTAATTAGATCTATGTTGTTTAAAATAAACTAGCTTCAACTAATTCTATAGCCAGTTTATCTTCATTCGAATTTGTGGAAATTATTGGTTATAATAATATCTAAACTCCTTTATTTTAATTTTTTCTCACAAGATATCAAGTAACTAGTGGTGATTTGATGATATGGACTATTTCTAAGCTTACTAGCCATTTCTTTAGCCCATATTTTGTAAACAGAAATAAGCTTTTTTTAGTTTTGAGAGATATAGTGTGATATGGAGTAGTTATATTGCGCTCTATTTTGTGATTAGAAAATCATTTTTGAGATTTAATCTTATCCCACAAGATAGGATGTTTAGCTTCTCTAAACTCTTTAAATACTTGCAATTTTTGTAATCAAGATATCTTAGCCTAGAGCTGAAGTTGGACGATTAATTTGCAGACTTTAATGAAACAACAGTACACATTATGGCTTTAGATTCTTGTGGATGGTGTCTTTGTTTAAGTTCTGTTTATTCTAATATGACAATAGGTTATCGACATCTTTAGTTTTCATAATCTATTGTGTTGTTGGAATAATTCCTGTGTAAATGGTGTCCATATGTGATGCTTCAGATATTATATAAGGTGATCATATATTCAACTCAAATGATGAGATTAATCTTTAATTCTCTGTTGAATGTTTAAATGCCAAGTTCTTACAATAAGATTTATCTCACTCTAATTCCTTGTAAATCATAAAATCACTGTGACTATTTGTATCATACGTTCTGTTATTGAAACTTAGTTTCTAGCACATTGTTTCGCATTTATTTAGAACAATCTTAAGGTTCATTGCAAGTTTCCCTCTTGGACAAGGTGGCTGGATATTCTCTATGATACATATGTCTAGATACATAACGTTAGCTTACTAACAGGTTAGATCATTTATTTTCCTCTTCTTTTGCTATTCATCACTGGAACACAGATGTATGATTTGGATTTTGACTATCCATGTGTTTTGTTTCATAGAATTTGTTCTTACTAGTCCTTTTGAGTTATAAAGAAAAAACCAAAAATATTTTATGTGCTTTCTTTATCTTCTTTTGTGAAGCAATCATTTGTCACACAAAGTTTAGCAAGTTTAGATCAAAACTTGCAGTTTGTAAATAATGTATGTATAAAAGTAATCAATCTTTTGTTTAAATACGCTTATTATAGTTGCATTATAATATATGTACATATATATACTAATTTAGTGATTAGTAATTTATTTCTTTTCTTTTATTTTGCTTCTTTTAGGATTCTTAGATTGGCCAACGGAGCCATTAAACCCATCAAAATGAGTTATATCAAACAACTTGGGTTACTTAGACAACCCCAGACCAGACTGATTCTTCCAATTGACGGACGGTCATTTTTTCCTGTCAACAAATAGTGCTAGAAGGAGGGTTGACTGACAAGCTAGCCTTGTAGGAGCCTTTATTTTAAATGTATTTAATTTCCCCATGGCTCCCCAAATCACTATGTTGGAACATGATTTCCACTTCTCATCACCCGATGTTCCCAACGAGACAGTCTCTCGCTTGTCCAAACTCGCGTTTGATGGTGGAGGTAATGCATCTACTAAAGACCACCTTAACAAGTTTTGGTGCAAATTCATCAAACATGACATTTCGTATTTAAGAGTTTTATGCAGATTGTTCGCTTTTACTTTTAGAGGTTGGATTAAACATTGGTTTAAGTCTTTTCCAGCATGTCACATTTTTGATTGGTTTCAATTTGTAGATGAATTTTTAGATGCTTTTGAAATATATGATTACAATCAATTATGTGAAGAATTTCAGACTTCGCTAATCAATGGTGGTTCATCTTCGGAAGACTTTTCGACAAGAATCTATCATATCCTCTGTAAATTTAATCTCGATGACATGCCATTTGTATTAAATTTCCTCTATGATGCTTGCGTCCCTTTCATCCAGTCATATTCAATCGCAAATGAAGAACCAATTACAAATCCTATCACTCAATTGTGAGAAGAATTTTGTTCCCAGGATGAGAGGAATCCATCTGAAAATTTTGAACAAGCAAGGGAGGTAGAATCTATTGACAAGGTTCTTACCAACAACCAAATTGGTTTTTCCTATGAATCATTATATTTTCGGTCTTTGACCATCGTGGAAGAAGATTTGATTCTTGGTCAAGGTGAATATCCTCATTCTTGTAACTCATTCTCTAATCAATATTTAAACTTAGTCATTGAAGAACACTTAAGCGACGAAAATCATCTTAAACATTCTAACACTCCTATGAAACTGATTAGAGAAGAAGATATGCAACTGGAAGGAGACACCTTAAACCTTCATCCTCAAAATATACTTTATCCATAGGAAAGACTAGATTTTTGTCATGTAAGTTTTGAATTATCTATCATACGAGAGGCAAATCTAGATGATCATATTATGTTGAAGAATTTATCACCAAAACAAAGTAAGAGTTTTAAAGAAAGTGAAGATAAATGTCTTGAGAATACCATTGTTAAATATCATAGCTCAAGAGATTCTTTTCATGTGCTTATTTATGATTCCTTTTATTATTTATATCCTGATCTCTTCTTAGATTCTGCTGGACTTGATACTTTACCCACAACATCCTACTCTTTTCCACCACAATCATATCCTTTCGATATGCCAAGATTTGGTGAAATTAATTCCAAACATAACATTGATAAAGTCGGATTTGATGCTCTTTCACTTTCATCACTCACATGGGAAAATGACATGTCGTGAGATGATTTTACACAGTTTATTGTTGAAAAAGACAATGCACTCTATCTTATGGAGATCAAACATTCTACGCTGCATATTCTTTCTTTGATTAGCTTGAATTTTAATGTTTATGCTTCACATTTTGAAATGATCAATCTTATCAAAGGAAGCATTCAAACCAATAATCTAATTGAAGTCACAAATCCTCTTATGATGCGTTCCCCATTGATATATTCGTTTCATCAAAGTCATGGTTTGCATCCTCAGTTTTGTGACAGGATCTTAGGATAGCTTGAATATTCATATATAAAAAATCTTCATAATAAAGAGAAAGTTGTGCTTGCTTTGTTTTTACCTAAATATCTTGGAAGTAGGCATGACATATTTATTTTAGATCCTCCATGTGAAGAAATTAATGAACACTTAGAGAATTATCAGGAGGATGGGGCACTTCAGCCTTGGTTGATGGTTATGTCATTTCCCCATAATATTGACAAGTTTTCCAAACTTACTTACACTCGCCCATGCCATTATGACCCATATCACGACAAGATTTATGAATGGATGGAGGATTCATACAACAAGAATATTCAAGGGAATGGTAAGATCATGCTTACTTTGCTTTTAAATGATGATTATGAAGGCAAGTGTGATATATTTATGTCATTTTTTGATATATTACCATTCTTGTTAGTAATGTTTGATTTTGTTTCCATTGCAGGATTGGAGTTACTCCGATGGCTACATTGGAAGCATGACTTCATGTAGTATTATGATTTGTTTAGTAGTTAGGGTAGGTTTAGGAGCAGGTTTTCTTTTAGTTTTATTCCTCACTGTTTCTCTTTGTAATAATGTAGTCATGAGCACAAGTGGATGCACCAAGAGAACCATAATATGAATTTTGTCAGGGAAGTTTGCTTGATCATTTTCTCTCTTCTTTTCATTGAACATTTCTTTTCAAAAAACACAGTATCGTCATGAAAATCTTAAATGGAGAGTAAAGAGATAAATAAATCTGAACTGTAAATTCAACCCTGACCCAAGGTATCACGAGTAGGACTGCATTCACATCAATCAATATTTTTCTATTTTCTTTCAGTCTCCCAAGAGATTTTTAGCATGATGTTTTCAGATCCATCTTTGTACATATTTTTTTTTTTTTTTGATTTATTTTCTGGTTTTTTGGTTCTTTTCATTTTGTTTGTTTTCACTGCTTTCTGGTTAAACCGTGCCTATGTCACCTTTTGGTTCACGGAGGGAAGACATAATGCTTCATCTTAAAACAGCTGTCAAGGACTATCAAAGCATCAACTGTTGTAATTTCCTAAAACGCAGACTAGTTAAAGAGGCTTTTTTGTTCAGAATTGATTTCATGGTTTCACTTTGCAATTATGAGAAAACACGACTATCATTAAAATCTCTTTACGCTATCCCTTCTTTTAAGAAAGTGACTCAAGAATGCTTTCATGTCCTCAAAAATTAGTTTCATCAGGAAATTATTTTCAGATCATGATGAAGGTTAGCAAGAAAAAATTAAAAGGCTAGAAAATAACAAGTCTTGTAAAAACTGGAATTTTCAGCGTCACCCCGCTCTTCTGAATGTTTTTAAACTTATATCAGATCATGAATAATTTCTCAAGAGTTGTGGGAAGTGTTTGTAAACCTGTCAGGATAATGAACAGGTCTACTGGTAACGGGTAAATGCATGCATGATGCCAAGACACCTTCGTCGGGGTACGGAACAGGCCCGCTGGCAATGAAGCAATGTCAGGTTAGAGAAAAATCTTAGGTATAAATTTTGAGATTGATCATTAACATCCTTCATTCTGAATTGAAATTTCTTGGACATGATAGAGGCGTCAGAGTGCATTAATTGACATCCCTGCCGAGGCTATGGATGCCTGCTGGCAGCAGTGGCCCTGTCAACAGTATTGGATCCATTGACTTGAACATTGTGGCTCTCATTTTTAAAAATTTGTCCCCAGATTTCATTTTAACGGGAAGATATATGAAGTTGGACCATGTAATGATTATTGAGATGCTTGATGTCCTTCAACTGTACTTTGATCTGCAATCATTATAACAATCCTAACCTGAACTCGTCGGTGATACAGAGATAACTTCTTCTCCCCAAAAGTTGCCATTGTTGGCAACCCCACAATATTTTCAATTCTTAAAGCATCAAATCATAAATTTTGTAGTTGCCTCTGCTTAAACATATGAACATTGCTACTTCAAAGATGAGTCTTGGGCTATAAAAGGTTTTTATTTTTCCTAGTTCTCATTTTCATGCTTCGTTCATGACTGAAAGCATGAGCAAAGCATTGAAAGTTATGAATTTATTGCATTTGATTTTTAGGCTTATTTCCCTAGGAAAACTAATGATCATACAACCCTTTTTAAGGATGATATCTTCCTTTGAGACCTATCTCATTTCAATAAAATGGTTGTTTTAAATTGCTCATTGTTATAAGGTCTACTCTGGACATTTAAATGATACACTGAGAATCAATTGATGTTAGGCTATGAGTTTGTTCCATGAGTGACTCTTGGTAAATCCTTCTTTGGTCGCTATGTTGTGATTGGTTAAACACCTCTTATCTTAACCTTACGATGAGTAACTTCACCCTTTGCACAGTGATAATATTTAAACGCATATGGTCACATTTCGTACTCTACTAATAGTGGAAGTTTGAAAAAGACATGTCCATCATTTTGATTTAAGTCTCGGGATTTGTACTGTACCATCAATGATTCATTACACGAAACGCCCAATTCTCTTATGAAACCACTTATTCCTTCATTTAATTTGCGCGTGGGTTTTGTTTCTTTGGTTCTTGCCCTGGTCTCTTCTATTTTCGAAACCCTTCATGCTTACAGTGATATCTTTATACTTTCATGGCTGTTGTTCTATTGAACCTTTATGGCCCCTTTCATCCAAGTAGATCCGAACAGCCATGAAGTTTTACACATTTGTTATTACATAGCAGAGTTTAATCCCATTTTTGCTTGTTGGAGACATGATTTTGCAAGAGATATTCTAAGAAAACCATAACGAATTAGACCAAACCCTTGAAAACCCAGAACGAAAATGGGCTCTTTTACCTTTCCCATGGGCCATTTCCCCAGAAGCTAGATCGTTTCAGAGATATGCCTTGACCTTTGGAGGTAAATTGCTCATAATTCATGTTTCGGTTAAGATAAGTGTTTTGTTTTATTTTATTTTTATAGACATTCCTACAGTACTGGGTAAACCTCTCATAGAGAAACATCCCTTCACATTCCAGAACCTTTGAAGGAAAACCCTTGTCATGAGGCAATACTCGACCTTTTTTACCTGGGCAAAAAGATTTTAGTTCATAGATTTCGAAAATTTTTGTGCATGAATTAATTTGTCTTCCCTAATATTAACATAAAATCCCCAATGGAAACCCTTCCAAACAGTCGACAATTAGACTATGTGGATAACCTTCCACCATGCCTGAAGCACAGCCAAGGCTTCCCAAGTATCAAGCTTGATAAAAAACCCATAGGTAACAGTGAACATGTTTTGACACATGGCTGTGGACATCCTCAAACAACTATCACAGATCCACGGTGTGAAGTTTTTCTGTTTTGGATCGATAAGAATTACAGAGACATACCTACTCTTCAATCACAAATCAAAAACCTCAGTACTCAGATCAACTCATTAAAGAATGAAAATCATAGATTGAAGTCCACTGTTCAAAGGCATGGGAAGCGTTTGAAAAGGACTGGAAACGTGATAATTAAGAATGTTGAGAGTGTTACAACAGTAGTTAACTATGAAATCGTGTGAGTCAAATTTAGCATGTAGTTATGAGGTAAAGATTTGTTTGATTTTCTTAGTTGTATTTTTATTTTAGTTTTTCTATTATTATAAATTTAATTAGATCTCTATTGTTTAAAATAAACTAGCTTCAGCTGATTCTGTAGCTAGTTTATCTTCATTCGAATTTGTGGAAATTATTGGTTATAATAATATCTAAACCCCTTTATTTTCATTTTTTCTCACAGGATATCAAGTAACTGGTGGTGATCTGATGATATGGACTATTTCTGAGCTTACTAGCCATTTCTTTGGCCCATCTTTTGTAAACAGAAATAAGTTTTTTTTAGTTTTGAGAGATACAGTGTGATATGGAGTGGTTATATTGCCCTTTATTTTGTGATTAGAAAATCATTTTTGATATTTAATCTTATCCCACAAGATAGGATGTTCAGCTTCTCTAAACTCTTTAAATACTTGTAATTTTTGTAATCAAGATATCTTAGCCCGGAGATGAAGGTGGACGATTAATTTGTAGACTTTAATGAAACAATAGTACACATTATGGCTTTAGATTCTTGTGGATGGTGTCTTTGTTTAAGTTCTGTTTTGTAGTGTACCTTTTTCACTACCGAGTCTTTCAAACCTCTCTCTGACCAATCTGTACACGGACTTTTACATAACTCATACTGGAATTATATAACCACATGCATTCAAGAAAAATAATACATTTAACTCAGAGTAAAACATATGAATTACTGTTATATTCAACAAGCATTTATCCTTATCATATTAATTCATATACACAGCAGAAAACATGATACATAAATAGCTCAGTCATGCAAAACATGATCAAAGCATAATTTAGATACTTATCTTTATCAATGGTGGAATCCACCAACCAAATGCAGGCCTTCCACGAACCTCCCAGCCGTAGACCGCATTGCTCCTCAACTCAACAGTGGGTCACCCCCGAGCTGGGACTGGGCTCCACCCCAGGGCAAGGAATCCAGACTCAGGCTGAGGTTACAGGGAATTCAGTCACACACAACCACCAGGAAGAATGCTCTCCAGGAACCTCCCACGCTCACTGCCCACAGACCCTCATTCCCCACATGCCTGTTCCACCCCAGGAGAGTGCACCTTCTCTGCCACCTAGACAGTCCTTCGGCTGCCAGTCTCCCTTACCTTGGGTTACAGGAACAGACCGGACCAGAAGTCTCCGAGTTCTGTTGCAGCTATAGGGTTCCTTCCAAGAGCTCTCTCCTTCCTCTGTGCACTCTCTCACCTGGAGGGAGTCGCTCACAGGCCAACAAGCCTCATGCAGTCCAGAACTGTGTGTCACAACAAACACAGGGAAAATGGACACAGACTTCCCAAGAACTAGTTTAGCAGTCACAGGATGTTCTCTCGGTCAATATTTTAGAATAGGGATTCACGCGCAAGCTCGCTCATCTTTTCCTGGGCAAACAGAGACTCTTCCCCGAAATTGACATGGACATTTCGTTCAGGGAATGCACACACTGGTTTTTTCTCACAGACAAACTTCACGGCTTTGAACAAGGGTAAACACGCATTCTTCAGCACCCCACCCAGGTTTCCTCTCTGTAACAGACATATTCGAGGTCTCTTGCAGACTGGCTCGTACGGCTCCTGCTCAGGGCAGTCGGGTCGAATGGAATATGAGAGATCTCCCCTCACCGCTGTTCCTTTTCCATTTTATTTGCATGCATCAGGGTGGACATTTTTCACCCTGGGAACTGCATGCATTCCACCAGCACGTGTTCCTCCCACCACTTGGGAAATCACGTGTCCTTCCAAAAGGACTTAGGATAAAACATATGATGCACATATCTTTTTGAAACAATATTAAAATATTATTTCCAAGTTTAATCCCCTAGGCTCATCACTCAGCCCCTTTCCCACCTTCCAGCCCTAGTTCCTTTCCCACTCTGTGGATGCTCAGTCCCCCTTCACTCATTCATCGTGGTCGGTCTGCACCTGGAGGTGTTTATATTTTATTAAATATTCTGCATACATACAAGTACAACAATAGGCTCATGGCCTTCAAACACTTAGGCTTCTTGTCCTAACAACCACATAAGTCTTCCAGCTTATACCAAACTTGGCTCACCAGCCTATAGAACACATTTACAATTAATTGCATATATCATGATCTGTAACGGGGCTCGGCCTTGGGGACACTACATGTTTATTCTAATATGACAATAGGTTATCGACAACTTTAGTTTTCATAATCTATTGTGTTGTTGAAATAATTCCTGTGTAAATGTTGTCCATATGTGATGCTTCAGATATTATATAGGGTAATCATCTATTCAACTCAAATGATGAGATTTATCTTTAATTCTCTGTTGAAGTTTTAAATGCAAATTTCTTACAATAAGATTTATCTCACAGTAATTGCTTGTAAATCATAAAATCACTGCGACTATTTGTATCATACATTCTCTTATTGAAACTCAGTTTCTAGCACATTGTTTTGCATTTATTCAGAACAATCTTAAGGTTCATTGCAGGTTTCCCTCTTGGACAAGGTGGCTAGATATTCTCTATCATACAGATGTTTGGATACATAGCATTAACTTACTAACAGGTTAGATCATTTATTTTCCTCTTCTTCCGCTACTCATCACTGGAACACAGATGTATGGTTTGGATTTTGACTATCCATGTGTTTTGTTTCATAGCATTTGTTCTTACTAGTCCTTTTGAGTTATAAAGAAAAAATATAAAATATTGTATGTGCTTTCTTTATCTGCTTTTGCAAAGCAATCATTTGTCACATAGAGTTTAGCAAGTTTAGATCAAAACTTGCAGTTTGTAAATAATGTATGTATAAAAGTAATCAATCTTTTATTTAAATACGCTTATTACAGTTGCTTTATAATATATGTACATATATATACTAATTTAGTGATTGGTAATTTATTTATTTATTTTTAGGATTCTTAGATTGGCCAACAGAGCCATTAAACCCATCAGAATGAGTTATATCAAATGGCTTGGGTTACTTAGACAACCCCGCACCAGACTCAGTATTCCAATTGATGGATGGTCATTTTCACCTGTCAATAGTACCTCATTTTGTGATTGTGCGTTGTCTAAAGGTTGATTATAATGGATACAATTGTTGTCATTTTTCTGTGCTGCAAATTGTTGCATATTATTTGCGCTGCAAACTCTTTGCACTAATAAAATCCTACAGTATTGGAATCCTAGAATTTGGCAATTTTAAAGTTTGTTATGTTATAACAAAAACATCAATTTACAATGTCCTCTTGCAGTAGTAGTCTTATCCACTGTATTTTTGATGATGCTACAAACTCTATGCTATGAACTGGCATTGTGACCCCTCTGTTTTCCACTATATCAAAACCTCCTCAACCGTGATTCACTTAGTTCTGAATTTTTAACTTTTCAATGTCATTTTCCTCCTTAGACGTGTGAATTTTTGCAAACTTGTCATAAAACCTAGTCCAACATTGTGTGTTGCAAACTCAACAGTGCACTACAAACCCTCTATTTTACATAGAGTTGCTACAATTTTTTCCTGATTGCAGCCTCATCCAATTCAGGATTCTATTCTTTTCTTCTCACCTCTTACTTGCAACATTTTCATCCTCACACTATTGTTGTGCATGAATATTTTATTCAAGTAAACCCTAAGTTGTGCCATTTCTATCAAACCCCCTAAGTTTTTCTTGTTTTTATCATATATTTGATAACAAATTGTTATAAGATGGTAAATGGGTTTTCAAAACATTCATTATGGACAATCAACAAGGGAAGAAGGTTCACAAAGGGGGAAAGATTTTCAGGGCTGAGCCACATGACATGCAAATTATCAATTCTAAACCATTTTTCAAGGAAGCATTCCAGAGGGTGGGATGCCTGAATTTTTGTGAGAAAATGCAAAGAGGACATCTTGAGGTAGCTAAAAATTTTCACTCAACTTCAGTGGGACAAAGACTAAGGTGGGGGAACTAGATTTTGAAGTATCTGAACCATCTATTTCTATAGCCAAAGAGATACCTGATTGTGGTGAAAAGTGGTTTAAAGCCTTGTCTTTGAATTCTTCTTTCTCCAAGGAATTCCTAAAACTTGAATATCAAGGATACAACCTATCCAAGGGAGTGTCGAGAAGTCACATGTTGGAGTATTTTGACAAAATGATCAAAGTTATTCATAGGTACTTCACGTGTGAAGAAAGGTTCAATATGGTTTATCAATACCATATATGATTGCTACTACACTTTACTCGGAAAGAGTCCATGAACCTTCCCTTTTATCTTTTTAGCATTATTGTCAAGATGTCATATATGGTCCAATATAAAGCTAAGAAAGTGGATACCAACGTTTTTCACTTTGGTTTAATCAAGATGCTAGTAGTGGAAGAGATGAAAGACAAATACTGACTGGGAGGTTTTCCTCACTACATCAGGTTTTCAGCCAGATGTTGCTCACACACCACATTCCAAAATAAAAACACCTACTCCTACTAAGAATACTATGCACTCAGAGTCAAGAAAAAAGAGGAAGATGATCAAAAGTAATAAATCCATTCAGATTACTGATAAAAGAGTTGAAGGTGGTCCCTCACAACCTCTTGATAGAGAAGTTTCTCCTGTGGCAGAACCTACACCTATGGAGATATCATTAAGTAAAATAAGGAATATGAAGGGTAAAAAACTTGTCTTTTCGCCATTTGTTGCTGCAGAAACAGTCAAGCCTAGAATAACTTTCACTAGATCAACAACTAAAGAGATTATTCCTGTGGAAGAGGGTACAACAGAAGCCTCAGCTCAACAAAAGGATAAATCTCAGCCTTCCAAGTAGCGAATAGATATTATTAATATCATCACCCATCCTCATGAAATTAATCCTACTTTCAAAAGAATCAGGAGGAAACTTAAGGATACAAGAGCTAAAAATGACAAATTCAAGAAGGAAAATCCTGGGGCTCGAATCAAACTGAAGGATATGTTAGTTTTATATGAGAATACTATTGATAAACCAATATACTTGGCTAAGAGGTCCCTACCCCTTCATAGGAATCTTAAGAACGTCTATAAATAGAAGAGATCTTGCCAAGCTGAGATCAAGAGATTGAAAGCAGAATTGCTACCTTTCAAAGAGCAGGTAGAAAAAAGGAATTTGGATATATTGGCTAGGGTGGCTACCAGAAGGAGTACCAGGAAAAGATGAATAAAGGATATTATTTTTACATCAGCATCATTTTTTCCATGGTTCACTTTTTGCATATACTTATAAATTGAGTAATGATTTTTATCTTGAGATGAGGTTACCATATTTGTATGATTTCTCCAAAGGTTACTCCGTGTTTTAGAAGTTTGTAGCAGGATTTGCAAGGGTTTTCCCAACTTATTTTGCAAGTTCTAAAATGTTGGAATCATTTTGGAATGTAAAAAGGAACCTAGAGGAAATTTCATAGCACATGAACTCAAAGGCCTTGAGAACTGGTTCTTTTAGGACAGTCTGTAGCGAAAGTGATGTGAGCTAGGTGTTACGAAGATTTTGAGTTGATAAGGACTACCAGGTGTCAGGTTGAGCTCAGATAAGATTTTTCGATGGTTCACTTTTTGCATATACTTATAATCTGAGTAATGATTTTTTTCTTGAGATGAGGTTACCATATTCATATGATTTCTCTAAAGGTTACACCATGTTTCAGAAGTTTGTAGAAGGATTTGGAAGGGTTTTCCCAACTTCTTTTGTAAGTTTAAAAATGTTGGAATCATTTTGGAATGTTTTCCCAACTTCAACATTACATCAAAGTGATATCCCTTTTTCAAAAGGGGAGATATTATTTAGAGTAAGATCAAAGGCATCCAAACTAGGGGAGTAGCCCCAAGGAGAGTTCAGGCAGGGGGAACGACCCCAAAGAGAGAAATACCCTTTTCCATTGATGTCAAAGGGGGAGAGATAGTCACAATGATGTGATTGAGATGACTATTGATGAAGATAAATGCCATGTATACATGTTTCCATCAATTATTGATGTTGAAACAATGTTGGTATTTCCATCAATTCCAAAGGGGGATATTGTTGGATCATGCTTTCATTGATGTCAAAGGATTGATGTCAAAGGAACAATGTCTTGTCATACTCTATTGATGTAGTGATTGACATATCATGTATTGTCATTGATGTAAATGGATTGCTTTCAAGTGGAGCCATAGTTGTATGATGTCATGCATATATGAATATGGATCAATGTGTTGTCATTGATATATGATGAATAGATGGATTGATGCATTAATGTATTGATCGTTGGATCATGTGGTCATGCATGAAATCAATGACAAAGGGACAATGTCATAGTGGTGTGTTGTCATGGGTTATTCCAGTTGAATTGATGTAAATATGACTCATTATTGTCTTTTCATGGTTGATAGGAAGTATAAATGGATGAACTCCAAAGTGGTCCCTTTATGGTCAAAGCCCTCATGGGAAGACACTTTGTGGTTGCGTTATCCTAGAATTATGGTTAGAAAACCCAAGATTAATTATGGAATAATGAGATAAAGATTAGTGAATTTGTCAATGAAACTATCCTATATGGATATTTCTTATCATGCCATTTCCAGTGGTATGTGGAACATCACATAAGTTCTCACGGTTTGAGAGTTATGGCCTTGTAAAGTTGGAGGACCCTCATGTGTTATCTAGAAGCTCCAAAAAGTCAAGATAGTCAAAGAGTTTGCAAAGAATAAATTATTTAAATAACAAAGTGAAGTGATGAAGTCAAAGAGGATGCAAAAAAATTATTTAAATAATAAATTGAATGGAAAACTCACAAATTATGGAAATTGGTTATAAGTGGATTAACCCTAAAATTTGAGTACATGGTTGATACATATTTGAGTTCCATTGATATATGTTGTGATGTATCATTAGAGGCATATTGGATATCTTGGTGCATGCATTTGGCATGTATTTGAGCTACATATTGGGACATGTAGTTGATGACTTTATGAGGTGGTTATGTTGTACATAATTGATGAGTCATAGCTTTATCTATGGTTGATGCATGATTGGTACATATTTTGTACATTGTTAGAGGCACCTGCTAGTATTATGATTGGTACATGGTTTATGGTTGATATGGAATACATGTATGAGATCACATCTTGATTGTAGTTCATCTTGTTGAGGTTTGGTGCATGGTTGATGCAATTTATTTAGTACATGATATATGGGATGATATAGTTGAGACACTTGTTATAATGCTTGATTGATATATTGATGGTTGATATACATGGTTTTGGCATTTGGTTCATGGTAGAGGCATATCATGAGTGATATGACACTTGTTTGAGGCACATGGTTGGCATGTTGGTAGAGGCATATGGTTGATACACTCCATTGATAATATCTTATGGTACATTGTATGGTATTGATGTACATGGTTGATGTACATGGGTGTTGTGCATGGTTGGCACAGAATATGACACATGTTGTACATGGTTGATGTACATGGGTGTTTTGCATGGTTGGCACACAATATGGCACAATATGTACATGGTTGATGTTTTTTTCATGATTCTCTATTCATTATTGACATATCTTTTGCTTCATGATGTATGGTATGGCACGATTTTGATGCATGGATAGGTCCAAGGATCATCATAGAAAGAGAGGATCATTCTTGAGTGATTTATCTATGTTACAGTTGAGAAATAGCATTTGCAGCAAAATCATATTGAAGTGATAGCATATTGTTCATATTGCAGAGAAGATAGGGGGAGTTATTCTTCTCCCCATGATTCCAAGAAGAGAGATTTATCATATGAAAAGGTAAATTCTTGGATAAAGAGAACAGAAGGATGGTTTCAGGGGGAGAGATGGTCATAGGGGTAGCATGAGTGATATTTCTTTAGCATTACATCATAGTGATATCCCTTGTTCAAAAGGGGAGATATTATTCAAAGGAAGATCAAAAGGCATCCAAACATGGGGAGCAACCCCAAGGAGAGAACTACACTTTTCCATTGATGTCAAAGGGGGAGAGATAGTCACATTGATATGATTGAGATGAATATTGATGAAGAGGAGTGCCATGTCTACATGTTTCCATCAATGATTGGTTTTGATATCCATGTTGGTATTGAAATCAATGACAAAGAGGGAGAATGTTGGATCATGTTGGCATTGATGTCAAAGGAACAATGTCTTGTCATAGTATATTGATGTAGTATGTATTGTCATTGTTGTCAATCTATTGATGTCAAGAGAAGTCATGGATATAGGATTCATAGATAATTTCATGTATAGATGAAGATGGATCAATGTGTTGTCATTGATATATGATGCATAGATGATGTCATGCATAGATGAAGATGGATCAATGTGGTGTCATTGATAAATGATGCATAGATGAAGATGTATCTATGTATTTTCATTGATATATGATTCATATATGGATTGTTGCATTAATGTATTGATCATTGGATCATTTAGTCATCATGCATGAAATCAATGACAAAGGGACAATGTCATAGTGATGTGTTGTCATGGGTTATTCTAGTTGGATTGATGTAAATATGAATCATTATTGTCTTGTCATGGTTGATAGGAAGTACAAATGGATGAACTCCAAAGTGGTCCCCTTATGGTGAAAGCCCTCACGGGAAGACACTTTGCGGTTGATTTATTCTAGAAGTATGGTTAGAGAACCCAAGCTTAATTATGGAGTAACGAGATAAAGATCACTGAATTTGTCAGTGAAACTATCCTAAATGGATAGTGCTTATCATGCCATTTCTGGTGGTATGTGGAATGTCACATAACTCCTCACAGCTAGAGAGTTATGGCCTTGTGAAGCTGCAGGACCCTCATGTGTAGTCTAGAAGCCCCTAGAAGGTCAAAGAAGTCAAATTATTCTAAGAAGATTATAGAATAATTTAATTAGTCAAAGTGGGTTAAGTGTACAAGTGGCTATGTGGACAAAATAGCTAAGTGGACAAAGTGGATAAGTGGAAAACGTTGCTTATGTGGACAAAGTGGATATGTGGACAAAGTGGCTAAGTGGAAGCTTCTAAAGGAAGCTACTTGGAGAGTATAAATAAGAGAGCAAGGGTCTCTTGTCTAAGCATATTTCTTGAGCATATTGAAAAAATATTCTGGGTGAAATATTCATTGCAGGTACTCATGAACGTATCAACATTTCTATAAGTTTGATATCTTGACAATGAAAGTTTCAGAAGTTCAGAAACCCTAGTTTCTGAAGGAGTACGTGGGTTGCAGTGATCTAGAGCACATAGATACGTGGGCTGCAGTGAGGTAGGACGCGTACACAAGTTGTTTGAAGGAGATCCAAGCACGTACAGTTGGAGAGAGTCATGGAGATTTGAGTGAGAGATGGTGCTAGGTTCCTAAATTCTGAAGCAAATTCTAGATCAAAATTCTATCAGCTCAGATTTTTCATAGAAGCTTTTGGTATGGTAACATAGTTGTCTTGATGGATAATTTTTCTTATTGCATGGTGAGTACTTAAGGCATTCTTGTATGGTTCTTGTGATATCTTTTATGTTGGTTGATTGATAGAGTGAGAAACACTCTTATGTTTTAGTACTCATATGGTTGCTATAGTATACTGGTTACTTATACATGATTGAGTAACATTCATATTGTATGGTTGAGGAGGATGAGTAAGTTTTTGGACAACATAGATGTGTTGTTATTGGTAATGGTATAGACTATATAGTGAAAGGAAGAAGTGGATGTGATAGAGGCTATAGAAGACCTGAGTTTTCAATGAGAGAGAAAACCCTAGTTCTTCATAAGAAATACACAGGCTACAGTGAGCCAGACCATGTACATATGTGGGTTGCACTATTGGTAGGGTGTGTACATATGCATGCTACAATACTAATAGGTTGTGTACATGTTGATAGATTGGTATATGTTGAGGATTGAATACTCTTCTCAGTTGATGTTGAGTTGTGTAAGCTAATTCTTGCATTGCAGAGTTGGTGCTCTTGTGGGGTTGATACTATATTCAGTTGTTGCTGATAAAACCCCAAGGATTGTAGTCCATAATAAAAATAAAATTGTACATACATCTTGTGTTCTTTGTGGTGATGGATTATTGGTGATATCTATTTTTGATATATGTTTTCATACAACTAGTTATAAATTGACAGTAATAAGTGATGAGTAAATTGTGATTGCTAACTACAGAGCTTTTGTGAAAGAAAGTGAAAAAGATCCCTACATTGATTCACCCCGCCCTCTTAGTGTGATTGGTGTGTCCAACACTTATAACCCGAGTAATGATCTTTGTCTTGAGTTGAGTTTACCATATTCATATGATTTCTCCAAAGGTTACTCCATGTTTCAGAAGTTTGTAGTAGGATTTGGAAGGGTTTTCCCAACTTCTTCTGCAAGTCTTAAAATGTTGGAATCATTTTGGATGTAAAAAGGAACCTATAGGAAATTAACTAGTGCGTGAACTCAAAGGCATTGTGAACTAGTTATTTTAGGATAGTTTGTAGCACAAGTGCTGCAAACTAGGTGTTACGAAGATTTTGAGTTGATAAGGATTGTCAGGTGTTAGGTTGAACTCAGATAACCTTTTTAAATATCCATTGCACATCAATGGTCACTTGCCTCAAGGATCTACCTGAAACAAAACCACATGCATCAAGCTGTTTGTAGTGTTTTTTAATGATGCCAAATTTTTCATGGAAAATAACATTTTGGTTACATTTATGTTGTACACCTAGTGCCACGCCTTTCTTAGGCATAGAATCCTATAAAGAACCTATGTGGCGAATTGTAAATATTTTTTTGTATATTTTGTTATTTAAGATGCATTGTAACTCTATGAGGGATTCAAAAGGTTAGACACTGAGACTCTCATCTTTAGTTTCAGATTGTAACAGAGTTTCTTGATGTATGTATTAGACTCAAGAATATTTAATAGTGAAACATTAGTTTACTTTCCTACTATCACATGTGTTTCTATATCACTTTGATGTTAGGTTTTTTTGAAGGATTCATCATTATGCTTGTTCATTACTATAGTAAATGATTTATTGTTGGTAATTCATGGAAATATGATCAAACTATTCTCTCTTGTTCATTAAGAGGTTCTTATTCAAATGTGATTTCTTCTATATGTGTTTCAGAAGTACTTGATGTAACTAGATGTATGTATTTCATTTTCCTTGCTAAGTCTTCTATCTTCCAATTGATATCTCTAAACACTAATTTGAATCTATTCAAAACCTTGCTTGATGGTGTGTATTTCATGGAGGTTTTGTGTTGATATCATAAACTCAGTAGCACACCCATTTTCTACACATTGAAAATAATTAATATTCACATTCTGATGGGTATTAGGCTTACATCTAAAATAGTCTAGGTGTGACTTTTAGTGCTAAAATTTTTGGCACCATTGTTGGGGACAAAGTTGAAGATCTTCTCTGGGCTATAAAACACAAATTACTACCAGTTTTTGATGGTGAGAAAGGATTGGTGAAAAAACAGACTGCAATGTTTCAACATGGTTACTCCACAAATTTAAAGAACTTGCTAGTGATTCAAATCAAGTTACATGACTACACTAAGGAATGAGCTCAAACATAAAATGGAAGGAAGACATGGGAAGTCCAGGTATCAAGATATAAGTTTTCTTCAAAAGATAATATTCCTTTTTATCAGTTATTTCCTGTCCTTTCCTTCATATATCAAGATAATCATCCTTTTCTTTTCTTACTTTGATGACTATAAGCCTACTATTGTATATCCCTCGTTGAAAGAAGAAGGTCTACATTCTTCTTACATAGTTTATGTTGACCCTAGTCCTTCATATGAAACATATGAGAACAATGTTTGTATTCAAATCCTTCCTGAACATGATCAGCCTTGTAGCCATGTGTATGATACAATTTATTCACCACCTTGTCTGATCATATTACAATATTCTACCACCACTGCTGTAATTTGAAATCAATCCATTGAACCTCACTTTCAGCCTACTAATGTCCAGTCCAGAAAAATACAAAAACTATTTAAACCCTTAAAACTGCCATCTAGTCTTCATCCTTACCCTCCCAAGGTTTTAGAATATCTACCTCTTTTTGTTGGAGAAGATCATATTATAGCTGAGAAGCATTTGGGATATTTTCAGAGTGTCATTGACAATTTGGAAATCATGCATGAGGATGTTGTTATGAGGATATTTGCCAAATATTTGGTTGGATATGCTTCTTTTTGGTTTAAAAATCTAGAGGCCGGTTCCATTGGTTCATGGGATGGGTTATTTGGTGCATTTTCAAGGAACTGGGGAGAGAACAAATATCTTGACTAGTACTTTGCAAAGTTTTATGATTTGAAAAGAGGGGAGGATGAATCTCTTGCTATTGTCAACAAGAGATTGTATAGTTTTTATTGCAGCATGCCTTTAGATATCCAACCTTCTGAAACTGTTGCTAGATTGTGTTATGTAACAACTCTTCATCCATATTTGTCTATTCTTCTCCTAGAAATGAGGTATGTCACCTTGCAACAAATGTTCATTGATTCTCAAGAGGTTGAGGATAATCTCAGAGCATGCGGAAAATTTTCAGATCAAGTTAAGGATGAGGAGTGGAATGCAGACATGGCTGATAGTGAACATGAACAAGAGGATGCAATGAGAAGGAGTTGGCATAGCAGATTGTTGAGGAGCAAGATTTTGTATCTAATTTTGTTGTTTATGATCTTCAAGAATCCTTTTGTTTAAATGTATATGATGAGTACAATGACTATGATAAGGATGATTTCTAAAAAACCTCAGAAATATCCTTTCATCTAGTAAAGGATTCTTTTCAACAACCTTATGAAAGCATTCATCCCATTTATGGCAGTTATGACCTCGATCATAGGGAAAATTGTGAATTATTTGGAGGTAAGTCATTTCCCTTATGTTTTTCTTAATTTAATCTTTTGAAAGAAAAAATTGAGTTTGCTTATCGAGCAGAGAGAGTTAAGTTGCAAAATCACACAAGTTTTTTGGAACATACTGATAACATTATAAGTCAACAACAACCTTTCCATGTTCTTAGTGATCCTATAGTTCTCTATATGGATAATTTTATTGAGATTGAAATGCATGATAAGGAAAATAATCAAACTGTTGCCATTTTTGTTTAGAATGATCTTGCATTTGAAAACTTAGAACAAGAAAAATCAGAATTTGAAGAAAATGATACAGTGAAGAAAGAAGCTTGTATGTTACTCTATACTTGTGAACATGAAGGAACTATAGGCACATGATTTCATTTCCTTTTTATTGATCAACAAGTGGTATTCACACATATTCTTCAAGATCCTTTTGCATTTCTATTGGAAACACCAGAAAAAAGAGACCTTTATGAGTTACCTATAATTAACCAGTGGAATTGGTTGTTCAAAGTGGATGAGTTTTCAGATTGGATTTAATTTTCAGTTTGATGTTCCATTAAGCAGGGTTATGCAAGGAATTCAATCATTAGACAAGGTCCTTGCATGGCTTCACAGGATTTTTTATTTCACTTGATCAAGCATCTCAGAGATCATGTTATAATTAGGGGAATAAACTCATCATACGAGCATTCTTGTTTCTTTTAGTTTCTTGGTTTGCAGTAGATCAAAAATAAGACTCCATAGCCCAAGGGATAAAGAAATGGAACTACAATTTTCTTGGCATCTCAGAGGGAGCATGCCATCCCTTGTGGAGCCAATGTTATCACATGAAATGTTCAGGAGTCAATAAATTTCTAAATTTTCTAAATTTTTTGTTAGGATGGTTGCAAAAGGAAATCATTGGTCTCTGTTAGTCACGTGATAAGTCCTTCTAGTTTGAGTCATGGGGTCTTTTAACTTTTGGGTTTTGAGTCATGTCGTATGTAAATAAATCATTTTTGATATTTCCATGAGCAAATAAATTTGACCTTAGTCCATGTAAGAGTCTTGCTGTCATAATGAGTGTCCACCATCATGAAAGAAATATAGGTCAGCATTGGACACACCATTGGTATTAAAATTATCATTATCATGTGTCTTGTCTCAAGGGGATGTACAAAAGTTTCCTTATGTCATTTTCAACTGTTTGAGGGTCAAATCAAGTGTCAAGTCTACTTGCAGCAAACTCACCTGAAAGTTCGCAGCATACCATGAAAGTACCTTATCCACTAATCACACATCATTATACCTTGGAAACGTGTTTATGGATATCTCATTGTTTTCAGTGCCTTTAATGCATCATCTTCTTCCAGTTGGTTTCAAGAAACAATTCTATAAATTTGAATGAAGTGCACTGCCATTGTTTTGAAATATGGCGTTGTGAATTTGCTATATTTGATGAAAGTGGATTAAGTGCTTCCAACAAAATCCCAGTCTAGTTCGTGAGAAACCAGCTGAATTTTAAGATACACCAGGTAACTCTTTTTGTGATTGTGCATTTTCTGAAGGTTGATAGGAGTGGATATAATTGTTGTCATTTTCCTATGCCACAAACTATTACATATTATTTGCGCTGCAAATTCTTCGCACTCATCAAATCCTATAGTATTGACATCATAGAATTTGGAAATTTTCAATTTTGTTATGTTATACCAAAAAGATCAATTTGTAGTTTCCTCTTGCAGCAGACACCTTATCCACTATATTTTTTATGATGCTACAAACTATTCTCTGCGAACTGGTGCTGCGAATCCTCTGTTTTCCACTATATTAAACCCTCATCAATTGTGATTCACTTAGGTCTGAGGTTTTAAATTTTCAAACTCATTTTCCTCCTCATACCTATGAAGTTTTGAAAACCTGTCATAAAACCATATCCAACTTTCCTCACTACAAACTCAATAGTGCGTTGTGAAATCTCTGTTTTACATAGAGTTGCTACAAGTTTTGCTCGACTGCAGCCTCATCCAATTTGATATATGTTCTATATCCACATAGATACTTGATTGTAGTGAAAAGTGGTTTAAATCCATGTCTTTGAATTCTTATTTATCCGAGGAATTCCTAAAACCGAAATATCAAGGAGACAACCTATCCAAGGGAGTGCCAAGAAGTCACATGCTAGAGTATTTTCACAAAATGCTTAGAGTTATTCAAAGGTACTTCACGTGTGAAGGAAGGTTCAATATGGTTTATAAATACCATATCAAATTGCTACTACACTTTACTGGGAAAGATTCCATGAGCCTTCCCTTTTATCTTTTCAGGATTATTGGCAAGATGTCAGATAGGGTCCAAGCTAAATCTAAGCAAGTGGATACCAACATTTTTCACTCTGGTTTAATTAATATGCTAGTAATGGAAGAGTTGAAGAAAAAAATACTATTTGGGAGGGTTTCCTAGCTGCATCAAGTTTTCAGCCATATGTTTCTCACATGCCACAGTACAAAAGATAAACAACTACTCCTACTGAGAAGATTGTGCACTTAGAATCAAGAAAAAAGAGGAAGATTACCAGGAGTGATAAATCCATTCAGATCACTGATAAAATAGTTGAAGGTGGTCACTCACAACCTCCTGGTAAATAAGTTTTTCATGTGGAATAACCTACACCTATGGAGATCTCATCAACTAAAATAAGGAATCTAAAGGGTAAAAAACTTGTCTTTTCGCCACCTGTTGCTACAGAAACAATAAAGCCTAGAAGAACTTTCACCATATCAGCAACTAAACAACATATTCATGTGGAAGAGGGTACAACAGAAACTGCATCTCAAGAAAAGGATAAAGCTCATCCTTCCAAGAAACTAATAGATATTATTGATATCAACACTCCTCCTCATGAAAGTAATCCTACTTTCAAAAGACTCGGGAGGAAACTTAAGGATACAAGAGCTAAAAATGAAAAATTCATGAAGTAAAATCTAGAGGACCGAATCAAACTAAAGGATATGTTAGTTTTATATGATAATATTATTGATAAAACAAGATAATTGGCTAAGAGGTCTCTACCTGTTCATAGGCAGCTTAATAATGTGTATAAACAAAAGAGATCTTGCCATGTTGAGATCAGGAGATTGAAAGAAGAATTGCAACCTTACAAAGAGTAGGTAGCAAAAAGGAATTTGGATATATTTTCTAGGGTGGCTACTGGAAGGAGTACTAGGAAAAGATGAACATGGGATATTATTTTTACATCAACATCATTTTTTCCATGGTTCACATTTTGCATATACTTATAACTTGAGTAATGATTTTTTTCTTGAGATGAGGTTACCATATTCATACGATTTCTCCTAAGAATACTCTGTGTTTCAAAAGTTTTTAGCAGGCTCTAGAAGAGTTTTCCCAAATTATTGTGCAAGTTTTAAAATGTTGGAATCATTTTGGATGTAAAAAGGCACCTACAGGAAATTTCGTAGCGCGTGAACTCAAAGGAGCTAGGAACTGGATATTTTAGGACAGTCTGTAGAACAAGTGTTGCGATAGGGTGTTACGAATATTTTAAACTGATAAGGACTGTCGGGTGTCCAGTTGAGCTTGGGTAATCTTTTTAAATATCATTTTCACATCAAAGGCCACCTTCCTCAAAGATCTACCTAAAAAAAAACCACATCCATCAAGTTGTTAGTAGGTGTTTTTAATGATGCAAACATTTTCCTAGAAAATTGCATTTTGGTTACTTTTTTGTTGTACACCTAGTTCCACACCTTTCTTATGCATATAATCCTATGAAGAATATAGGTGGCGAATTGTAAATATTTTTTTGTATAGTTTGTTATTTAAGATGCATTGTAAATCTATGAGGGGTTCGAATGGTTAGACAGTGAGACTCTCATCTTTAGTTTCAAACTATAACAAAGTTTCCTGATGTATGTATCAGACTCCAGACTCTTTAATAGTGAAAGATCATTTTACATCCCTACTGTCACATCTATTTATATCTCACTTTGATGTTAGTTTTTGGTGAAGGATTCATCATTATGCTTGTTCATTACTACAGTAAACGATCTATTGTTGGAAATTCATGTAAATATGATCAAAGTGTTATCTCTTGTTGATTAAGAGGTTCTTATTCAAATGAGATTTATTCTATATGTGTTTCATAAGTACTTGATGTAAAATGATGCATGCATTTCATTTTCCTTCCTAAGTATTCTATCGTCCAATTGATATCTCTAAACATTGATTTGAATCTATTCAAAGCCTTGCTTGTTGATGTGTATTTCATGGAGGTTTTGTGTTGATATCATTGATAACAATTATTATTAGGCTTATTATTATTATTATTATTCACATTGATAACAATTATTATTCACATTCTGATGGGTATTAGGATTACATATACAACAGTCTAGGTGTGACTTCTAGTGCGAACAATTTTTGGCACTATTGTTGTGGGTGAAGTTGAAGATCTGCTATGGGTTGTATGACAAAGATTACTACCAATTCTTGATGGTGATCAAGCTTTGGTGACAGAACAGACTACAATTTGTCACCATGGTGACTCCACACATTTGAATAACTTGTTGGTGATTCAAATCAAGTTACAGGACTCCACTGAGGAACGAGCTCAAACAAAAAATGGAAGGAAGACACGAGAAGTCTAGGTATCAAGATATAAGTTTTCTTCAAAAGATCATATTCTTTTTTGTCATTTCTTTCCTGTCCTTTCCTTTAGATGTTAGGAGAATCATCCTTTTCTATGTTTACTCTAATGACCATAAGCCTACTATTGTATATCCCTCTTTTAAAGAAGAAGGTATGCATTCTTCTTACATAGTTGATGTTGACCCTAGTCCTTCAGCTGAAACATATGAGAACAATGTTTGTATTCAAATCCTTCCTGAACATGATCAACCCTGTAACCAAGTAAATGATACAACTCATTCACCACCTTCTTTGATAATAGTACCATCTTCTACCACCACTGATAGAATTTGCAATAAATCCATTGAACCTCACTTTCAGCGTACTGATGCTCAGTCCAGAAAAAGAGAAAAAATGTTTAAACCCTTAAAATTTCCATCTACTCTTCATCCTTACCCTCCCACATTTTTAGAATATCTGTCTCTTTTTGTTGGAGAATATCATATTATAGTTGAGAAGAATTTGGGATCTTTTCAGAATGTCATTGACAATTTGGAAATCATGCATGAGGATGTTGTTATGAGGTTATTTTCCAAATCTTTGGTTGCAGATGCTTCTTTGTGGTTTAAAAATCTAGAGGTCGGTTCCATTGGTTTGTGGGATGAGTTATTTGGTGCATTTTCAAGGCACTGGGGAGAGAAAAAATATCTTGACCAATACTTTGTGTAGTTTTATTATTTGAAAAGAGGGTGATGATGAAGATCTTGCTATTTTCAACAAGAGACTTTATAGTTTTTATTGCAGCATGCCTTTAGATATCCAACCTCCTGTAGTTGTTGCTAGACTATGTTATGTAATAAATCTCCATCCATATATTTCTCTTCTTATCCTAGAAAGGAGGTTTTTCACCTTGCAAAAAATGTTCATTGAGGCTCAAGAGGTTTAGAATAATCTCAGAGCCCGTGGAAAATTTCTAGATCAAGTTAAGGATGAGGAGTGGAATGCAAACATAGCTGAAAGTGAACATGAACAAGAAGGATGCAATGAGAAGGAGTTGGCAGAGAAGCCTATTGAGGAGAAACATGTTGTCTCTAATTTTGTTATTTATGATCTTCAAGAAGCCTTTTGTTTACCTCTATATGATGAGTACAATGAAAGTGATGAGGTTAATTTCCAAAAAACATTAGAAATATCCTTTCATCCAGAAAAGGATTATTTTCAGCAGTCTTATGAAAGCATTCATCCCATTTATGACAGTTATGACGTCGATCATAGGGAAAATTGTGACTTAGTTGGAGGCAAGTCATTTCCCTTATGATTTTCTTCATTTAATCTTTTGAAATAAAAATACAAATTTGCTTATAGAGTAGAGAGAGTTGAGCTACAAAATCACACAGTTTTTTTGGAACATAATTACGACATTATAAGTCAACAACAACATTTCCATGTTATTAGTGATCCTATGGTTCTCTATATGGAGAATTTTATTGAGGTTGAAATGCAGGATAAGGAAAATAATCATATTGTTGCCATTTGTTCTGAGAATGATCTTGCATTTGAAAACTTAGAACAAGAAAAATCAGCATTTGAAGAAAAGGATACAACGAAGAAAGAAGCTTATATGTTACTCTATACTTGTGAATAGGAAGGAACTATAGACACATGCTTTCCTTTCCTTTTTATTGATCAAAACCTAGTATTCACACATATTCTTCAAGATCCTTCTGCATTTCTATTAGAAACATCATAGAAAGAGACCTTTATGAGCTACCTAGAATCAATCAGTGGAATTAGTTCTTCAAAGTGGATGAGTTTTCATATTGGATTTAATTTTTAGTTTGAATTTCCATTAAGTAGGGTTATGAAAGGAATTCAATCAGTAGACAAGGTCCTTGCATGGATTCACTGGATTTTTTATTTCACCCGATCAAGCATCTCAGATATCAGGTTAGAAGTAGGTGAATAAGCTCATCATTCGAGCATTTTTGTTTCTTTTAGTTTCTTGGTTTGTAGTAGATCAACAATAAGACGCGATAGCCCAATGGATAAGGCTCTGGAACTGTAATGTTCTTAGCATCTCACAGGGAGCATTCCATCCCCTGTGGAGCCAATGTTAGCACATGAAATGTTCAGGAGTGAACAATTTTCTAAATTTTCTAAATTTTGTTTTAGGCTGGTCATAGAAGGACATCATTGATCTCTGTCAGTCATGTGATCAATACTTCTAGTTTAAGTCGTAGGATCTTTTAATTTTTAGTTTTTTAGTCATGCCTTATGTAAATAAATCATGTTTTATTTTTCCATGAGAAAATAAATTTGACCTTAGTTCATGTAAGAGTCTTGGTGTCATGATAAGTGTTCACCATCATGAAAGAAGTAGGGGTTAGCATTGGACACACTCTTGGTCATAAAATTATCATTATCATGTGTCTTGTCTCAAGGGGATCTACAAAAGGTTCCTTATGTCATTTTAAAATGTTTGAGGGTCAAATCAAGTGTCAAGTCTACTTGTTGCAAACTCACCTGAAGGTTCATAGCATACCAAGAAAGTACCTCATGCACTAATCACACATCATTATACCTTGGAAACGTATCAAGAGATATCACATTGTTTTAAGTGACTCTAATGCATCATGTTCTTCAGGTTGTTTTCAAGAAACAATTCTAGCAATTTGAATGAATCCCGTTGTCATTATTTTGAATTATGGCATTGTGAAATCGCTATAGTCAATGAAAGTGGATTGAGTGCTTCCAACAAAATCCCAGTCTAGTTGGTGAGACACTAGATGAAGTTTCAGGTACACTGGGTACCTCTTTTTGTGATTGTGCACTGTTTGAAGGTTGATTGGAATGGATACAATTGTTGTAATTTTTCTGTGCTGCAAACTGTTACATATTATCTACGCTGCAAAATATTTTCACTAATAAAATCCTATAACATTGGCATCCTAGAATTTGGAAATTTTCAAGTTTGTTATGTTATACCAAAAAGATCAATTTCCAGTATCCTCTTGCAGTGGTAACCTTATCCACTATATTTTTTATTATGCTACAAACTGTGCATTGCGAACTGACACTGTGAACCCTCTGTTTTCCACTAGATCAAACCTTCATCAACTTTGATTCACTTAGGTATGATATTTTAACTTTTCAAAGTCATTTTCCTCCTAAGATGTGTGAAGTTTTGCAAATCTGTCATAAAACCTAGTCGAACTTTGCACGCTGTGAACTCAACAATGCACTGTGAACCCTTTGTTTTACACAGAGTTGCTACAATGTTTGTCTGACTGCACCCTCATCCAATTTGAGATTATGTTCTTTTCTTCTCACCTCCTACTTACATCATGTTCATCCTCACACTATTACTAGGCATGAATATTTCATTCAAGTAAATCCTAAGTTGTGCCATTTCTATCAAAAACCCTAATTTTTTTATTTTTTTTTATCATATATCTAATAACAAACTATTATAAGAGGTAAAGGGATTTTCAAAACAATCATTATGGATAGTTGGCAAGGTAGTAATTTTCCCAAAGGGGAGATGATTGTCAGGGATGAGCCACATGACATGCAACTTCTCAATTCTGAACCATTTTTCAAAGAAGCATTCTAGAGGGTGGCCTGCCTGAATTTTTGTGAGAAAATGTAAAGAGGACATCCTGAGGTAGCTAAATAGTTTACACTCAACTTCAGTGGGAAAAATACTAAGTTGGGGGAACTATAGTTTGAAGTCTTTGAGTCATCTATTTCTATAACCACATATATACCTGATTGTGGTGAAAAGTGGTTTAAATCCATGCCTTTGAATTTTTGTTTCTCCAAGGAATTCCTAAAACCTAAATATCAATGAGACAACCTATCCAAGGGAGTGCCAAGAAGTCACATGCTGGAGTATTTTGAAAAAATGATCATATTTATTCAGAGGTACTTCACGTGTGAAGGAATGTTCAATATTGTTTATCAATACCATGTCAGATCACTACTACACTTTACTGGGAAAGAGTCCATGAATTGTCCCTTTTATATTTTCAAAAGTATTGGAAATACATCATATAGGGTCCAAGATAAATCTAACAAAGTGGATACTAGTATTTTTCACTCTAGTTTAATCAAGATTCTAGTACTGGAAGAGTTGAAGAAGACAAATATTGACTGGGAGTTTTTCTAGATGCATCAGGTTTTCATCCAAATGTTTCTCACACACCATAGTCCAAAATACAAACACCTACTCCTACTCAGAATATTGTGCACTCAGATTAAAGCAAAAAGAGGAAGATGACCAAGAAAAATCCATTCAGATTACTGATACAACAGTTGAAGGTGGTCCTTCACAACCTCCTGATAGAGAAGTTTCTCCTATGGCATAACCTACACCTATGGATATATCATCAAGTAAAATAAGGAGTATGAAGGGTAAAAAAATGTATTTTCCCCACCTGTTGCTACAGAAATAGTCAAGCCTATAAGACCTTTCACCAAACTAGCAGCTAAACAACATATTATTGTGGAAGAGGGTATACAAGAAGCCTCAACTAAACAAAATGATAAATATCATCCTTCCAAGCAACCAATAGATATTATTGATATCAGTACTCCACCTCATGAAAGTAATCCTACTTTCAAAAGACTCATGAAGAAACTTAAGGATACAACAACTGAAAATGACAAATTCAAGAAGGAAAATATGGAGGCCTGAATCAAACTGAAGGATATGTTAGATTTATATGAGAAGACTATTAATAAATAAAGATACTTGGCTAAGAGGTCTCTACCCCTTCATAGGAAGCTTAAGAATGTGAATAAACAAAAGAGATCTTGCCAAGCTGATATCAGGAGATTGAAAGAACAATTGCAACCTTTCAAAGAGTAGGTAGCAGAAAGGAATTTGGATATATTGTCTAGGGTAGATACTAGAAATAGTACCAGGAAACGATGAATACATGATAATCTTTTTACATCAGCATCATTTTTTCCGTGGTTCACGTTTTTCATATACTTATAACCCGAGTAATGATTTTTGTCTTGAGCTGAGGTTACCATCTTCATATGATTTCTCCAAAGGTTACTTCATGTTTCAAAAGTTTGTATCAGGTTCTTGAAAGGGTTTTCCCAACTTCTTGTGCAAGTTTTAAAATGTTGGAATCATTTTGGATGCAAAAAGGAAACAACAGGAAAGTTCACGGCACGTGAACTCAAAGGTGTTGTGAACTAGATATTTTAGGACAATCTATAACACAAGTGCTCCAAACTGGGTGTTACAAAGGTTTTGAGCTGATAAGGACTACCAGTTGTCAAGTTGATCTCGGATAAGATTTTTAAAGATTAGTTGCACATCAAAGGCCACCTGCCTCAAGGATCTTCCTGCAACAAAACCACATGCATCAAGTTCTTAGTAATTGTTTTTAATGATGCCAACATTTTCCTGGAAAATAACATTTTGGTTACATTTTTGTTGTATACCTAGTGCCACACCTTTCTTAGGCATAGAATCTTATGAAGAAGCTAGGTGGCGAATTGTAAATATTTTTTTGGATATTTTGTTATTTAAGATGCATTGTAACTCTATAAGGGCTTCGAAGGGTTAGACAATGAGACTCTCATGTTTAGTTTCAAACTGTAACAGAGTTTCTTGATGTATGTATTAGACTCAAGAATCTTTAATAGTGAAAGATCAGTTTACTTTCCTACTATCACATATGTTTCTATATCACTTTGATGTTAGTTGTTGGTGAAGGATTCATCATTATGCTTGTTCATTACTACAGTAAATGATTTATTGTTGGTAATTCATGCAAATATGATCAATTTTTTCTCTCTTGTTGATTAAGAGGTTCTTATTCAAATGATATTTCTTTTATATGTGTTTCAGAAGTACTTGATGTAACATGATGCATGTATTTTATTTTCGTTGATAAGTCTTCTATCTTCCAATTGATATCTCTAAACATTGATTTGAATCTATTCAAATCCTTGCTTGATGGTTTGTATTTCATGGAGGTTTTGTGTTGATATCATAAACTGAGTGTCATAGCCATTTTCTACACATTGAAAACAATTATTATTCACATTCTTAAGGGTATTAGGATTACATCTACAACAGTCTAGGTGTGACTTCTAGTGCTAACAATTGGAATCCTTAGTCTTTTCTTCTTCTTTGACACGAGGGTAGTGAAATGGTTTTACCCTCGAATCAAGAAAATTTTCTTCAATATCAACACTGTACCCCTTGGCTTGTGCCAATGATGTGGTATTTTTGTCTTTGAGAATGAATCAGATCTTCCCTTCAAAAGCGTTCATGTAAAGGAGATGAACTGATGATGTTGTAGGACAGAAATATGTTGGAATTTGATTGTACAACCTGTCAAATTTGGTATTGAATTCCTTTATTGTTTCATTATCATTTTTCTTTATCTTATTAAACTGATCCCCAAGTATCCTACAATCTTCCTTTGTTGAGCATTTGTTCTTAAATAAGTTGGCAATAGATTCGTAGGATGTGAGATGATTGTCAGGGAACCCTCTGAACCAATCAAGATATTCTTCAATCAATGATGAGGAAAATAACTTCATGGCCACATATTCATGCTCAATACCTACATTGTCCATGGTCTATCCCATGACATAAAGATGGTCTTCAAAAGTTACTACATTGTTTCCTGGGAACCTTTACAACCACTTGTTGACTTCTTTTGGCATTGTGTTAGGCTATCCTTGGAATTTGGACATGTTGAGAGGTTTGTAGAGGCCATTTTCCCAAGGGTGAGCCATTGGATCAAGATTAAGGGTACTACAGAAAAGTTTTTTAACAATGAGAGACTTGAGAGGAGGTCTTCTTTCGTAAACCTTAGAAGGCTTGAACATCCTAGGGGGATAAGGTTTGGGAAAGGAAGGTTTCTGAGAAGGTCGTGTCATCATATGAGCTTAAATATGAGATCATAAAGGAAGGTGGAAAGGGAACATCCCTTGGGTGGATTCTTCGGGGAAGCTAAGGGAAAGGCTTTGAAATAGCTTGCCAAAGTGTCTTTAGGGTTCTGAAGAGGATTCAAAATCCTCCTTGACAGTGGCACCAAAATGTTATCACTCAAGTTGTAGGTTGGGAAAATCCTAACCCAACCACTAAATGGAGAAAACTAAGAGGTCCCTACACATTATCACCTTAGGAAGGCGTCCCCGTCACTTTAGAGGTGAGGTAGTCACCTCAAGGGGGGAATCCTTGTGAATCTGGGGGGAATGAGATGGAGATGAAGTCCCTAAAGGTAAATTCTAAGTTTTATGAAGGTCTTGGAATGGATATTTGGGAAGTTCCAAGGGTTTTCATGTATGTTGAGTAACCTGCAAATGGTCAAATACATGTCCGAGACACAAGAAAAACAAACAAGGATCCTTCAAGTCTCTTCAAGGCTTCTTCAAGTGGACGCATCATCATCACTTTTAGGGGATTTTAGGATTTTCTTTAGGGAATCTTCAATGAGATTTGATATTGACTTTTCCTCGTGCCTTGACCACTTCATGGCCTCATGACTTCATGTCTTCAAGGATTTATCAATATTGATCAAACAATATTAGTCTATTACTGCCACATCATCATCATCACTGTTACATCCTCATCATCATTGCTACATCATCATCATCATTTCCACTTTGAAATCAATGAAAACAGTTTCTCAACAATCTCCCCCTTTTTCATTGATGGCAACAACTTCTTCCTTTTGCAATGATGCATGCTTACTCTATCCATTACTTTGTTTCTCTCCCCCTTTGAAATAAATGGAAAAAAAATCATTTTTTTTTTATCATGTGAATCCCTGTGTCACCAAAAATCTATTTCTCTCCCCTTTGACATCGAAGATAAACATTTGTTCCCCCTCTGGAATTTCATGTTTCTCTTTCTTATTCTATTTCTTCCCCTGCCTTCATGATTTCATCAATTTTCATTTAAATCATTTTGTTTCTCCCCCTGTCATCAATGGTTCCTTATTTTGAGTGTAATTATATATTTTTGAGAATATTTCCTTTTCGACAATAATCCCCATTTGAATATGTTGAATCCTCTTTCTATAGTTGTGCAAGAACTCAAATTTTCCTCCTAATGTTTCTTTACCAGTTCATTCTCCAGGTTTCCTTATAATTAGGCCTTAGTGTTGCTGATTTTACACATCAGTTATCATTCAGTCTGGACCCTGTTAGCACTCTGTAAATTTCCTAGAGGTTTCCAAAAGAAGAAATCTACAAAAGGTAACTTTATCCAACCGCTTTTGAAGCTGGGATCTAGCCCTTCCAACTTCAGAGAGGGATCTCTCTATATGATTTAGATATGTTTCAAATTTTAAAATATTAGGCTAGGTAAACAAATGAGTTGGTTTTGTTGTCGTAGTGTTTGTCGAGTTGGTTGAGACAGTCTACACATCCATTGGGCTATGGGGTCTGTGTCTTAAAAAATGAAATCCAAATCAGAAAGAAAATGAAACCTTTCATAGGGAGAGATAATATAATCATTGGATTCTTCAATAGCATAAATGAGGAATAGCAGAAAAGATGAGAAAGATAATTTCAGCAAAGAAGCAGTTAAGAATTTATTTATAGAAAAAACCCAGAAGATAAAACACTAAAATATTTTGAGTCAGAAACAGGATATACGAGATAAATCCTGCAATGTTTGTTACTTCTAAAGATCAGATTTAGAAAATAGTATGATAACAAAGCGAGAATAACATTCAACTTAGAGAGAAAAAAATCACCAGTGAATACACGCAAGAATCCTGTAAAAGTGCCTCTTTGTATTAATGGAAGATCTCTTCAAAAATATTATAGTCTATAGCTTCAGGGCATGAAGATCAACAATCCCAAATACTTCGAAAAGTAAAGTATTTATAACTCCAAATTACAAACGACCCTGTCATTAAAGATCAGGACGTGGTAAATATATTTTTAGCCTAACTATCTTAACCAATTACAGAAATCTAGGAGCTGCTTGATGATGTGTTATAACTGCATGATGTTTCTTGGGTGAACCATTGGTGAGGCCTCTGCATGACCTCGTTTGACTGGAAAGTTGACTAGACAGCTGAATGGACAACTGACTGGACTAGGACCGCTAATTGATTATTCAATTAGATCATAGAGTTCTTCCCATCGAAGATGAATAGGAACATTGACTTTGAGCATCCCTCGATAAACTTCATCCATTTATGTGTACTTGGCAAAGGTAGGTTTGGTAATGAAGATGTATCGAATTTCATGTTGAATACTAATGTCCCACTGGAGCGCATCTAGAAACGCCTTGCTAGTGATGCTACCTTGAATTCCTGAAAACTTTGAACTGTGCTTAGCCACATCAGCCAGTCTCTTCTTGTAGTCTGGGAGTGTCATCAGTTTGTCATTGATTACCTTCAGACCAAGAAGACCTTTCTTCTATAGAGCCTTAATCTTACTAAAAAATATTTTCACCCCGAGGTCCATGGCCTGAACCTTTTCTTCCAGCTGAAGCATTAATCCTCTCTTGGTCAAAACTCTTTTGATCTCGAGGATGGTCTCTATTCTATCTTCAATTTTTAGCTCTTCCAGCTCCTCCCTAGTCTTAGAATTTAGGAACTTAATGATTTCATTAGCTTGTGTGGGCATTTCTCCCAATTCCGATCTGATCTTCTCAATGACTTGTTTGCTTCTCTGCACCAATTCATTCTACTCAAACATGATCTGTATGATGGGCCATATCTTGTTCATGGACTTGGTGATGTCTTTCCATACACTTTCTTTAACCTCGACAAAATTTTTACCGGCCACTGTTTGCTTCCGGAGCTATTGTAACTCTTGTTTGAGATGGTCTGACACATGCTTTTCCTTGGAGAGGTTGATCTGGAAGGAAGATTTGAGTTCCTGAATGTTCTCAATCTCCTTTTTGAGCTTATTGATCTCTATTTCTTGCAAGTTCATCTTTTCCATAGACTTAGCCAATTCGACTGTCTTTTCCAAAGATGTCAGTGGATTTGTCAAGGGGACTTCTGCTACTGATACAGTGCTCACTCCTGAAAGTGGAACTGCACTCAATGGAATGACTTCCATTGGCTTCAGTTGTTCTTTCTCTTTTACCAGCTTCTCCATCTCAGCTTCCATTTCCTTTAGTTCCGCGTTCTTCTCCATAATTAGTTTGAGCATCTCATCTTTTTCTCCCTCTATCTCTGATATTTCCTTCGCTTGCGAATCCTATGTTAGTGGTAGTTTTAGTTGTTTCCTTAAGGAGGCTATGTTAGCATTTTTCTTCTTAATCATTTCCTCGGCTTCTTTCACATTCGAAGGATTGTAACCAATCTTAAGGACCAATTCCTCTAAGGTATTGATCCTATTGTCCTTGGCGAAGGATAATATCTTCTCCAACTTCAACTGCGTTTGGACGTTGTTTAGGGACACTTGCAACTTGGACGCAGTAGTGGAAGCATGTGCCAATGTATGGAAAACCATTTCTCCTATTTGCTTGTGAAGGTCCATCTGATCGGTCGGATGTACATCTTTAGTTTTGAATTCAAAGGTGGCCTTTTTGTAATCAGTGATTACCTTTGGATCCAGAACCTATGCTTAGAGGAATGCCATGTGCATTCTGTCCTTCTCAGTGTCAAATGCCGATAGCAGCCTATGTTTTGCAGTTGAAGTCTTCTTTTAGAACTAGGCACAAGTGCTGCTGGTCAAAGTCTGATTCTTTTTATTAATCAGATCGTATTTCTCGAAGATACTCAGCTTTGGTCCTATCTTGCCTGGTTGAGTGGTTGATGGAGAATCTGTATATTTCTTCGGCAATACTAAAGTTATGAAATGCTAGAGGCTGGCACTTAGGGGCGGCCTATCAATCATTGTAACTGTAGTAGATGGAATTTCTTTCTCCCCAGTAGGGTCGAGACCTGGACTGGTTTTGGGCCTCTTGGTGTGCAACTGAAATTCTCCAGAAGATACTTCGGTGACAGGTGATGACGAATCTTTCCTAGGCCTTTTCTCTTTCAGAACCTATGGTGTGGTTGTTTGTGATACAGTGGCTGGGGGATCCTACTGTTCTGTTTCAACCAAAGTGTTAGGCTCCCATACTGTCTGGTTTGTTAAGTTCTCGTCTTCAGGCCTAGATTTGTGGACATGTGGGATGTTCTTGTTTTTCACCCTCATCTCAAATATAATCCCACATGGATCGTGATGCCATGGGAAACTCATGAAGAACTTCATTTCCTTCAGCATCCTCTCTGCTTCTTCTCCAGCACCACGATTGTTGCAAATGAAAGATCCAATCTGCCCTTTGATTTTGAGCTGCTACTTTTTCTTTAGTGACACGAAGTGAATGTCATCAGAGTTTGTCATCTGCCTTATGTACTCTAGGGAAAAAATTCTGATAGGTAGGTATTTGGGAAGTTTATATGGTGCCAAATCGCACCCATATACTCTAATCTCAGTGTGATTTTGGTATAAATACCAATCACCTGTCTTTGTGTGATCCAAGAGATGCAAGATCCTCTGAACTTCATCATTTATCCTAGGCTCAGGCCTGCCGCTAAGCATACTTACCACTGGGTGGTAGAATTGATCAATGAACTCCTTGAAACTAAACTCTGTGGAGTTATGCTTGAGAAAGGAGGTCCATGCAGTCACTGCCTGGGGTCTACCATCTCCATCCATCTTCTGCATGGAAAAATAAAATTTGTCCGCTTGGAAGAAAATGAACAAGTACGCCAATATGGAAGAGTACCTGAACATGCCTTTCGTGGTGAAATTAACAAACTGTTCATGAATATTTTTCGCCAGGAACGTGCTGAAGTTGAACTAGGTAGTGGGCTTCTCATCAGTGGAGAAAATGGATAAAAATCCCAGAATGGGTTCATGTACCCACTGATCTTAATATTATCCCAACAAGGTGCATAGGGACGAGATGATCTGGTTTCCTTTGGTCGAAAATATAGAATAAGCATAAGGGGGATTTGTGGAGGGAAATTGAGCAGATGGTGGGAGGAAAAGATCAAATATTTGAGCTCTTTGGGGGAAGGTCATTTTCTGGTATAATTCAGTGAGAATTTCAAGGTTAAAAGGTGATGCAAAGTCAGCTTGGGAAATTTGCATCATTTGGTCGATGGATTCAGGCGTGATGAGGAACAGAATTTCTCCAGACGAGGAAACGACGGTTCTTTGCTCGGGAATGTAGTGGGATTGGCACTTGAGGACAAACTTTGGAAAAGGGTGAATCTCAGGAAAGAGATATAGGGGTAAGTTGGACTCCAAGAGTCAGTTTTCGTCACTCTTGTTGGACACACCTACCACACTTAGAGGGGGGGTGAATGAGTGTGGGGCTCTTTTTCCCAAAACTTCCCTCTTGCACAAAAACTCATCAATTAGCATTCAACATTTATTC
>JZKD02S1823634.1:1436885-1448970 GCA_000966675.3 Picea glauca
CAATATTTTAGAACTAGGGAAAGAGTAGTATTCTGTCACAGTTTGTTCCAGATCCAGGTGGATCTGGGGAGATTGGTCTGTGTCCGCACTCACGAATTTATCCTTGAACACTATCTCACCTTGATTTCTTATGATATTTTTGTATTCTAACAATATTTGGAGAGGGTTTTTCTTTACCTCCCATCTGTCTAGAAAAATCCTTTGGAATGCGGTAAGGTCAAGGACTGAGGTGGCACGTAAACCTTTATACCATTTTTTAACGTCACCTGTCAAACTTTGGGAAAACAATCTCATTTGAACGTCAGCCTCATCTACTTTGTGCAGGTCAAAATAATCATTCATTTTATCAACGTGTTGTTGGGATTTCAAAGGTCCTGCTGCATTGAACTGTGGAAGTCTCGTTTGATAGTCTTGGGGCATGGCATGAAGAGGCGCGGCCAACACCAAGGGAGCATATCTAGCTGCCATGATGGGTGGAGGAGGTGGGATAACAAACTGGATGATCAGCGAGGTAGCGAATGAAGATGAGGATGAGGAGGGACTGGATAGCACCGAGGGAGTGGTTTGCGATTTAACAGTGGGAGATAGAACTTCAGGGGTTTGAGGTTATAAAATGGTTGGGTTGAAAATGATTCCAGTCACAAAACTATCGGATCATGTTCTAACTAGGATTTGTTGGGAAAGGGTGTCAAAGTCAAGGTTTTGAAAGGTAACGAGCTCCCGTGAAAAGAAAAGGGACTTATGAAAGGGAGTATGACTTACTGAGCCTTCAGCTATGGCCTTTTTCTTGAGAAACTGTTTTGGGTTATCTGTTACTATCACAGGTTCTGGGTCTGGATGAGATCGAGTATAAAATTTCTTGGGAGCCAGATTTCTTTTTGATTATTATATATATACTTTTTAGTTTTATGAGTCTGAAAATAATATGTACAAAATTTAATCAACCTCTAAACATTATTTTCTTCTCAAATTTGCAATATTTTAGGAAAAAACTTTTCTTCTAGGGAAAAGAAAACGTGAAGCTATAAATTTTAGTTTTGTTCTTTCCCTAGTGGAGTCGCCACTATGTTAGCACTCTGTAAATTTTCTAGAGGTTGCCAAAAGAAGAAATCTACAAAAGGTAACTTTATCCAACCGCTTTTGAAGCTGGGATCTAGCCCTTCCAACTTCAAAGAGGGATATCTCTATATGATTTAGATATGTTTCAAATTTTAAAATATTAGGCTAGGTAAACAAATAAGTTGGTTTTGTTGTCGTAGCGTTTGTCGAGTTGGTTGAGATAGTCTACACATCCATTGGGCTATGGGCTTTGTGTCTTAAAAAATGAAATCCAAATCAGAAACGCAAAGGAAACCTTTCACAGGGAGAGATAATATAATCACTGGATTCTTCAATAGCATAAATGAGGAATAGCAGAAAAGACGAGAAAGATAATTTCAACAAAGAAGCAGTTAAGAATTTCTTTATTGAAAAAACCCAGAAGATAAAACACTAAAATCTTTTGAGTCAGAAACAGGGTATACAAGATAAATCTTGCAATGTTCATTACTTCTAAAGATTAGATTTAGAAAACAATATGATAACAAAGCAAGAATAACATTCAACTTATAGAGAAAAACATCACCAGTGAATACACGCAAGAATCCTGTAAAAGTGCCTCTTTGTATTAATGGAAGATCTCTTCAAAAATATTACAATTCGATAGCTTCAGGGTGTGAAGATCAACAACCCCAAATACTTTGAAAAGTGAAGTATTTATAACTCCAAATTACAAATGACCCTGTCATTAAAGATCAAGACATGGTAAATCTATTTTTAGCCTAACTATCTTAACCAATTACAGAAATCTAGGAACTGCTTGATGATGTGTTATAACTGCATGTTGTTTCTTAGGTGAACCATTGGTCAGGTGTCTGCACGACCTCATTAGACTGGAAAGTTGACTGGACAGCTGACTGGACAGATGATTGGGCTGGGACCACTCATTGATTACTCGATCATATCATAGAGTTCTTCCCATCGGAAATGACTAGGAACATTGACTTTGAGCAGCCTTCGATAAAATTCATCCATTTCTGTGTACTTGGCGAAGGTAGGTTTGGTGATGAAGATGTATCAAATTTCATGCTTAATACTGATGTCCCACTGGAGGCTGGAGCGCATCTAGAAACACCTTGCCAGTGATGCTTCCTTGAATTCCTGAAAAATTTGAACTGTCCTTAGCCACATCAGCCAGTCTCTTCTTGTAGTCTGGGAGTGTCATCAGTTTGTCATTGATTACCTTCAGACCAAGAAGACCTTTCTTCTGTAGAGCCTCAATATTAATAAAAAATCTTTGCACCCCGAGGTCCATGGCTTGAACCTTTTCTTCCAGCTGAAGCATTAATCCTCTCTTGGTCAAAACTCTTTTAACCTCGAGGATGGTCTCTGTTCTATCTTCAATTTTCATCTCTTCTAGCTCCTCCCTGGTCTTAGAATTTAGGAACTTAAAGATTTCATTAGCTTGTGTGGGCATTTCTCCCAATTCTGATCTGATCTTCTCAATGCCCTATTTGCTTCTCTGCACCAATTCATTCTGCTCAAACATGATCTGTATCATGGGCCATATCTCGTTCATGGACTTGGTGATGTCTTTCCATACACTTTCTTTAACCTCGGCCAAAGTTTTACCGGCCACTGTTTGCTTCCGGAGCTATTGTAGCTCTTGTTTGAGCTGGTCTGACACCTGCTTTTCCTTGGACAGGCTGATCTGGAAGGAAGATTTGAGTTCCTGAAGGTTCTCAATCTCCTTTTTGAGCCTGTTGATCTCTGTTTCCTGCAAGTTCATCTTTTCCATAGACTTAGCCAATTCAGTTGTCTTTTTCAGAGATGTCAGTGGATTTGTCGAGGGGACTTCTGCTACTGATGCAATGCTCACTCCTGAATGTGGAACTGCACTCAATGGAATGACTTCCATTGGCTTCAGTTGTTCTTTCTCTTTTACCATCTTCTCCATCTCAGCTTCCATTTACTTTAGTTGCGCGTTCTGCTCCATAATTAGTTTGAGCATCTCATCTTTTTCTCCCTCCATCTCTGCTATTTCCTTCACCTGTGAATCCTCTTTTGGTGACAGTTTTAGTTGTTTCTTTAAGGAGGCTATGTCATCATTTTTCTTCTTAATCATTTCCTCGGCTAATTTCATGTTCGAAGGATCGTAATTGATCTTGAGGACCAGTTCCTCTAAGGTCTTGATCATGTTGTCCTTGGCGAAGGATGATATCTTCTCCAACTTCAACTACGTTTGGACGTTGTTCAGGGACACTTGCAACTTGGACGCAGTAGTGGAAGCATGTGCCATTGTATGGAAAACCATTTCTCCTATTTTCTTGTGCAGTTCCATCTGATCAGCTGGATGTACATCTTTAGTTTGGAATTCAAAGGTGGCCCTTTTGTAATCAGTGATTACCTTTGGATCTGGAACCTGTGCTTGGAGGATTGCCATGTGCATTCTTCCCTTCTCAGTGTCAAATGTCGATAGCAGCCTATGTTGTGTAGTCGATGTCTACTTCCAGAACTGGGCACAAGTGCTGCTGGTCAAAGTCTGATTATTTTTCTTAATCAGATCGTATTTCTTGAAGATACTCAGCTTTGGTCCTATCTTGCCTGGCTGAGTGGTTGATGGAGAATCTGTAGATTTCTTCGGCAATACTGAAGTTATAATATGCTAGAGGTTGGCATTGAGGGGTGGCCTATCAACTGTTGTCACTGTAGTAGATGGAATTTTTTTCTCCCCAGTTGGGTCAGGAGCTAGACTAGTTTTGGGCCTCTTGGTGTGTAGTTGAAATTCTTCTGACGATACTTCAATGACAGGCGATGATGAATATTTCCTAGGCCTTTTGTCTTTCGGAACCTGTGGTGTGGTTGTTTGTGATAAATTGGTCGGGGGATCCTGCTGTTCTGCTTTGACCAAAGTGTTAGGCTCCCATACTATCTGGTTTGCAAATTTCTCAACTTTAGGCCTAGATTCGTGGACATATGGGATGTTCTTGTTTTTCACCCTCATCTCAGAGATAATCCAACATGGTTCATAATGCCATGGGAAACTCATGAAGAACTTCATTTCCTTCAGCAGCCTCTCTGCTTCTTCTCCAGTGCTATGATTGTTGCAAATGAAAGATCCAATCTGCCCTTTGATTCTGAGCTACTGCTTTTTCTTTAGTGACACAAAGTGAATGTCATCAGAGTTTATCATCTGCCTTATGTACTCTAGGGAAAAAATTCTAACAGGCAGGTATTTGGGCATCTTATATGGTGCCAACTCACACCCATATACTCTGATCTCAGTGTGATTTTGGTATAAATACAAATCACCTGTCTTTGTGTGATCGGAGAGATGCAGGATCCTCTGAACTTCATCATTTATCCTAGGCTTGGGCCTTCCGCTAAGCATACTTAACACTGGGTGGTAGAATTGATTGATGAACTCCTTGAAACTAAACTATCTGGAGTTATGCTTGAGAAGGAGGTTCATGCAGTCACTGCCTGGGGTCTACCATCTCCATCCATCTTCTGCATGGAAAAAGAAAATTTGTCTGCTTGGAAGAAAATGAACAAGTACGCCAGTATGGAAGAGTACCTGAGCATGCCTTCCGTGGTGAAATTAACAAACTGTTCGTGAATATTGTTCGCCAGGAACATGCTGATGTCGAACTGGGTAGTGGGCTTCTCATCGGTGGAGAAAATGGATAAAAACCCCAGAATGGGTTCATCTACCCACTAATCTGAATAATATCCCAACAAGGTGCATAGGAACGAGATGATCTACTTTCCTTTGGTCGAAAACATGGAAGAAGGATAAGGGGGATTTGTGGAGGGAAATTGAGCGGATGGTGGGAGGAAAAGCTCAAATATTTGAGCTCTTTGGGGGAAGGTCATTTTATGGTATAATTCAGTGAGAATTTCAAGGTTGAAAGGTGATGCAGAGTCAGCTCGGGGAATTTTCATCATTTAGTCAATGGATTCAGGTGTGATGAGGAACATAATTTTTCCAGAAGAGGAAATGAAGGATCTTTGCTTGGGAATGTAGTGGGCTTGGCACTTGAGGGAAAACTCTAGAAAAGGGTGAATCTCAGGAAAGAGATATAGGGGTAAGTTGGACTCCCAGAGTCCAATTTCGTCACTCTAGTCCAGGAAAACTTCCTTGAGCCACAACTGGAGGTCTGTGAAATCAAAATCGCATTTTGTATATGCGATTAAGCGATCTTTGTCAGCCAGTGGGATCCTATCAAGGTCGACAGGAGGTGGGAGAAAAGGATTCTCCTCTCCTTCTGCTTGTTTTGACTTTGGCGCCATTACTGCAACAATACCTACAAGAAAAACAATGTTAGAGGGTGAGAGTGTGGATGGGGACAACTGACTGTAAGGGAGGAGAAAACAATGTGAATTTCTCTGGTGCGATGAGTGGGTAAATGGTGAAAGTAGAAAGAATAAGGGTAGTTTTGAGTAAACGGGTGTTTGTTGGGCGCGAGAGATAGGTCAGATGGTTAACGGATAGGTTATCCAGTAATAAATGGCCAACGAATCATTTAGAATGTGAGATGGCAGGTGACGAAAACTGATGAAATACAGACAGGTGAAGTGGCGGTTACTGATTGGGGTAGAAGTCATGGTGAGGGGGCTTACCACGAGCAAATGAGGGGGAAGGACTGTCAAAAATTAAAGGGATGTGACTCTTTTTAGAAAGGTGGACGGTGACATCAAGAGGTGACGAAGGTATGTTAGACAGTAGGTGATGGTGGGACTCAGGACAGTTAGATCGATGCCACGTATAAAGAGGGGCCCACCAGAGGAAAGATTCCATTCCAGACCCCCCCCCCAGTTAAAAGCAGATCAGTCGGGGGGGTCAGAAAAACACCTTGAGCCGTTGATCTGTGCGCTTGTTTCTTGGACACAGATCTATGCATGTTGTTTATCACACATTTCGGACCCCCCCCCTCTCCATTAAAGGTAGAATGGATGGGGGGGGTCCAGAATCCAACATTGATCATAGATCTGCGCACTTAAACCTGAGCCATCAAGATGTGCATGGGTCTTATCAGCAATTTCGGACACCCCCCCCCGCTTCCATTAAAGATAGAATGGTTGGGGGGTCTTGAAAAATCTATCCATCGTAGATCTGGGTGCAATCATCCATACCATTGATACATGAACGGAGCATAAGTGAAGGTGCAGAAAATACATGCATCGAGAAAACTTAGGATAAGTGCATTTCACGGGTTTTTTCCAAGGCTTTTCATGTATACACCACCATGGGGCTTGACCAACACCATTTTTAAACATCTGAAACATGGTGCGACATTTACATCCAGCTGGTTTTATTGAAATAAAGCAACTAGCCTATATTCTAACCTAGTTTCCTATGGAAATTAACCCAGATTAGACTGTTGGGTTAAGAATTTACTCTACCTTGGGGCTATCTGACCAAGATTAGACAGTCTGGCCAGATTTATTCCCTAATCTAACCTAGATCGCTTGGCTAAGATTGAACATTTTAGCCAAGCTTATTCACTAATCCTATCAACATCAATTTAAAAAAGAACTTGGCCATGCTTGAAAGGTATGGACCAAGTTACTATTATTGCATGGGGCTTTTATTGAAATTATTTATGCCCTCTTTTCTTTTTCTTTTTCTTTTTCTTTCTTTTCTTTCTTTTTTCTTTTTTTTTTTCTTTCTTCTCTTTTTCCTTTTTTTTTTTTCCAATTATTTGCAGAATGAAAAATCATTTGTCAAAATAACACTAGAGAGAGATAATATTCCAATCACCAGTTGATACTATAACTTATAGGATGATAACAGACCCTTTAAGGCTTCTGCATGAATTTTTCCTTTCCAGATCTGTAATCTTCATGGTGTATGCTTCTGGTGAAGTGTACATGATCATCCTTAAGCTGATGTCCTTGACTATCATAAGATGTTCCTTTAACGAAGTGTCTTTGTAAGGAAAACCTTTAACATACTCTTAAATATCCTGACCTTTTCTTTGGATAAGCATATATTCTTTTGTTTTCAATAGAGACCTACCATGATTTTATTTTCATAACATTCTTATAAATGTTTGTCTTCACAGGCATTAAATGAAGCTACAAAACTTGTCCATAAACTATCCTTCAACTTTGTTTTTTCTCTTCTAAAGAAAATAACCTCAACCACACACAAGTATCCCTATTAAATATCACTTGTGAAAATATGCCAAATAGTCTTGAATATTGTGCCAAAATAATTCTTCAAGGACTACAATATACTTCTTCCAAGACTGTCTCTAAGCAGTGACCAACTAGTATTCACTTCCACAATTCAAACAATGATTTCTTATAATGCTTCAAAATGCCTCTCAAATATGCAACAAACAATCCTTGAAAACATTTCCATTAATTCCTTCAAACTATCTTAGGGTTTCTAATGTATGATCAAGCATTACCACATTTCACATTTCTTTGGCCTTCATTTCCTGCCACTTAGACTCCCCCTCAACATTATCCATGATACTGGGAGTCTCTATGCCAAATAGTTTAGAATATTGTATAATGTTGATCTGCTGCTGGATCATCATTTATAATCCTGACACCTTCCTTTTTACTTGCATATTTATCATTTTTTCTCATCTGTGCAACTCTTGTGGGCATGTCCTTTGAGAATTATCCATTGACTTCTTCTTCTTCTTTTTTTTCTTCTCCAATCCTTATTATATTTGACACGATCATTTTCTTTCATGGAAGACTCCATCATTATTCTAAAGTATCGAGCTATGTATCCATAGTTGTAGAATTTGTAACATTCAACATTATTGGGATCCATGTAGATACTTATTTTTCTTACTTGAGTATTTATTGCAGAAGCTCTATAGTCTATATCCTTATGTCCAATATTGTTGCAAGAAAAACAATAACCATGAAATAAACTTTGATACCTAGGAGCAAAGGGTCTTATTTGAAATGGAGGTGTTAGTCCCTAAAGTTGCACTTGACTGTGAGAGGGAAAGCTAGGGCATCATCGAGTTATTGAAAAAGTGTTTTGAGGGTTTTTATGGTTTGGTTTTTGAATAAGGTAGTTGAAAAATGGCTCAAGGTAATAAAATAAATGAGAAAATCAGAATAAGAACAGAAAATATCCCATTGACTGGTTAAAAGGTAATGACATAGATGGATTAAACAAATAAGGAAAACATAAAATGAAGTTTTCAATTTGTCAACTTCACACAAATTCTTATCTCAAAATATCATTAAGAAATAAGACCATCAACCTGAAATCAAAACTTGAAAATAATCACCACAACAAATTCTTTATTGTATTAATCAATAATCATGAGAACAAATGCATTGCAGTTTGAATAACGAGATCAAGCATGAAGGAAGAAAACAGAGTAGAAAAGAGTGTCTAACCATCCATATGCCTTTTCTATTAAGTTTCAAATAGAATAATAATGCCTTACAAGGAGTGTCAGAATAAGTCCTTTGGATCTCCAATTTTCCCCCCTCTCCTTAACTTCTCATTCTACTGAGTTTATATAGAAACAATACATAATTATCAAGATCCAAAAGAAATGGATCTGAAAACCTCCTCATCTATATTTAGTTTCTTGTTTAAAATAATCAAGGAGAAGATCCAATATGATCTCCAATTCGAATTGATGAGGTGGCTTGTCAACTGCTGTCCATGAGATTTTTCAGGAAAAAAAATCTGGTAAATTCTTGAAAAATATGGTCCAAGAATATCTTAGTATCTCTTAAATGGTGATAGATATGTAAACATTGAGAGAGGTTTTGTGAAGGGACTCATTCCCATAAAAAACCTCTTTTTGTTTCAACAAATTCATCTCCAACTATTTTGCAACCTCTCTTGAAGAAAAAGACTAAAACAGGTAAAAATAACAGAGTATTTCCTGTAGCTTTATCATAAAATTAGGCCTCAAAGATCAATTAAAATCTATTAAAATGTGATTGATGTGTAAAATCCGAGAGAGGTTTTTGTGAAGGGGAATGTTCCCAACAAAAACCTCTTTTTTTTTCAACAAATTCCTCTCCATATGTTCTGTAACCTCTCTTGAAGAAAAAGACTAAAACAGGTAAAAATAACAGAGTATTTCCTATAGCTTTATCAGAAAATTAGGCCTCAAAGATCAACTCAAATCTCTTAAAATGTGATTTTTTTGTAAAACCCGAGAGAGTTTTTTGTGAAGGAGAATGTTCCCAACAAAAACCTCTTTTGGTTTCAACAAATTCCTCTGCATATATTCTGTAATCTCTCTTGAAGATAAAGACTATAACAGGTAAAAAAAAATAGAGTATTCCCTGTATCTTTTCTGGTTCTGCAAAATAATAGCCTTTGTCATCAGAAAACACTGCTTCATCTTTTGATGATCTGGTGGTTTCTCTTTTTACAGGTCCTGTAGAGAATATACCAACTTTCTTATCTTCTTTTAATGATTATTTATGTACTGGGGACATTCTTGTCTTTCGTTTGACTTTAGCATCTTCATAATGGTCTTCTTCTATTTTTAAATCTGCCTCAGGAACAATTTCTTTTTTTCTTTGTTTCCCATTTGGGTCTCTTACCTCTCTTGGTCCTCATCACCCCGATATCAACCATGTCTTATTTAACAGGGGTTTCATCAATTGAAATATTTTGTTTCTGTGTAACAATCTTTTTCCTTTGCCTTTCTTCTGTTTGTTGGACTGTGTGTTAGGGTTTAAAGACTGCATGAGCCAGCTCCATGGCTTCTGTAATTCTTGCATTGGTGGAGAGTGACTGCACTCTCTTTGACATCTCTGTGAAGATTTTGAGTAGAAAGTAAGGCATATTTAAGGGATAATCACCATTTAGATGCATTAATATCCTAATGTGGTAGATATAGACTAGTGAAAATCTACCTTCGCATGTGATATACCTATGAATAATAATCAAAGTAGTGTTCCATTCAAGTCTAATCCAGCTGCGAGGAACTCCCCTTCTCCAATTCGGATTTTTTTTATCTGGAAGAAGGAATTGATTGACAAACTCTGTAACCACATGCTCTTTCTTCCACCATATTTCTCCTCCAACCACCAATCTGCAAGCTTTAGCAATTTTCTGTTCTATCACCAGCACTAACATCTTCCCGATCTCCACCTTGTGACCATCAAAATTTAGTGCAAACTCCATGGAGACCTGTTCATCGTGACCTTGGAAGGTAGTGAGGAATTCAAACTAACCAACATCTCTAAATATCTGTTCCATATTCAGATATGCCTCAAGAAGCTTGAAGTCCTTAGGTTCCAATATGACCACTTACCCGCTTCTCTTAGGTGCCATGAAACACGATGCTACAACAGGCACTGATCAGATTTTGAATTTACAAACTTCAACTATTAACATATAATAGTTCTTCTGAGAAAAATACTTGTACTTATCAACACAATCAGAATGACAAGTGGTGGGTTTAGATAATGATCTTTGGAAATTGAACGATTTGCAATGAGTCCTTTGTGGGTACAGATCAATCCGATCATGTAACGGTTTGAATCACAAAATGATTCCAAAGCTATTGTGGGACACATGCAAACTCTCAAACCATGATCTGTGTCATCATAACGAAATCTAGGTGACAAGCGCATATCAAGGCATGATTATCTTTGCGCTATGGGAATAAGGCTATTCCCGTAGCACTATTAATGACTTAGCATAATTTGAATTCGTAAAGTTCAAATAGGCATATAAAGTGACACATCATTTAAAACCATGTATTACAACTCCAAACTTAAATAAATTATTCAAAAAATTGAAATGCAAACCATAAGACACTAAAAACAATGATTAAAATCAAATGAAAGAAGATAATAAAGTGCAAGTAGGAATCCTTTGAACCATTGTATGACCTTTAGGTCTTTCTTTAGTCTTTCTTGGTAGTTTGAAAATCATTTCTTATTCAATTTGTTTTTTCTTGTGGTCATACCCAATACACGTCTTGTAACTGGGAGATATTTTCTGATTGAGGATGTCTTCTAAGGATGATGAACTATTCTCAAACTTCAATTTTGTGGCAACTTTCATTTTCACTTCTTCTCTTAGAGAAAAAATTTCAAGTTCTTCTTCCTAAGAAATTTCTTCCTTCTGTTTTAGTTGATTGTTTAGGACTTCTTCAATTTTCTTGTCCTCTTCTATTTGAATCATAGCATTTTGCAGGTTTGTGCTTAGTAGGGTATATTTCTCTTCTAATTGACTCTTCAATTTTTCTTCAGTTTTATTAGACACTTCTACTTGTGCTTTTAGAATAATGATAGTCTTTTCAGTCTCACTTAGCTTCTCTTCTAGCAATGCATTATTTTCTTGATACCTCTATAGTTGTTCCATTAGAATTTTATTCTTCTCCCTTGTATTCCTCAAATAACATAGAGGACCAATCAGTTCCCCTTTAAGGTCTACTTCAACTTCTACTTCATCATTATCTTCTTCTTCCGAGGCATGGATTTTTCTTTCATCTTTGTCAAAACTGATTTTATTTGCATAAGCACATCTAATATTAGAAGGATTTAATTTATTATGACAATAATAATCACTTGATTCAACTTCCTTCACATTTTCTTCATTTGATTCATGAGTTGCATGCTCATTTGAGTTTTCATCCATTTTCTTTGATGTTGCTTGTTTCTTTCATGTATCTTCCTTTTGATCTTCTGCACATTCCTGCATTTCTTTCTTTGTGTAGTTTTCTTGTAGTTTGTCCCAACGATCTTTATCTCACGAATTCTTTCCAACTTCATTTCTTTTCTTTTGAGACTCTTATAAGCCTCTTAGAATTATGTTAAATTCCATTGCATTTTATTTATGTAGGTTATTTTCTGTTGCACCCTTTGGTATTCCTTTTGGAGTGGTGTAACCATCTAATACTGATTGCCAAATGTCAAACCCATGTTCTTGTAAAAATTATCTCATCCTTATGCTCCAATGATGAAATTTTGATCCATTGAAAAATGAAACTCCATCTATAGAGTAAACTTACAGAATATCCATGATCTTCCTTCCAGTGGTTAGACTATTCCTAAAGGAACCCACTCTAATACCAATTGTTGG
>JZKD02S1823635.1:0-36005 GCA_000966675.3 Picea glauca
GAAAATTTAATGCAACTCTGTGTATACATACCTTTGCATCCACTGTTCATTACTCATTCGAGGGTTTCTATTATCTTTTGGTGCAAACTCTCATTCCTTCCTCTCTAATCATTCTGAAATTTCATTCTTAGTCGGTCTCCAAAACATTTCCTTAATCACAGAATTCGGGACCCAACAACAGAACCATTTGTTGGCGCCGCACACAGTTTTAAGACCCTAGGTTCAAGTTATCGTTTGACCAACAAAACCTTCAGACATCGAACCTTTCGACATCACCTGCATGTGCATATGAAGTCTCACCCAAGGTATCTATTAGGACTGCAAGAACAAAGTTTCTGCAGTGGTGAGGGAATGAGAGGTTATTATTCCATTGATTCTTAATTATCTATTATGTGCACGCTATTCTCCAAGTGATGTTATTCTAGTACTTAGTGGATCTCAGATTCATATTACCATTATATTCCATATTACTGCATAAACACATTACTGTAATAGTCATAGCCATTGTGCCATGATTACACATAAGATAAATCCACTGTACTATGCATCCAAACATATTCCATAAACAATCACACAAAATACATATAACACAACATTTAATTTGGTTCACCCAACTTTGGGCTACGTCCTCAATGACTGGCTTCTTTATTATGTGTTTGGTTATTGCTTCAGGCTTGCACACTCGCTTACAAAGATATCTCATGGTTATATTTATCTTCTCCTAGCCTAGCCGTTCTACTATGAAAGCCTATCTCTCTCTCTCTCTACATCTTCTCCTTAACATTCAGACATAGATTCCTATCCATAACAATAACTAGCAGAGAACCCACGAAGGACAAACCAACCAGGAACAAAAATGGACGCCTATCCTCCCAACTCATTACATATTTATACATAAAATATAGGGCTTAAAACCCTACTTTGTTCATCCCCAAACCCTATTACAATGCATGACTACTCTAGTTGTCTGGCTGTTCGGGCTACTTTCACCCGCTTTTTCTTCTACATGCTACTTTTTTACTCTGACTGTTGTTCTTCCTGCTTTTGCACATTCTTTTATCTTTAGAACATCGGGTTGTCATCCTTTGATTTCGTTTGCTTTATTCTCCATCTTTCTTCTCTGCTTCATTCTTCTCTCTGCTTTATTTCCCTTTCTGTGCATTGTCCTCTTGAATGCACCTCAATTTCTCACTGTCCTCCTGGATGCGCCTCAACTGGGCACTCTCTAATCTTTCTTCTTCTTCTGCGTACTTTTTCTACACTTAGGATTTTTATCAAAATTATATTCAATCCTGCCTGTCCAAGTGTTCCTGGTTAAATAGAAGACATATAGAAACACTGTCAATAGCAACCTAGGTTAAAATATTTTTCAATTCCAAGGATGAAGGCTTTAAACTCTGTAATATTGTTAGTGCAAGAAAATTCTAATCTATAAGGAAAATTGTGAATCTTCTCTACGAGAGAGTACAATATAATACCTGCACCATTATCGTCACTTAAACATGCACCATAAAAGTGTATGTGTCACATTCCCTCTTCAGTCTCTAAAGAGGGTAAAACAGAGTCATCATCTTATTCTAATAAAATAGAATACAAGCATAGGTCTTCCTCAATATAATTTACATGAGGCTGTGGAAGACTCTCAATGTATGGTGACATTCGTTTTTACATGAGAACAATGGTGTTCTTTCCATTTTTAGGGAGGGACATATGTGATCCATCTAAAGAAATGTATCCACCAGTTAATGCCTGCCAGTCTTTTCCTAAGATGATAGAATAGTTACTAACTCACATGTTTATGAATTGAATATTGCAGGTGGTTCTAATTTATGGAATGCTACACAAGACTAATGTTACATCTTTGATTTATCTAAGTGTAACATGTTGCTAACTATTATAAGACAATATGCTCTTTGAATTTTTGTTGGTACATGAAAGACCCAATTCTTCCATGATAATATTTGACATTCTATTGGGACTTGTTCCGCCATCAATTAGGCAACAATGGACAATTTTATCCATTATTTTTACTGATACATAGAAGGGAGGCTTTTTTACATAACTCCTAGGGTTATATACAACTACTTTATTTATATATAATTCTTCTTCATTTGACTCTTCAGATAAGCTAACTATGGTAGAAGTTTTACCTTCCATAATTTTTTTTATATGCCTTTGTTTTTCTGGGATGGTGACCATGTCCAACAAACATGCATCTACTTTGATTGTAGCTATTTTTTTGAGAATGTTGTATTTATAAAAATAAATAGACGAGGTGGAAACCTGCTGAATTTGAATACCCTTGGTGACCAGAGGATTTGTTTGTTGAGAGGATGAACTTGGGGAAAAAGTAGTCTTAGGAGGACCACTCTTCCCTTTGTTTGCATATGATTTATTCCTAGAATCAACCATCATCACACCCTCTTCTAGAGCCCAATCTAAGACAACAATAGTTGTATCATCTTTTTTTTCCCCCCAAAGATCCACTCTTATGCTCTCCTTTTAACCTTACATGTACTTTCATCGTGTTTATCATCACAAACACTGCACCAAAGTATTGAAAGAATAGCCTTTGGTTGAATATTAAGATGAAAAGTAGTTGGTTGATTCCTAAAAAAATCATGTGCAAAAGATTCATCTACGGATGATGTAGACGTCACCCCTTTTCTCTCCAAAGAGATCATCCAATTGTTGATATCCTATACAAACTTTAAAAAAGTTTACATGTCATTTTGTTTAACATAATATTCGCTTGGAAGAACTGTCCTATCCAATTGTTCCTCAAATTCTGAACAGGTTGGTAAAGAAGATCCTAGATTATCAACATTCTTTTCTTCAAGCCTATGTCTATAAGGTGCAAGTAAGGTATTATAGTAATGCATCAAATAAACCTGATTATGATGTTTGATAATATCTAGGATTTGATAGTACAATTTAGTGAAACACAAATTGAAAGATTTGATGGTTTCACCCTTGTTGTAAACAAGATTATTGTAATCTTTAAACTTATTTGCTGGACTTTGGGGCTATCCATATGTGGACTTAAACCAATAAGGCAATTCAATCGAAGTAGAGAACAAATTAGTTGGTAATTCAAAAAAGTCAGCTGTAGATTTTGCCTCTAATGAATTGACAAAAAGACACTTACAAATGTCGTTTTCATTTGCCCCTATATTATGACAATCATTAGAAAAGGAAATGAGATGCTCATTAACTGATATAGTGTCATTTCCAGAAAATTTGGGCAAATGATCTTTGAATTTATCCAAGGGAGTTTTAGCTAGAGCTAAATTAAGGGGAGAAAATACATGCCATGAAGTAACATATAAATCATATTCAAATTTGAAAAAACCAGATTGTTTAATTACTTTGACTGGATTTGTAGTAGATACAACATGCTTATAATGGTTGTACATACTTCCTATTAAAGAATATGTTGAATCTTGTGATGATGTAGAACCACTAGAACTACTAGAACCACCAGAACCACCACCAGATAAAGTCATTGTGGGTTGTTGAGGAGGGAAGAATACATAAATACCTATTATTTCTGAAGAAGAATAAGAAAAAGATATTCTAAGTTTAGACTGAAGATTCTCAACAATTTCTTTCTTTTTGCCTATTTCTAGGATATGATCAAATTCATGTGATTGACCTCTTAAACGTCTATACAGACGAGTATTAGTGGACATAATAAAATGAGTCACTAAGGAGATCTATTCTGAGCTTTCCTTTGAAAGGATTCTCTTTGATCTTGAATTTCAATGTATCTAGATATGGCTTTGCAATAGTGCTTAAACTCTTCCTGGGTATGGGAAATTTCAAGAATTAAGTAAAAAAGACAATAATAAATGTTTATTTCATCAATAAATCTTAAAGCAAGTTTCTTTTGTGTAGGAAAAGTCATCAAAATAATACAAATCATCATATACAAAGAAAAAAATTAGAGAGTAAAAAGATTATTTCCCAATATGGTTGCTTAATAAAAGTTGAGGGGAGGAATGGAAGGTCCCGACTCAAGCATTTTTGAATACTACTACGTTAAGGTAAGATAGGTGGGAATTTTACCTTGGGTTTATAACTTATAAAAAAATATCAATAATACCTCAATAAATATGTTCTTGGGCTTGATGTTATTATCAAGTTGTGTGTTGCTACTTAAAAAAATGTAAAAATATTTTATATAATTGATTATAGAATAAAATGAATGAAGTAAATAAATAAATACAATCTAAAAATCAGATATACATAAGCCTCAATTGAAAAAAAACATACTTTTATTATTAATAGTTTTTATTATGCATTGAAGACTCTTGTCTACTCTACACGATGTACTCTACATAAGGTGGAGCAGAGTCATCAAATAGAAGATGAAAGTGGTTCTCATCCCATAAATGATAACTATCCATAAACCAATAATCACATTCGACCTCCCAATAAGATCAGACAAATGTTTCTTGATTATATTCCTCTGTGACATGATGGCCAATGATGTCCATGTTATAACTCTCCACAGACCAATAATCACATTTGACCTCCCAATAAGACCAAAAATATGTTTCTTAATTATATTAGTCTTTAATGGTCTGCATAGTAGATCTCTCTTGCATTTTATCTATAGTGTCTTGAATATTTTGAACATCTTTCTTAATATTTTAAACATTTGTCTTGAGAGCTTCAAATTCCTGTCGAATTTCCATGAGGATTTGAGAGTGAATATCCATTGGAAACACCACATATAATATACTAAAAGAAATCTCATAAAATCATCTATCCAATGGAACTAATCTGGTAGCAATATGAGCATCCTGTCAAAAGTTACGAGCTCCACAGTCTCGCTGTCGTCATGAAAAAACTCTGAAAATTGTCGATTTTAAATCATAGATATTTTCACTTTCAGAGTTCCGATTTGGGCGATTTTGTTTTTTGAAATGGGCTAATGTTTCAATAGGAACTAATATATGCAATTTTTTTTGGATATTTTGTTACTAATGGCTACATAAATCAACAAAATTGCACGACCGTCCGCAAAAAACCATAAAAAATTGCATATTTTAAAAGATTGATAACTTCACTTCCCAGACTCTGTTTCAGAAAATTGTTTGTGAAATTGATTATTTTTTCGAGAGGAACTTAGATATACAACTATTTTATGCAAATTCTACACAGAAAGATACATGAATTGTCCGTAGTGTCGTGACCCTCTTTTTTCCTTCTTGAAAAAATATACAAAGTAGAAAAAAATTCCATTTTTTCGTGGCTGAAGAAAGTGCTCTGATACTACTTGTTAAGTAAAAAAGACTTGAATAATAAATCACCACAACATATTCAAGAAAAATATAGAATAAACCCACACTTTATTATTATATAAACCCTTAAGGTAGGGCAACAACATAAAATAGATCCTATTACAAAAGAGATTCACTCTTGTTCACTTGCCTCTTCGAGCAGGAAACCTCCTAATGAGATACCACTCCAAATAAAATATTTCTCATCTTGTCCATTGCATTTCTTGAAACCCTTTATATAGTGATACCGACCACCTAAGAACATTCTATAGGAGAAACCTTCTAGTAAGTTCTCTTACATTTATTGCATTCACACTAGGCCTTATTTATTAAAAGTGGCCTTTATACATAACACTATTTATCTATTATTATTCTCATTGGGTACCTCCCTAGGTACCCCATATTATTCCCTCTAACTACATTAAAACATGGTCTCAGTAGCATGATCGGTACCCAAGTACATGATCATCACCAAGAGTGGTTTAATTAGTTTTTGATTTCATGCAAGAGTGTTTCCTTTATGTAAGTGTGTTCACTACTTTCATTTTCTTAAACTTAGTTTTACTTACCGCAATGCATGTTCAAATACTACAAATGATCTAATTCTACACATACAATGTTTGCATTTCACAAGTTTACGAGCTCCTGTATTGATAATTAAATGTAACAAGAGTTAGACATATAGATCAATTGACAAAGTCCACTAAAACTAATTAATACAAAAGATTCAAAAGACAACCTCTCAATTTCATCACACAAGGATCAAATAAGTATTATAAATCAAAGGTATAATGAAGAAAACCTAAAACTACAATATCAAAGAGATTATTTGTCATGTAAAATCTCCTCAAAGACAAATAATGAATAAATATCTAAATTCGTATACCCTCCAAGGTAGATAAAAAATATTTAGTGGGCTCATAGTAGTAGTGTATTATGAATTAGAGCTCAATTTTTGATTAGGGGGGCTTTCCTTTTTATTTTATAATAAAAATAAAAGGGGGGTTGTTGTGGCCATAACAAATGGCGACACACTAGAAGAACTAGTTATTTCTTTCAACAAAAATTTAGGGCCTTTACTTCCAATATTAATGTTAAGGATAAGCTCATATACTGAAGGAAATTTTCCAATGGTTATGTGTACCAAAACGATGCCAAATTTATAAAATATATAACCTAAGATTTAAAGTACTTTCCATTTAGAATACTCTTTTCAAATAGTCAATTAGCGATGTAATTTCTTTAATTGGCTACAAACTTGTAATTGGATTTGGTTTAACCATGGGTTTTCAATTTTTATAACAAGAAAATATCTACGTAAGTGTATTCCTTGTTAACACTCTGTAAATTTTGTCCGACTGATAGACAAACGACAAAGGTAACTATTTAAACCAGCTTTAGGGCTGGGCACTAGCCTGTTCAACTCAGAGAGAGCTCTCTCGTGTCACTTGATGTTTCTTTGGCAATCAATGGCTAGATTTAGTTTTTTTTGGTTTTTTTTTATAAATTTGCTGGCAAGGAAGGGGAGGGACACTTAGGGATATGGAGTCGAAATTCTTAAAGTGAATGAAAACAATGACTAGTTGGTAGAACTCTCTAGGTGATAAAGGCTAAATGAGGCGATGGATATGAGTTATAAATTGTATTTAAGCAGAGTGTAAGAATATAATATTTTCATAGAGACTTAAAAAGCTTCTGCATATGTATTCAATTCATCTCCAGAAATTTACAATTGAGTTCAGAAAAAACCTAAAAGGTGCCCTTGCACTTTTGACAACCCTGATACATATGTATCTCTTAACATTTATACAAACCACGAGTCTTTTCATTTCCAAACTGGTTACAAATAAAGAAACGTTTAGTTTGGAAACTGTTTACAAAAAATAGGCTTCAAAACGCCACCTGTAATTTTCAAACCCTAATAGATTTGTAAAATATGAGAACGGTTTTTGTATATAAGCTCATTATAAAGAAAAACCTCTCTCGGTTTCTCTAAATTAATCTCCAACTGGATGGAACACATGCCTCAAAAACATGTCTCGAACAAGAAATCATGAAAACTGAAAAATAAGGTTCAAATATTTCTTTGAATATCCCAATCCGTGACACCTGTGTAATATCTGGAGGAGGTTTTTGTGCATCAACTTGTCTTGAGCAAAAACCTCTCTCGGTTTTGTGAAAAATTTCTCCATGTGTTCGGGATCTACATTCGAAAAATATGTCTCCAACAATAAAATATTGAATCCAGAAATATAAGGTTCCAAGATGTCCTCGATTATCCTAGTATGTAACAACTATGAGAAATATGTGAGAGATTATTGTTATTTGGCCTGTGCTGAGTATAAACCTCTTTCGGTTTCTCAAAATATTCTCTGGTTTGCCGATAATTCACCTTGGAAAACGATTGGTCAAAATCACTTGAAATATGGATATTGCGACTTGGAAACTAATATGTGTGAAACTGATCGAATTCATTTGTTAATGGTCTAACCCCCAACTTACTCTTGCTATCCATTTCACAACAATTTATGTAGCGCTTGTCTTTTAGAAATTTCGGGAGTGGTTTTAAAGTAACCCACCTTTCACCCTGAAATGCACCTGGAGACGCCACGTAGTCTCAAGCTGAAACCACTGTTTTATTTTCAGCCTGCTTTCAAGAATTAACCTCCATGCTAGTTCTCGGCCCAAAATGATCCCTGACCATTGACCTATGGCACTTGCAATATGTGGGCCGCCTGGTCTTGTCAACCCCTTATTTCCGCTAGCTTTAGCCTCCTTCTGCTATATTTGGCCATTTCCTCCAGTTTATCACGCCTCCACATTAATTTAGCGTCTCTCTAAGTCCTGGAAACTGGATTTCACACAGAAATTGTTATAGTGATAACATGGACTCCAACTGGGGATGTTATAGTGATAACATGGGCTCCAATTGGGGATTTCACACAGAAATTGTTATAGTGATAACATGGGCTCCAATTGGATTTAATAACTGAGCAATCTGTCTTCGAACCAAAAATTCAAAGGGAACCAAAAATTCAAAGGGAACCTCAGGTACACACAATGCATTTCTAGGGCCAACTTCCTTACCAAGAATCTATGCAACGGTTCCCCCCCAAAAATGATAGTGTTGCTTCCCGAAAACAAGGAGCCTACGTTTTAATAGGAAATGAGAGTATTTCAGAGGAAACTTGTAAATTCATGGACATGGACATGACCATTTGATCACAATTGGTGTTTGTCTGGCTTCCAATTAGGTACAGGGAAATGACTCTTCGTTTCTACGTTTGGAAAGAATTGGAAAATCATTTAGCTTAATTGATGGAGATGTATAACCTTAAATGCAAACAAATAGACAAGAGGTAGTCCAATACCATGGGATTAGTGCTAGGCCTGTATCGATAAGAACATAAACATCCCATCAATTTCATCTATTATTTTAGTCCAAATCCAGATAAATTTTGGGGAATAACATGCCAATGAGCTGTATAGAAGTACTCCAATGGAACCCTTTCGGAGGAAACTTGTAAATAAATAAAACGAAAATGAAACTTCCTTTCGGACTGGTTCCTTTGCAATTTGCGTTTCCTCCTTACTCAGTTCTCCCGGTGGGAAACCTGCGATTTGACTGATCACCATGTGCCAACCAAACACAAGCATCATCACTGTAATATTTGTTCAATAATCCGACCGTGATATATAATCGATAAATCATTTTAGATGATGAGAGAGTAATTTTTTTTGATCCGACAGAAATCAACCCTTATGAGATCCCTGGAGTTTTGAACAATGCGTTCAGGCTCGCTGTTACTACCACCAATAATGAACATTTCACTTCCAAATTAGTGCATATGAATCCAGGGTGTGTATTCTTGACTCATCATGTTTAACGCCTCACGTCGATCTCCTGGGCACTCTGTTGTCAACAGTAGATTCTCTCGCCTATTAAAATATTTTTAGTAGCTCTCCTAGGCATTATGATATGCGCTTACTTATCATCGCTTGCATTTGATGTTGTCAATGATTGGACGTTGGTGTGTGGACGAGCTTTGACACCTGCGTGCATCCTCTAGTGTACACTTGCGATTCTCAGTCGAACGCCAAACTTGGATGATAACGTGGCTTCCTTACACCATTTGGGTGATCAATGGGACACTTGGTATGCACTATCGATCTAAATTCGGGCTTTGAAAGGAATAATATATATAACCTGGCTCACCGCACAACCCACAATATTCACCATCTCTTATTGTATCATTCAGTGTAGCGTGCTTCTCACGGGTCCAATGTTTTCCTATATGACTTTTGCAATAAAACCAAAATCGTTGCAAGCAATCGCACCTGTACATCACAAACTGCAAGATTTGACGAGTATAATATTTATCACAGCTTCCACGCTAACGCTAGGTGCCCTTTGATCTTGCAGCGAATTTTAACAATGATTTAACAGAGTGCCCATAGTGCGCATAGTGCACCCATGGTGCCCCTTGTGGGCTCTTCCTCCATGTGACTTGATGCATGGTGCTTAGTTGCTTCATCTTGATAGTTGTAGGGATTGGATAAGTGGATATTTGGCCTGTGGGCCCAATAATTTTGGTAAAATGAACTTCAACCATGTAATAAACCCTAGGGTATAAAAATTCCTCCATGTGACTTGATGCATGGTGCTTAGTTGCTTCATCTCGATAGTTGAAGGGATTGGATAAGTGGATATTTGGCCTGTGGGCCCAATAATTTTGGTAAAATGAACTTCAACCATGTAATAAACCCTAGGGTATAAAAATTGACTATAAGAGCCAAAATCAATTTAATAAAACCAATTTAATAAAACCAATTTTTTTTTTTTTTTTTATTTTCCCAATAATGCAATTTTTTTTTCCCAAATTCAACCACATATTTAATTCAGACAATCCAAGAACCCAATGATGATGCTTTGTTTAGAGCAAAAAATTCTCTTATGCCACAATTCTAAAATTTGCATGTGTCAATATCTAGCTCCAAATGGAGATGAGTCCTCCCTGTGAGGCGATAGAGAACGTATACCAAGTGCTTGATCCATTTGGCTGATCCCATTTCAAAGACTGCACCTATACCAATCCTTCATCCGAAACTAAATGCACTGAAAGTAGAAACTGAAAACCAATAGCTGTCGAAAACTGAAAACACACATGGTGAAGTCCAAAACTAAAACTGACAAAAATGCTTGGTCTTCAAGATTATTTATATACAGATGACCCTACCCTACTTGCTAAAACCAACGTTGAATCAAGTGATCTCGAACTTCCAATGAAGCTAGTCAAGTAAATGGCTTCTTGACTGCAACTCACTTTCATCTCCTCCAGATAGAAAAAAGAAATCAACAAATGATAACTCAAACTACAAACCCCATTTCATCCCTACATTCTTGACCAATAGGTACTCTATCTTTTCTGATGATTTCAGCTTACTGGCAAAAGGGTCTTCAAAAACATGTAAGACTATCCCTTTTTGAAAATCAGCCCAAAGACAATGATCTCTTTCATCTAGTTTACCCTTCTCAAATGGACATGCAACAAGATGATCATATTTCACATCATCCACAACATAGACAAAATTTACGTGCTCTTGGAAATATTTAGATGAAATGACAATCACATGTGTTTGAGAAGAATCTAAAAATGCCCCTTCATGTTCTTGAATAAGAATGTCATCCTGGCTTTTTAAAATTTTTGAATATGTCAAATCAAGAGATGTGAAATCATGAATGGATTCTGCAACAACCAAAATACCTAAAACACCTTGATATTGTTCGGTATTTCCCTGTAACTTCGAGTATCTATCTTTATTAATGGTTTTACTGCCTAGATTTTCCGCACATACAATTTCAATGGCCTGATTTTCACCAATTTCTTCATGATACAAGTCTTCAGAAAATGAATGCGCTGCAAAACAATTTGAATGATTCTCTCCATACTTTTGATTATAATAAGGTTAACAAGGCTTTCATTAATTTCATGGGATATAACCTGACTGTCAACATTATGATGTAGATTTGTTTCATTTTCAAGCAAAGAAGAAGCTAATGTTTGCTTGGAATGATCCTGTGTACCAAGACAACTAGTCTCTGCTAGTTCTTCTCGATGAGAAGATAGTTCGTAAATGGATTCTTCTATTTCATCATACATTAAGTCCTCATCATTAATATCAATCCCCATGCATTGAATAATATTGTCAAAGTTTCCACAATAGTTTTCAACCAAAACTAAAGATGGATAACTTTCCTTATAATTCACACAAACTACTGAATAAAAATCTCCAAGGGAAAATAGACTAGCATATGGCAATCCTTCATACCAGGATCATGATTCTTCTTCTAAGGTTTCCATAAACATCTTCATCAAGTAGTCTTATGCAATTTAACCCCTAGCCTATGTATGTGCATGTGAAATTTTACCAAGTGAAAGGCAACATCATCTCCTTCTTGATCTTTGAATTTTGGCAGATATGTTTTCCAATCTACAAAAGGAGCGTGATTTGGAAAATCGAGAATGTGAGAGCGATTCATGGGAGCATACCTTGCAGATATTGAACTCATCTTCAGATAGTGGAGTTGCCAATGATGTTTTGAAAGATGGATTCTGCATTGAGAGTGGAGTCGCTAGTGAAAAATTAAATTTCTGGATTCTTCTACCGGTGGAATCACCTTCAAACTGAGTTTTTGATGTGTGGAGTCACCAGAGCATGAATACAACCAATATGTGCCTAAGTGTCTTCTTCTCTCAGACCTTATAACTCAACCATGTCGTTCTTTTCGAGGGAAAAGTTTTCAATTTTGTCTCCGACAATGACGCCAAAATGTTAACACTCTGTAAATTATGTTCGATTGATAGAAAAATGACAGAGGTAATTGTTTCAACCAGATTTAGGGCTGGGCACTAGCCTGCTCAGCTCAGAGAGGGCTCTCTCATGTCACTTGATTTTTCTTTGACAATCGATGGCTAGATTTAGATTTTTTATTTTTTATTTTTTAAATTTGCTGGCAAGGAAGGGAAGGGACACTTAGGGCTATGGAGTCAAAATTCTGAAAGTGAATAAAAACAATGACTGGACGACAGAACTCTCCAGAGGATAAAGGCTAAATGAGGCGATGAATCTAAGTTATAAATTGTATTTAAGCAGAGTGTAAGAAGAAGGAGAAAACAAGTAACTGCATCAGAGCATTACTGGAATGAATTCTGAATTAGTTAGGAAGAAAAATTACACAGTTTAAATTGCTTAAGCCAAGAGCATCAAAAGATGAATTTTGAGCTTTTAAACTATCCAATTTAAAAAGAAGATAATGTAAATGGAATTAGAAACACAGGAAATACATACAAAGAGAGGAGACAAATCTCATATCACCACTATTAGAATATTTTTCATAGAGACTTCAAAAGCTTCTGCATATGTATTCAATTCAACTCTAGAAATTTACAATTGAGTTAAGAAAAAAACTAAAAGGTGCCCTTGCACTTATGCCAAACCTAATACATACGTATCTCTTAACATTTATACAAACAATGAGTCTTTTCGTTTCCAAATCAGTTACAAATAAATAAACATTTCATTTGGAAACCATTTACAAAAAATATGATGCAAAATGCCACCTGTGATTCTCAAACCGTAATAGATGTGTAAAATCTGAGAACGATTTTTGTATATAATCTCATTATAAAGAAAAACCTCTCTTAGTTTCTCTAAATTCATCTCCAACTGGCCGAAACACGTGTAGCGAAAACATGTCTCGAATAGGAAATCATGAAAACTGAAAAATAGGGTTCAAATATTTCTTCGAATCTCCCAATCCGTGACACCTGTGTAAAATTTGGAGGATTTTTTCGCATATAAACTTATCTTGAGTAAAAACCTCTCTCGATTTTGTGAAAATTTTCTCCATCTGTCCGGGATCTACATTTGAAAACAATGTTTCCAACAAGAAAATATTGATTCCAGAAATATAAGGTTCCAAGATGTCCTCAATTCTCCCAGTATGTAAAAACTATGAGAAATGTGGGAGAGGTTATTGTTATTTCTCTCGTGCTGAGTATAAACCCTTTTAGTTTCTCAAACTGTGCTCTGGGTTGCTCGTAATTCACCTCAGAAAATGACTGGTCAAAATCACTTGAAATATGGACACTGCGACTTGGAAACTGATATGTGTGAAACTGATCGAATTCGTTTGTCAATGGTCTAACCCCCAACTTACTCTTGCTAGCCATCTCACAACAATTCTGTAGTGCTTGTCTTTCGGAAATTTCGGGAGTGTGAGGGAGTGGTTTTAAAGTAACCCACCTTTCACCTTGAAATGCACCTGGAGATGCCACGTCATCCTGAGCCGAAACCACGGTTTTCTTTTCGGCCCACTTTCAAGAATTAACCTCCGTGCTAGTTCTCTGCCCGAAATGATCCCTAACCGTTGATATGTGGCGCTTGCAATCTGTGGCCCACCAGGTCTTGTCAATCCCGTATTTCGGCTAGCTTTAGCCTCCTCCCGCTATATTTGTCCTTCTCCTCCATTTGATCACGCCTCCACATTAATTTAGCGTCTCACTAAGTCCTGGAAATTGGATTTCACACAGATAAATTGTTATAGTGATAAAATACCTCATCTCTCTTTTCCCAACATTTCTTTGCTGCTATCAAGTGTCAATATCCTCGATGAATTTTCCTTGGTACCATACAAGCATGACCCTACTACTAGCAATAATCCATAGCCTTGATAAGTTTACTTGTACTCCCCACACTATTAATAGTTCTTTCAACTTCCTTTTTATTTCAAATTATGCTCACCCTTTTAAATTGGTTAATAAGTTTTGTTTTTGAAATTGTGTGTATAGGAAGTGGGGTGATATGAGAGTTTCTTTGATTTTCTAAGTAGATGCCATGCATTTAAGTTTAACCCATAGGGCTCCCCAAGAACCACAATAATAGTAGCCAACTTATTAATGTGAGATGAATGGAGGTCAAAGAAAACAACAAATAGACACTTTCCTCTACTTATGGATTATTGTGATATGTTTAGTAGGAACATGTGTTCCACCACAACTATCAATTAATATCCATATCTATGAAATTAATGAAGGTTTTCCAAGTAAATCATCCCATGAATTCCAAGAATTGTAAGAATATATTTAGTGTATAACTAGAGTTGGACTACCTCACACTCAAACTCAAAGATCAATCCTTAGGTCAAATGAAGGATTCGAATCAACTCATGGAATATCAATATTCAAATTAAAATATAAAGATAATATATACATGAAAACAAGCGTTGAGTTAAAAAATGAAACTAAAACCAAATCATGAAAAAGAAAATAAAACGAAACTAAAAAAAACCCAAATTGGAAATGTTAGTTATCCAAGTAAAATAAAACCAAACTGAAAAATAAACATAGGACACATCAACATGGGATAAATCTGAAAAATTAGTGGAGTAATAATGATATGTACAAAGACATTTACAATACAACTCTAGGAATTGCAATATGGGAGAAAGCTTCATCAGATAAGATTTCCACCCAAACTAAAACCCAACAATAATGATTTTTAGAACCAAGTACATAATCTAGAAATCAAAATCAACAAGATTATGAGGAACAATGATTAAGAAAATTGATATCAAATCAACTCTTTATTTTAGTAAATCTAGACCTTTCTTGATGACAATTATTTGAATTCTTGAGATATTAAAAATCCAATAAGTTCATGAGTAACATACAAACAAGAATTCATATTCCTTAAACTTACTTTCATGTAATATCTTGGTAAAATAAGATTTTGAAAGAACATATATTTCAATCTTAGGAATTGTATTGATACTTTACACCAAGGAATTCACTGTCTCTTTGATTATTAATCTTAATTATTCCAATGAATTTATCATTCACACCTTACACCTTATGGGATAAGAGAATAAACCCATTGCCATTATTGAAAAATTGTAGGAGTAAAATTATGTACTGGTAAGAAAAACTATATTGAAAGAAAAATCAAAAGAAAATCATGTCATCCATTAAAATAAGCATCAAATCCAAAAGTAAGCCTAAATCCCATTAACATGGTATAAATCATGAACATTTAAAAAAAACATTTTAAGTAAAACATAGACAAGAGTTGGCCAAGATAGGTGAACCATTCAAAATAAAGATGAAAAGACCAATTCCCAAGGTAAAAATCACAATCTGAAAGGAAAAAAAAGCAACGTCATGAGAATTTATAATCAACTGATAATTTGCAACAAAAATTTCTGATTGAACTGTCAGATATAATTTCCCCTTCCATTTGGTGAAAAAATTATATTTTTATAGGAATCTAACAATACAGGTTAATGGAAATGCTTAGTAAAATAGATTTTCAATTCATTTACGTGAAACATTCCACAAACACTCAAACCCTATGGACTCAATGTCATGAATAAGTCCCTTGCACATTTGAAAACACTAAACTTTTCAAATTCAAAAATTACCTTTAACATCTTCATTAAAAGTATTATTTTCTCTTTTCCATGAAAGATGATTATTAATTCAAAATATTCAAATGACTCAATATGATGATCATTAAAAGTATTATTTTCTCTTTTCCATAAAAGATGATTATTAATTCAAAATATTCAAATGACTCAATATGATGACGAGGCAAGAAGATGATATTATAGCTATGGAGGTAGATTTGAATAATTATGATGATTAAAAATGACTTCAAACAAAATATTTCTTTGAAAGATATTTCCATTAAAACTGTATCAATGAACATATCAAAAACCGTATAAAAGAGATTATAAGGAATGGATTTCTAATTAAAAATTGAATTAATAAATTTCAGAGATTGATAGCATATATATATTTTCAAGGGAATCTAGACATGAAAGTTCGAGAGTAACACTTTTCTGAGTTTTTTTCAAACATATTTCCAATTTGTTGAGAAGAATATCCTTTGTTGTTTGTTATGAAAACGTATAATCAAATGATTGTTCAAAGGAATTTAAATGGATTAGGGTGGTCTTAATCTAAGATGAGAATAATTTTAATTCTGAAACTTTAATTATTTACAAGAAAACAGAATCAAAACTCAAAGATAATCCCATTAAGAAAGATATTTCTAATCAAAATTCAATAGAGATATCAAATTGGAAATCCTTAAATGTTCATTTTCATAACAAAAAGAAACTATAGGGTTTTTTTAATCTTAAAATATTCTTTTTCACTACTTTGTAAAATGACAATTTGTCCATAAAAATGTTTTTTCATGAGAAACATGAATATAATTTGATATCATAAAACTTATTCAAAAACTTATTCAAAAACCCAGAGAAAAAGTTTTGAGAGTGTTAATGAGTAAGTGTTCCCCTTTCGTAAAAAATGTTCTTGCACAAAAAGTTGATCCAAGGGAAAACATTAGCATGTAAGCCTTTCATTTCTCTCTAGCTCATTCAAGAAATTCCTTTATCGCTCAACCAATAGATTACTTTTAAAAGGGGAAAATGAAATTTAACTAAAAACTAAAGACAAATATTAGAGTACACTAACCACTTAAAAATAAAATAACTGAAACTGTAATTTATTGAAATAAAAGTTAGTCATGAAGGCTTTATTCATTGGGTACATCTATGAAAGAGGAAATATATAGCCTTACCCATAAGAATAAATAATTATTTACAATTGAATTTATTGAAAACCAAAAATAAAAATTACAATAAACATATATGTAAAGAAAATAAACTAAATTAATACATCCTACTCTTATTCTACACTACAATTACTACAAAGGATTTTGTGAAATCATAAGGTTAATGTATCCATCCATGTAACTCCAATCATGCAATCAGATGTTTATAAAAAATGAACAACATAAATTGGAGTAGCAAGGGACTAAAAATAGGAAGAATTAAATCATCTAAACCTCAATCCATCCTACGAAACATGACAATGTTATTATTCATGGGATACATAGATAAGTAAGATCCCTCCAACCAAGCTTCAATTCTGTCATAAAATTTATAGTGAGCATCATATAAGTGTTGGTGGAAATCCAAAGATGAATAACATCCCTAATAAGAACCATACATCAAAGAATCATGACTAGTATCTTGGGGAAGAGTCTTAGTGTTGATGTCATCCTTAATTCCATAGGAAAAAATAAAATAATGAGGGATTGACATAACCATTAGTGGAAACCTAAGTGCCTCATTATTTTGACAAGTCTCTCTAGCCTCATAATTCACATAACTAACAACTTGAGATGTGATATTGTGACTAAATGATGTGAACTTGCAGTTGCTTACAATTCTAGAAGATATATGATCAATGCATATGTGGAAACCACTAACATTGTTTGTTTTATTACATTTATTAGCCTCAATATCAACCGGTTGGTTACTACAACAAAAAGACTCTTTATTATTCATAAATGTAGATAAATCCACATAACACTTATTCATAAACATGTTTGTTATAACACCCTCTTCTTTACAAGCATAACGATGATAATGAAGAAAACTACAAGATTCCTAGGAAGGGGTTGCATCCTCTCCTTCTATATGTACATAATGAATATCTTGTACTTTATTGAAATTTGGCCATGTAGAATGAGTTTGAAAATGATTGTGAATAGTTTCTTGCGCAACACAACCATTAAAAAGATCAAGGTACAAATAATAGAAAGTAGAATATGTAAGAGAATGAAATGCCTCTCTAGAAAGATAATTATTTTCAATAGTAGTCTCTTTGAATGATATTACTTCTTCCATTAGCACACTAATGTTTGATTTAAATAGTGAATCTATAAATACCACACAAAACATTGTTTCACACTCAACAATTCCATTACTCATCTCATTTGAGAAATATACAAACTGTTGTACTGGAAGTGTTATGCATTGTGTGTTTATTTCTTCTCCTTGGGTTAATTGATCAACATTGTTATTTTTTTCCTTTAAAATATGTAAACATAAAACATATTCTAAAACATTCTCATGGTTAGGAGATAGGAGAAAATCAAAAAAAATTTCAGAACAATAAGGCTCAATAAATGATTCGGTAACTACATGAAAACCTCTTTTATATTTTTGAGTTAAACCAAAAGATGTTATAAAAACAAAAAAACCATGATTAACATAAAATTAATTCCAATTTATTTATTTCTGAGGTAGGATTCATGTTTTGTGTGTCCAAATTTTCTTCCTCAATTAACTAATCAACATACATGTCTTGCTCCACTAGGAAATACGAACATAAAACATTATCCAAGACACATCCATGTTCATTGTTATTAGTTAAAGATATAAACAAATCATAAGAATTTTCAAAGTAAGAGGATTTGAGAATGGTCTTGGGGATACAATAACCAAGGTGGTATATAATGGTGACCCTAAGAATTTATTCTTGAATCTCTTCAGTTGTACTAAGAGAAAAGTGTTCCACACCATAATCATGAACAGATAAATTAGACTCAATCTAATCCATTCCTGAGGTAGCTTTCATATTTTCAGGCACATGACAACTTTCTTCATTTTTCTCCGTAGTTTCCTCTTCCATTTCCTTTGATGTCAAAGATAAAATATGAAAATGAGAACTTGACATAACCATTGGTGTAATCCAAAGTGTCTAATTATCCACCTGAAATCCCTTCTATGTGCCATCTACAAAAAATATGAACTCAAGTTTATTAAACAAAAGGTTTATTTTTCATCACTAGGACAGTACAATGGAATGGAATGGTGGGAGGATACATATACTTCCTTTGAAATAACATGCTCTCTGATCTATATTCCCCATAGTGAAGGAATATTCAAATATACAATGCCCAACCAAATCATTAGTATTCTCAACATCTTCATGTGAATCCAAATCAACGTGCAGTAAACTAGCTTCTAGGCATGATTTTGATTCTTCACTCACTCACTGATCTTGTTCATTAGCAAGAAAAATTAAACATAGAAGCCATTCACTAATAGAGGTAACATAATCCAAATGAAATATATAACACATATGCATAAACATTAAAGAAAATTATTCTAAACATTTCATAATTCTCAAAAGCATGCAAAAATTCATACAAAAATTGTTCTTGTGTGTGAATAAAGGCGGTCGACAAATCCTCACACTAGATTTTAAATCGACCTTCAAAATTAAGAATGAAAAACTTGCATATGACACCTTCATGAGTAATATTATGATAAACAAAATTCAAACATAACTAGATGATATGTTCAGATGTAGATGTTTCAACCTCACCATCTAATTTAACTTTTGACAAGAGATTAACAATATTTCTAGGAGTGGTATGAGGTAGAGAACTAGAAATACATATCCATATAGGGATTTGGAAATGATCCATTAATAATAAAAAATAATTAACTAGAAAGACTCCACATGGTCAAGTTGTCATGTTCCCTCCTTCCAACACCATTGTTATGAGGAAAATCTCTCTATGGCTAGGGGTAAACCACAATAGACAAAAATGACTGCACAAATCAACTCTATTATCAAGTATGCTATATAAAAAAATATGCTAGCAGGACAAGATAAAAGTCCTACCTCGTCCAGACGTTCGATGAAGTCCACCGTTGAGCACTTGAACCAAAGCGATATACCCGCAACTAGTCCTCACCAACCAAGCAAAGAAAGCATATGGTGATAATATATGATGTTAGCACATTCAATAGCATAATCCATTAATATACATAACAAATATGACCATGTAATAATAATTCAAATATTTTCAAGATATCAATTGGACGTGAAAATAATATTTCTATTAATATATGATCAACAAAAGTGAAAATGTTATAGACTTCCATGTCGGCATGGTTCAGAACCGAGAAACTAAGTTCCTTCCAGCTGGGCCTCCACCAAAGGCAAGCTCAAAGAAGAGAGACAAAAGAGTTCTCAATCAATAAGGGAAGAGCTTGGGGGCTGAACACCATGTTCAGACTTAAAGGAAAAAGGGATGTAAACTCAATATGAAGTAAATAATTTCTCCAGAGTAACTTTTCTGTCAAAGTTGAATTTTTTCTCCTCTTTTCCATAGCTCGAAATTGGCCAATTTGTAGCCTTCAAATGGAATTGAAGGGCAGAGTGAGAATGTTTCTAGTATATGGAAGGCAAAGGATCATAGATCTTCTGTCATGACATGGAAACCCGACGCCATTTTTCATTTTTGGGCACAAATCCTGATGTACACAGGCTGTAGTGGTGCAAACTGTGTATACACATGTTGTATAGTAGGAAATGTGTGTACATGTGGAAAAAATGTATTTTTTAGCTCTGGGATTTGCAAAAAGGATGAAAAGTCTACATAGGGAAATGGAAAAAGGCCCTCTGTGCAAGATTGCATAGGGTGAGGAAAATCTTGCTATAAAATATGCCCCCTAATCTGTGAGGTTAGAGGAGTATCTGCGATGGCTGAAATACATTATAAAAACCCAGAAGTGGAGTGATGGGGGACGCAGCTGGAAGAACTAGTTTTCATTTTGCACTGACTTTGCATACATGGCTGCCAATTTGAATTAAACTGCAGATCCATGTGAAAAGATACCAAACAACTGTCCGTGGCCATGAATAGGAAAATACAAATGAAGTTATATGCCAAAGGCTGTCATAGTCAGAAACAAGGACCAATAGAACCAGTCTCAAAATCAATCTGAAGATATTTGTATACAATGGAGTACAATCTGATCTCCCATGATTACTGAAGTCATATAGGTACTGGTAAAATAAAAAGGAAGCAACAACTCAGGAAAGATGCAACCACATACTAATGTCTTCAAGTATTCTACACAATCTGCCAAAGGTGCAAGTCTACATCATGTGAACAAAGGAGTTGAGGTCGAACACAATGAGACATCGTTTGATTACCAGTCATTGAGGTATACCGTTAACAAACAGGAGGCAACCTACCGATAATGAAAGTAGGTATCAAGGCATCAAGTACATTCTTACAAGTGTGAATAAAGGATTCAGGGTCGAACACTTGAAGAATCCATTGATCAAGAGACATTGATGTATTCCCAACTGTTGATGGCGAGAGAACTTGCCACTAATGACTGCAAGCCTCAAGGTACTCATAAGACTCTAGGTTTCGTTTCCAGAATAGATGAGCTAAAGTTGATGGAAGGAGACTCGCTGAAAGGAGAGCATTAAATAATATCTCATCATTTAGCACGAGGTACAGAGCAAGAGCTTCATGATTTGGAGGAAATAAGATGAAGAACATGTTCACGAACCAATGACCATGTGCGTCTTTCGCATGTGCCAAGTGAAAATGGTACATGAAAAATACCCTTTGAATAACAACCAATGAGGAAAACTGTTGACAAAGGCGAGGAAACCACCAATAAGGATAATGGAATCCAAGACACCGCACAAATCCCAATGTGTGAATAGATGTCTTTCCATCAAACACAAGGGAAACCACCTAGTCAACGACCAATGATGAAATGTTGACTGCTGGGTTCAAGGTTACCTACCAATGATGAAAGTAGGACCATGGTGCGAGATAAGACTACAATATCATGTGATTCAGAGACAAACTGAGGGTATGGATGACATGGAAAGTCAAGAGTCCTGAGGAATGGCCGACACATGTTGATAGAATTCCTTTGAACAGGAGCATGAGACATATGAAAGACTCTGACAACATAGAATTAATGATGAAACCATAAGATGCAGGAGGCATCAATGAAATTTTCCATAGGGACTGGAAGAGTAACCCGTTGATAGAGAAGACTCTCTGTAACGAGCTCAGCTTCTTAAGACCATGCTAAACCCAAAATTATGATGAAAAATTGTCTCAATAACTTTTTGCTCTGTTCAAAGGTGACATGGCTGCTGCCAATATAAGATAATACTCCCTTCTCGCCCGTATTTTTTTTTTCATAGACAAATGAATGCTATGATATAGAGGAGGAAACAAGTGTTGCAAGTAAGAAAAACTTGTTCTAGCAGTGGAACATACCTATGATCAATGCAAGGATATGCATGAGGGAGATGGACACTCAGGGGAATGTTCCCTCCTAGGTATAGTGTGTCAAATTGCAAAGGATATAAACGAGGCTCTGCTTGGGTTAAAGATGCAAAAACTGCTGAGGCAAACAGTTTATAACGCAAAGCAAGAACTAGCTATAGGATCAATACAATAAGTAAGGGCATGAGATACAATCAAAACGTAACTCCAAAAAATGTATTTTTTCATGATATTTTGTCTACTTGGTGTGAAAAAGGGATAAACTTGTACCAAATAGACGTCCTTTCAAATCCAATTTACAAGTGTGAAAGGGAAAAATTCACTCGACAATATTTTCACTTTTTGAAGATGAGTTAGAAAAGAGATTAACCAAGTCTCACTACCTTTCAAGTCCAATTAACAAGTGCGAAAGGGACAAATTCACTCGACAATATTTTCTCTTTTTAGACGAGTCAAAAAATAGATTAAATTGGACTCGTTGAGAGGTTTCTAGGAGGCATGTCATGGGGGAGGCCAAGGCTCCCATGTTGGACTTCTGTGGAATGTCAGTATCTTACAATTAACTGACATAAGCTTGGGAAAACCCAAAGCTCTCCAAGTCGAGGAGGATAAAGTGCTAGCAAAGGTTATCGTCTCCGTGATATACTAGATAATGTCTCTTACTGGAAAGAACATAGGCGGGGGAGTTGGATACCCCACAAGACCATCCCAATCTAAGGTAACTTCCTCAAGACTTGGAGGGAGAGTGATCGGGGAGAGAAAAACTCTCTCGTGTTTAGAAGCGTTATCAGAAATTCTTACAACATGGCTAAACGATGCATCACCCTCCAAAAGGAGAGTTGGATTGACCAGAGATTGCATCGGTATGACCACTTCTTCAATTCTAGGTTGAAGAGGATGCATGATAACATGGATAGGGAACACATCAACCTCGATAATGGGCGTATGGTCAGGACAAGATTGCAACAATATGGCTTCCATGTCAATCAAAGGAGAAACATGATGTGGGGAAACCAAAGACTTCTCAGAATACTCAGGGCCCTTAGGTGAGCACCACACTTCAGGTATCCTAGTAGTAACAAGACACAAATGAGTAAGGTGATTTCCTTCGCATGTCCTGCAAAGGAATTTAGGCATACATATGAGACATCCATGATTCTTGATGCCTCCAACGTCGTTCACAGTGGCTAGTGACATGCTCTCAACATGAATGACAAAGACGAGAGAGTCATATCCTACATGATGTATAGATGTTGGATATGTGACATTGATATGACTTGTGGGGATTAGAGTGATGCCCCCAACATGACTAGAAATGACTGGGTGCGGGTCGTCAACATGAATTGCAGAGGTCATCAACCCATCTCCAACATGACTAACAAAGGTTGGTGATGGAGCTCTAGTATGACTGGAAGTGACTAGACTATCGGTGGGTTGTGGAATTTGATACCAAGGTCTAGGGAAAGATCGACTTTGAAACATTGTAGGCCAGGAAGAGTTCTGGTTTACCCCCTGTCCCTATCCGGAAAGGTAGTATCCTCCTCCTAACTGATCTAAATAGGTTTGTACGTGCATCATCACTAAATTCTATGAAGAGACGACAATATGGTAAGGATTAGTCGAGTGAGGATATATGTTTCCCCCTTGTGAAGGGGTTTTGTGAAGAGGGTAGCCCGAACCGTAAACTAATTCTCCCCGTATGAAAGACTCGGGGATATATGTGAACCTGCCATGGGGAAAGTGTTCGAAGGAACTGTCATGGCAGACAAAGGATACACGAATGGGGTGTAATAAGTAGAATAAGTACCCATTTGAGTACTGGCTCTTGAAAGAGCATAGCTAGGACTAGATTCGTAAGAGATAAGGTTCCAGCCTCCCATAGTGAGAGTTGGTTGAGGGAAATGACTCATATCAAATGAAGATGTAGGCAACGAGATCATGGTGCCCCCAGATCCAATTCTAGGATTCATATAAGTGGGATAGGGAGAGGATGGAAAGGGTGAAGGCACAATCAACATATCAACAGGAAAATGACTAAAGACCCAAGGCATGGAATGAGTGTCATAATTATGCATACCATTATGAAAAGTAGATGGATTCATCCCCATGAAATGAGTGAACATCATGGGGTGGTAGTGGTAAAAGAGTGAGCTACGGGAACTCCACTATACATGATAATGAAAGCTCAATAAAAAATCTTAAGGCCAATTAGTAATCAAAGAGCACACCAAAAATCAAATGGCCAATATGCACACAAACGGGGTAAAGTGGATGAAAGGGGCTTCCCTCCCTAAAGAAGGTATGTATCTTCCAATAGGGGCTTGAGACTCCCTTCTAAATATTAGAGGTAACATAATCAATTATAAGGGCCCTCGTGGGCTTAACAACTAGTCGGTCAGATCCCCTTGGAGAGGTAATCCTCCATAAAGGCTGTGTGCTGTCTGACCTTTATTTGACCCATGGTACCTACAGAATAACCCCTGCAAGTAACCTATGTGGCACCTAAGTCAAGAAACTAACTAACCAATGTGTAACCGATGCACATGTGAGCAGTCGTAAGTCAGGTCCACCTTATGGGCAGGGTAGAAAAGGCCGAAACCTTGAAAGCAACGCCTCTCATAGAGGTAAGGGCACTAATAAGATCCCTAGATATGAATAAATCCCCAGAAATATCTCTAACGCTAATAAGGTATCAAGGGGATATCCCTTCAACCAACCTTGTGCAACCTCGTGATTAACTATGGTGTGAGCAGAGCCTCCTGATATTACCAATTATACAATGGATTTCTCCACTCCCTTTGTCAGACACATATGTTGATTTAATAGCCTTGGAGAAGTTTACTCACAAAATCCTAGTCCAAGGCACTAAATCCTAAACTAGTTTGTGTATCCTATAAAATAAATCGTGACTAATCAATTTTAAATTATAGCATTAATTTTAATGGTCATGCTTACTCAAAAAGGTATGGTAGTGAAACTCATGATGTTATGACTCAACAAATAAAGTAAATATGAATACAATGTAACGTCCTAACTTCAATTTTTAATGAATGATATGCTTCTTAAAACAAATGCAATTTTCAATTTCAACTCTACAATTCTGAAGTAAAAATGCAATCTTTCATTTCATGCACTAATCTAATGACAAAGACTCAAAAGATCAAAATGCCAAGCAATGCAAAATGCCTAATATTTTTGTATTTTCAATATAATAAAAATGAAAATGCATGGACTGAACAACAACTTGATATATAAACTCTACTGTGTATAGAAACAAACAAATAAAGTATGATACCAAGGAGAAAAACACCCAACCCAATGTACAAGGACAATCAAAATGAAAAGATGATAAGAAAGACTCCGCCCATAAATTCAACCAAAGACAGGTTTCTTGTCATCCCACAGACACTTAACAGTCACTACATAGACCCAAGAAGACTCAACAATCAACAAAACCTACCCAACAACCACCAAACCCAACAAACAAACAAAGAAGGTTGATGTATGCGACTGTTTAGGGAAACCACACGTATGTACACATGTTGCAAAAGGACAACACGCGTATATATGCGATTGTTAAGCAAAAAACCACATATATGTTTAAAAAACAAAGCTAGGCAAGGGAGAAGGATGAAAAACTCAGACCCAGAGTGAACAAAGGCTGTCAAGCAATGATAAGACAAGAAACACAATAGGAACAAGAAAAATATAATGAGAAAACACTCAAAACCCCAAGAAATAAGATTCAATCCCCAGTATGGTTGTCAATTCTGTTACGAGGAAAATCTTTCTGTGGCTAGGGGTAAACCACAACAGACAGAAATGACTACTTAAATCAACTCTATTCTCAAGTATGCTATATAAACAAATATGCTATTAGTACGAGATAAAGGCCTACCTCGTCCAGATGTTCGATGAAGTCCATCGTTGAACACTTGACCCAAAGCGATATACCTGCAACTAGTCCTCAACAACCAAGAAAAGCAAGAATATGGTGATAATATATGATTTTAGAACATTCAATAGCATAATCCATTAATATACATAACAAATACATCCATGGAATAATAATTCAAATATTTGCAAGATATCAATTGGACAAAAAAAAAGAGTATTTCTATTAATATATGATCAACATAAGTGAAAATTTTATAGACTTCTGTGTCGGCATGGTTCAGAAACGAGAAACTAAGTTCCTTCCAACTGGGCCTCCACCACTTTAATCCTCCACCAAAGGCAATCTCAAAGAAGAGAGATGTTGGCCCTCGACCAAGTTTTGAGGAATACTTGGTCATAGTTGACCATTTGGTACTTTGACTGCTTGTAGAATACGGAGCGCATAGTGAAGCAGAGATCACAGGATCTCGCTACCTTTTGTGGAACGTTTTTGGTTTTTTGGGAATATTGTAATGGGAAAGGGATGTCGGCCCTTGTTTAGGTTTTTTTCTATGTATAAATAGAGGTCCAGGCCATGTAAGAAAGGAGGCCCTGTCTAGTTGATGGCTTAGTGCATAAGTTGGATCTATGTGATGAGAAGTCTATGTGACTGTAAGAGCTCTGTGCATGCTGTAATAGTGCTGAGTGCACAAAGTGTGAGAAGGCTTAGTGCTTGGATCTACCCGAGGAAAGAGGATCTAGCGAGCTGCGCAGATCTATTGTCCTATGTGGGGTAAGGGTCATTGAAGCTCCGTGTTGTAACTGCTTGACTGAGATAATATTAATAAGACTTTGTGGATGTAGCCCCAGAGTGGGGGTGAACCACGATAACTCTGTGTACTGTGCTGATGTGTTTGTATCTCTCTTGCTAAGTGATATGATAAGTTTAGATAGATTTATTGATAATTTGTGCTTATGAGATATGAATGCATGCTAGATATGATACATAATATGCTAAGTGCTTAATCCATTGAGTATAACCTGTTTATCATTGCTAAGTGCTAGATCTGAGTAATTATTGCAGTGCTCTGTGGTTTCTGCAAAGTGTATTAATGAATGTATGTCAGGAAATAACTGATGCTAAGTGTACTGTAAGTAAGATAATGACATATTTGTGTCCTAGATAAGGTTGCAAACACCTGAGTCCTGCAACCACCCCTGCCTCTACCTTGGGTGAGACTTCATCTGCTTTGCAATTTTTGCCAAAAGGGCCAATAGTTAGGGCTTTATTGGTGCGCTCTTGAGCATTGAACCCTGGGTCTGCCCCTGTGCCAACAAATGGTTCCATTGTCATCACCTGGAACTATGATTGTTGGGAACTGAAGAAGAAGAAGCTTTGTGCGAAATAAGCTCTGTGCGTAGATCTGTTTCCCTAGTGCGCAGTGTTATGTTTGACCCGTGAAGCTTTGTGATGAGAAAGAAAGGTCAGATATGAAGAAGAGAGGTTAGATCTGAAGAAAAAGAAGTCAGATATACAAAGAAAGAGGTCAGATATGCAAGAAAAATGTAATATCTGTAATATCTGTGCTTTGATAAAGGTAAGAATAGTTAAAAGTCTTAGATCTGGAAGCTTTGTTCTTTGTAGAAGTAAGATAAGTGAATTTTTTTTTTCTAAAGCATGGATCTAGGTATGTTTGATAGATTCTATCCTAGCTTCAAGGCTAGGGCATTAATAGATGAAAGAAAGTTTGATATGAATAGATATGATAAGTATAGTGACATATACGTTATACCTATGCATAGAAATAATTTTGGGACTAACCAATGGATGCATGATCCTATAACGAAATTTTTGCAGGCTAATCGTTATGATCCTAGCACACAGTACCTGAAAAGTTGGGGATCATTGAAGAGAAAGAGAGGATTAACTCTTTGTTACAATTGCAGAAGGCCTGGACATCTTGCTAAGGAATGCCCTGGGTGAAGACCCAGTTGTCTTTATTGTAAGACTATGGACCATGAAGTACTGGATTTCCCTAGAATGATTGCTAGGCTTGAAAAGATGAATATAGAGCAAGCAGGAGATCAAGAGACCAATATTATAGAAGAAACCTAGAAAGAATCAGAAAAGATATTGCTACAGATGAGAGATACCTTGAATGAACACTGACATGTTAGTCTATTAGAGATCTTCAAGAAGAAAGAATAGATCGAAGTCAGAATATGAGACTTCAACATTGACTATGTTTTGGATGAAGAAACACAGGTGAAAATTATGACAGAAGGAACCTGGAAATCTATAGGAAGACCTGATATGATCCCTTCATTAGGAGGAATAGGGTTATTCAGAGGAAAGCTGGTAAACCTATGTGGAAAGCTCACTTAGATATCTATGAATGCTCATGGAGCTTCGACATAAGAATATTTTGAGATTGTTAAGTTTGTGGAGTACAATGCCCCATTTACTATGTTGGTAAACCTTGGATTGAGAAAGATCAAGCCAGAAAATAGGAAGCATAAAATGACCTAGAACAACATAAACAAGAGTTAAGAGACTTCTTGACTAGAAAGATCACACAGTTGATTGAAGAACATGAGAACAGATCAAGGGTTCTTGACCCCAGGAACTTGGATGATGAAGTTGACAGAACGCTAGAAGAACTACAGAGGACCAAAAAATATGTTGGACAAGTAATACTCATGGATCTGAAGAAAGAATCTCAACACTGCGGAGTTACCATGCCAAGAGAAGAAAATAATCAGAATGAAAAAAGGATGACCGAGACGAAGATCACTGGGAAGAAGGCTAGAAAACTTATGAAGAAGAAAGTGAAGTTGGAGAAATTACAGAACGTTCCAAAAGAAACCCCGCAGAAGGAAAACATGAAGAATTTGAGCTTCGCCGGGATAGAAAAACATCGACATATGGCACTTCACCATGTCGAAGTAATATAACTGTTAGAAGATGATATACCCATTCCGATGATGGCCCGTACGGATCAAATAAAAGTTATGACTTGTTACCTGACCATTAGACTATGCCATAATGGACAGATCAAGAGTTAATGGACCCTCCTATCCGTTGCAAGCAGTCCATTACATATTTACTTACTTATCTTGTCGTGCCATGCCCGTAAGACACTTTTTCCAATTGAGATCTTGAGCTCACAAAATACCAGCATTATGGAATAGTGACTACCCCACCTTGCTCTCTACTCGATTACGGTACCTTCATCCCATTGACAACCTAAGAAAGTGATCTTGAGCTTACATGTCCAACGAGCTTAGCGCAACAGAAGAATCAGTGAGAGAAGTACTCGCTAGCTTAAGAACCGAAAGAGTTATGTCAGAAAGAGGAATGTCCACCGGAGTCCAAGCCTCGTCGTCAAGAGGAGTAGCAACTTCTCCATCCACTACTCAAGCTGGACCATCCTGACAGACTGCTGAGAAATGCACTAAACATAGAGATGACATCACGAATGCCAAATTGATCCTGAGGATCCTGCCCTCTTACATACCTCCTCTAAAAGGTGAAATCAACCATGATAGTGTGCCCTGAGATTACGACTATCATATGATCACTGCGTACCTATCGAAGGGTGTGCACGCAGTTCGCACTAAGTAGACCAAGCTCACAGCATTACAGTTTTGCAACTTCAACCTTGGTGATCGGAAAGCATACAATATGCTTTTCCCACACAAGTATCTGACGATGAAAAATGGGAACAATTCCAAGATCGTCCCTCAGCAATGGACAATGAACCTCGCGCAGTCCACCTTACTTAATGTAATGAAGATTCCACACTTTGGCAGGCACCAGGAGGTGAAGGCTTGCGTAAAATTTCCACTGGTGAGCTACCATGGAGGATATATCTGGTTGAATCAACATATAACGATTGATCCAGTGCTGATCAATCAGATCACTGGGATGAGCATGCAGGGCCCTGACCTGCAAGACTATTACCCTGGAAAGACCGCGGATCATGCTCTTTCAAAGAAGATTAAAGAGGCCTATGGAAATGTTGAAAAAGGCGCTCTAGGTTACAAGGTAACCTCTATTGAAAGTGGCGTAGTGTGCCTCACCTGTCAAATGATCACAGGAAAGTTAGTCCGCAAGAACAAACCGACACAAGTATCTGGGTTTGTAGTTGATCTCACAGGAAAATGGGTAGAAGGAGTCCAAATTAACTGGTCAAACTACTTAGCGGATCAAATCGAATTGGATTGCAGAGAAGCGCAAGACCAAGGATATGAGTTCCACTTCAGTTGGCTTCTCATCCTGATCACCTTCATAGCATGGGAGATGCCGTTTTTCCTGAAACCCTACCATTTGAACCATCGGCTACGAAGTTCAGTACATTATGGTACACGACAGATATGAGCAGGCAATGGCATTCGAATACCCTCTTTCACAGATACTACATCCAGTTGAAGACCGCGATACAAGCCACACCTCGCATTACTCCGAACACACTCCACAGATTCGGACCCTTAATGAAGTTCAACGTGGACTGCCACTTCATATACCTAACTCCATGCATTGATGAGAACCAGGAACAACTGTAGTCCTATTATAAATTGACAGAAGAAGACCTTGAAGAGATTACCAAGGAATGTTCAGTGGACCTCCTTGTTGCAGCAGATCCAATGAATATTTCAGATATCAATAGCCCAGAAGCTGCGTAGGACACACCTGGGTGCAGTAAGACACATGAGACAAAGAAGACAAAGAAGACAAAGGAGATGAAGAAAACTGAAGAGGTTCAAGATGTGGATAGCCGCTCTGTAAGGACAACTTCCATCACACAAAATGAAGAAAGTAATGATGAAGACCTACAAGAAGTTGAACAACAACCAGAAGATGGAGTCGAAGTTCTAAAGAAAAGAAAAGGGTCACCTTCGAAGTCTTCCGTTAAGAAGAAAGCCAAAGCGACCATGACCAAGATGAAGACCATGCTCAATCCAGATGACTTCATCTTTCTCCTTGTGACCTTGAATTAAGCTATAGAAGAGATCAAATAAAAGTAGGAGGCCAAGAAATAGACGATGTACAACCGAATCGAAGTTGAGCCCCAAGGAGTACATCGAGCCCTCTAGTCTAACCGCGCAGTCTCCACTGTGCCTATGCCATAAGGAACACCTGAAGCAGGAGACGAGTCAGTTCAACTTCGCAGGATTGCCGACCTAGTCGAAGTACGCCTTTGAAAAGTAGAAGAAGTAATAGGGTAGGCCACCCAGGCACTAAAGAACGCACATGAGGAAATCATAGAGCAATGTCAAGCTGCACAGCAGGAGAAGGATTCCATCCAAGAGAAGTTTGATAAAGAACGCACAAAGATTCAAAAGGAGAAGGAGAAAATTCTCACGAAGCAAATCGAGATCGAAGAAGCTGTCAACAGAGAATTTCTCTCTATGACTGGCTCAGAATAGAAGGAAGAATAACCCATAGAATGCCAAGTAATGAAGCTTGCTGAATTCATTCAATAACTGCAACAAAGAGTAGTAGAACTAGAGCTCCAAGATATACCGAGTACTCCACAAGAAGAACGTGACCAACGAGAAGTGAATGCCTAAAGTACAGTAGAAAAGATTAAGGCACTCACTAAAGAATGTAAGCAATTATGTAGTAGAAGTGTGCAGATACATGAGAACCTATCCGAGAAACCTGAATTGCATAAATTGGAGTCACAACTCCAGGAGGCGAAGTACCAAGCCAAGAAGTTACAAGTATAGATGAAGGCCCTACCAACCATAGAGAAAATGAAGAGGTCCCATGAACAACACGTCGTGCAACAAAAGATTCATATGATCCAGAGCAAGGTCATGGAAGTGATGCAACAACTTCAACCTTTGCAGGATAGGGCATGTAAACTATTATTAGAGATTGAGAGCCAAGGGACAGACCTGGAACATGTCATGAACACAGTAGAGCAACGCTTAGAAGGACTAGTTAGTAATGCAGTCATTCAGGAGTTTTTCGAGCAAGAAGCAGTAGCAAAGAAACAAGTTGAAGCAACTCGAGCAAAGCTCGAGGCCTTCGAGCAGAGTTACCCAGAGAAGAGTGACTCGGGATGAGTCACAGGTGAGTGTTGGGGGCTTATTGGCCCTCGACCAAGTTTTGAGGAATACTTGGTCATAGTTGACCATTTGGTACTTCGACTGTCTATCGAAGACGGAGCGCATAGCGAAGTGGAGATCACGGGATATCGCCACCTTTTGTGGAACTTTTTTGGGTTTTTTGGGAATATTGTAATGAGAAAGGGATGTCGGCCCTTGTTTAGGCCTTTTTCTATGTATAAATAGAGGTCTAGGCCATGTAAGAAAGGAGGCCCTGTCTAGTCGATGGCTTAATGCATAAGTTGGATCTATGTGATCAGAAGTCTGTGTGATTGTAAGAGATCCGTGCATGTTGTAATAGTGCTGAGTGCACAGAGTGTGAGAAGGCTTAGTGCATGGATCTACCCGAGGAAAGAGGATCTAGCGAGATATGCAGATCTCTTGTCCTATGTGGGGTAAGGGTCATTGAAGCTCTGTGTTGTAACTGCTTGACCAAGATAATATAAAGAAGACTTTGTGGACGTATCCCTAGGGTGGGGGTGAACCATGGTAACTCTGTGTACTGTAATGATGTGTTTGTCTCTCTTTTGCTAAGTTCTTTGATATGTTTAGATAGATTTATTGATGCTTTGTGCTTATGAGATATGAATTCATGCTAGATATGATACATAAGATGCTAAGTGCTTAATATATTGAGTATAACCTGTTTATCATTGCTAAGTGCTAGATCTGAGTAATTATTGCAATGCTCTGTGCTTTCTATGAAGTGTATTAATGAATGTATGTTAGGAAATAACTGATGCTAAGTGCGTTGTAAGCAAGATAATCACAGATCTGTGTCCTAGCTAAGGTTGCAAACACCTGAGTCCTGCAACCACCCCTGCCTCTACCTCGAGTGATACTTCATCTACTTTGCAGGTGTTTCCAAAAGGGTCGGTAGTTAGGGCTTTGTTGGTGTTCTCTTGAGCGTTGAACCCTGGGTCTGCCCCTGTGCCAACAAGAGACAATAGAGTTCTCAATCAATAAGGGAATAGCTTGGGGGCCGAACACTATGTTCAGAATTAAAGGACAAAGGGATGCAAACTCAATATGAAGTAAATAATTTCTCCAGATTAACTTTGCTCTCAAAGTTGAATTATTTCTCCTCTTTTCCATAGCTCGGAATTGGCCCATTTATAGCCTTCAAATGGAACTAAAAGGCCGAGTCAGAATGTTTCTATTATATGGAAGGCCAAGTATCATAGATCTCCTATCGTGACATGGAAACTCGACGCCATTTTTCATTTTTGGGTACAAATCCTAATGTACGCGGGACGTAGTGGTACAACCTACGTATACACATGCTGTATAGTAGGAAAGGTGCGTACATGTGGAAACAATGTATTTTTTTATCTCTGGGATTTGCAGAAAGGGATGAAAAGTCTGCATAGATAAATGGAAAAAGGCCCTCTGTGCAAGATTTCACAGGGTGAGACAAATCTTGCTATAACAACCATTTTGTTGATGTGAGAAAAATGCCCCATGCCAACATGAGAGAGGATTTTCTGATGGAAGGTTCCAATCAAACCTTCTCTCGTTTGATATTGAAATCTACATTGATAAGTGGGCCCAATTTCCACTAACTAAATGGATTTATCTATGAAGAGAGAATTTCACATTTGAATTAGAATAAATCCTAAATGTAATGCTATTCTACTATGCAAATGCAATCCTATTCCAAATTTTAACTAATCCTAATATAACAGTAAAAAAAATCAATTACATGCATACAATTTTACATATGGAAACATAAAGAGTTCACATTTCTCAACAAGAAACCATACTTGCATACCCATATGCATATAGATGACAATGAATATGTCTCTATAATTGAATTCTTAATCCATTCATTATTTTTTTCTACATAACCAATTGAAAGAAATGAAAAATTGCTAACATCTGTAGAAAACAAACAATCATGCACAATTGTATTCAATCTTTAGGAAAAATTTCCTCAAATAGAGGTACAAGAAAAATATAACAACTTTAAAATCCTTCCTCAAGACTGATAAAGAATTATACAAGACCCAATTTTGGGTTATTCAGCCCCCTCCCATCATTCATTGGGGGTGAAATTACATTTATAAAATTTTTCAATCACTTCTCTAGGACCTTTCCTCTTAAGAACTCTTTGTTTCCTCTCTATATCATGAAATTACATCTGTTCCTCTTCATATACTCTTCATTTTCTTGGCATTTGTCTTCATTGAGACTCTTCACCTCCTCATGCATTCCTGTCAAAGAGACAATAATGAAAATATATAAATCCATTTATATTTGAGTAAAAGATGAGATATTGACAAATGTATCAATTAAATGAAATCCAAGAATTTATTGATGCCAATTAGGTAATACAAGCTATTTCATATTATCCTTCAAGTCCTAAGATTTCCAACGAGCTCCCGTTTGCTTGATTTGGCCTTCAGGAACTTGAGTGATGGGTTTCAAAAAAATGCGTGGATAGTATATAAACAAAATTGTGCCTCTTTTTTTCATGCATTTTTTGGGAATATCTATTTCCAACCTGAAAAAACAATCTACCATCATGTTCTTCACTCCTCTATCTTTCCAACGAGCCATCTCACGCCCAATTTGGCCACCTGAAACTCAAGATATGGCCTCTGAAAGTGCGCAATCAACAATTATCGATCTCATCTCGGGGTAAATCATGATAGTTGATCTTAATAGCTTAATGATTTATCCCACATGCATTGTGGGAATGTATTGAAAGTGGTTTATATTGTTTTTCCCTCCCAAGGTTATTTGTGTGTAGAGTTAAGATAGGTAAGGAAACTTGAATGCACATTAATGTTTTGACCCATAATTCAAATAGAAAATAAAATAATAAAAAAATAGAATAAATAAACTTGTACATCAAATCTGAAATAACATGTCCATAAATCTTGAAATAAAATACCCAAAAGTTAATAAAATAATATGAAATAATTTAAAATTAGGGTTCGGGAAAAATATGTCTAAAAGGGTATTGAGAAGAAGGTAAATCCTAAAACATGAAAAAATGTCGGTAGAAGAAGGTAAATCCTGAAACATGAAAAAATGTCGGTATTGGGAAATTAAACCATCGGTAAAATAATAATAATTAAAAAATAAAAACAAAATAACTAAAATATAAATAAATAAATAAAAATCACATCCAAAATAAAAAATGAAATAAAATTAAAATGCAAAAGTTAAAATCGATAAAATGCAAAAGATAAAATAAAATTTGTGATAAAAATAAAATAGAGAATGTACAAAACCATATATACAAAGGAAAATTTAGATGAGTAAGGAGAAATGAGGTTGAGTTTTGAATCTAGATCAAGGTTCTAGCTACAGATCAGGGTTCCAAATTTGGGTTAAGGTTTCAATTGTGGATCAAGGTTTCATAGCTAGAAATTCGAGAAATATGAAAAATGCATATTATGAAGATGTTGGATTACTGAGAGGGGGGTGAATCAGTAATCGAGCAATTATAATCATTTTTAAGCCAAATAATCCAAGTTTTATATCAATGTAGAATTATCATCCAATAATGAGAAATGAACAAATGAACAATCATACATATACACAGTACACCAGTGTTTTACGTGGAAACCCAAAGCGGGAAAAAACCACATAATTCTTTTTCTTATATGTCTTGAATAATTACTTTCATTGGAAGCACCAACTTCCTTTGTTTTCCAGCTGCAACTAGAAGGAGGCTCCAACCCCCTAGTTTCTCAGGCTACAACCTGAGGGAAGCTCCAACTCCCCAATTCTCTGGCT
>JZKD02S1823635.1:39856-55776 GCA_000966675.3 Picea glauca
TTTGATCCAATTCTTCATCCATGGCCTTATTCCAAAATTCATCCTTGTTGGATTTTTCAAAACAGTTTGGTTCAATTGTAGATAAGAGTGCTAGGTGTGTTTGTTCTGGTGAACATATTCTTTTTCTTGTCTCAACTCCTGCATCTTTGTTTTCGATAATCTGATTTGAAGGATGATTCTTCTGTACTCATCTTCTAGGTTTCTTCGGAGACACTTGTTGAACTTTCTCTTCTTCTTCTGTCGGATTCTCTTCATCTTCCTCTTCTACTTCTCTTTCATCTTCTTCTTCCTTTTCGAAAGGTTGTTCCATTGATTCATTTTCTTCTTCCTTTGATTCTGGTCTGCCTGTTTCATTAATTTTTACGTTGATGCTTTCCACAACTTTGTTCAATCTCATATTGTAACACTTGTATGCTTTATTTTTACTTGAGTAAGCAAAAAGTAATCCTTTGTCCACACGAGAGTCAAACTTTTTCATTCTGCCATCTTCTCTTTTGATGTATCATTTGCTTCCAAAAACTCTGAAGTGCTTCACATTTGTTGGTATTCCTTTCCATAGCTCGTAGGGAGTTTTTTCAGTGTTGTTTCTGAGAATTACTCTGTTTTGAATGTGAACTACTGTATGCACCGCCTGTGTCCAAAATATATCTGTCAATTTGGAATCCATTAGCATTGTTCGAGCCATTTCCTGTTCTTTCTTTCAACAATTCCATTCTGTTGAGGTGTCCTAGAAATAGAGAATTGCCTTTTTATTCCATGACTGCTACAGTAGTTCAAAAATTCCTTTGAAGTTAACTCTCCTCCATTATCATATCTCAAGCATTTGATTTTTGAATCCATTTCATTTTCAACCATTTCCTTGTATATCTTAAAGTTTTTAAAAGCTTCTGACTTATTCTTGAGAAAGCAAACTGCATTCATTCTTGTATAATCATCAACTAATAACATAAAGTATTTCTCACCTTTTAAAACCTTTGTTGTAGTTGGTCCAACTAGATCAATGTGCACAATTTCCAGTGGTCTTATCGTTGAATATTCATTTGATTTGAACCTAGTCTTTGTTTTCTTTCCTTGTTGACAATGATTGCATATAGTGTTGGTTGGTTTCGTGATCTGGGGCATTTCTCTGACTGCTTCTTTTTTGCTGACTTTGGCAAGGTTATCAAAATGTATGTGACCCATTCTTCTGTGGGGGTACACTTTCATCTTCCTTTCATAGAAAACACTTTTCTTTTCCAATTTCGCTTAACACATATATGTTACTTGAAGTTCTTGTAGTGGTAGCAATCAATTTTCCTGAACCTTCTTTTCTTATCTCGCACTTTTTTGAATCGAAAGTAACTTTATAACCTTGGTCACACATTTGAATCACACTTAGAAGATTATGTTTCATATATTCTACTAGTAGAATATTTTCTGCCTTTGTATTCTTGTTCTCAATTCTAACTGTGCCTTTACCAATGATTTTAGCTGAATCATCATTTTCGAAGGAGACTGATCCATATATTTCCTTTCTTAATGTAAGAAACCTGTCTCTATCACCTGTCATGTGTTTTGAACAACCACTGTCAACATACCAACCACATTTCTTCTTCTTAGCTTGTAGAGCGAGTGTGCATTCTTTATTGCTATACTGATTCTTCTTTCTTATCCATGTCCTTTTCTGAGGTTCCTGTCTGTGACTGTTGTTGTTCTGCTGTGGTTCTCTAGGAGGGACTATCATTCTGCAATATTTGGCCATGTGTCCAAAGTTGTTACATTTGTAACATTCCACTTCATTTCTCAAAGATTCAAACCTGTTGTAACTTATTCTCTTTGTTTCACTAGGATTTATTGGATAACCCTTTTGTGTATGACTTTCAAAGTTGTTTATGTTCCCGTTGTTAGCTCTATAATTCACAGCTTTATGTCCAAAATTATTACATGCATAACATAAACCAAAAGATATAGTTTGATACCTGGGAGTTGAAGATCTTCTGAAAGTAGGTGCTCTTATGAATCCTTCTTCTTCTTGAGGCCTATATATCTGTTGTTGATTCTGAAATATGAATCTTCTCGGTGGAGGAGTGTCCCTGTAATCTTCCTTGTATATCTTCATATCCCCTTTGATTGTTTCTACATAACTTTTTGGATATGTTTCTTTCTCTTTTGTTTTGGAGCTTGATCCCTTTTCTGTCTGATTGTATCCAAGTCCAGACTTGTTAAGATGAGATTTTTGACTGTTGATAATGTCATCCAAAACTTTTGAGCTATTCTACATATTTTTCTTTTGAATATCCTTTCTTAATGTGACAATCTCTTCTTCCAAATTTCCAACGATCTTGTCCTTTTATTTTAGCTGTTCTTTGAGTGCTTCTTCAATTATTTTATCTTCTTCTATTTGAACCTTAAAATTTGTGATCATTTGTTCTAGTTCTTGAGTGTCTTCTTTCTTGTCTAGTTTCACTTGTAGTTTCTTTTTTCTCTTCTGATAACTTCTATGGCACATACCAATTCTTATCGGTAGTCAAATTTTGTCTCTTCAATTTCTTCTTCGACTTCTTCATATTCTTCTTCAGAGTCTTCTTTATTAGAGTCTTCTACTACCATGAATATAACTCTTCTTGTCTCACTGTCACTGACTTCATCTTCATCTGATGATGAGATGCCTTCTTTGGTGCATAAGCTTTTCTTGAAAACTTTCTTTGTAGTTCGTTTTCCTTTATATGTTTGTTTTCCTTTTGAGTAACCTTCATCATTTCTCTTTTTCTTATGAGGAATTTTGTTATCAAAATGACCAATACCATCACAATTAAAACAAATTAAAGGAATCTTACCTCTATACCTACCGTCGGTTCCCTTGTTTAGTCTTTTGACGAAGTTGGCCACTTCTTCATCATCTTCCAAGACGTCATTGTTGCTGCTATCTTCTTCTTGTTTCTTTGATCTTTTGGATTCTTTGAAAGATGCTTCTTTTACATCTGGATTTTATTACTCATTTCTCATTTCTCATTTCATATGCTATGAATATTCCATGCAGTTCATCCATGCTTATTGAGTTTAGATTTGATATTTCTTCTAGTGCCTATATCTTAGGGTCAAATCTCATAAGAAGAGATCTTAGTACCTTTTGAAAAATTAGAGATTCTTCGATTTCTTCTCCCAATCCTATGATTGCATTCATTGTTTCATCGACTCGTAAGAAGCAGGCTACAATATTCTCATATTCCTTCATCTTTATTTGTTCGAACTGACCTTTGTAAGTTTGAAGCTTTGTTGCTTTGAGTTTTGAATCTCCTTTAGAAATATTTCGAAGCTTGTCCCAAATCTCTTTAGCGGATTTACAATGTGAAACTTTGGTGAATACCGTTTCATTGAGACCATTCAGAAGTGAATTTGTGGCTTTGGAGTTATTCTGACTAAGTTTCATTGCTTTGTCATTTGTTGGTGGAACTGTTGGTGCTGTGTATCCATCTACAATTGATTGCCAAATTTCAAATCCCTGTGCATGTAGATATGTCTTCATCCTTATTCTCCAAAAATAATACTTCTTTCCATCAAACTGTAGTATTCCATTTTTATACAAGTTTTTTCTCTCCATGATCTACCATTCAGTGGTTAAACTGATTTATGAAGGAACCTGCTCTGATACCAATTTTTGGATTACTGAGAGGGGGGGTGAATCAATAATCGAGAAATTATAATCCTTTTTAAACCAAATAATCCAAGTGTTATATCAATGTAGAATTATCATCCAATAATGAGCAATGAAAAAATGAACAATCATACACATACATAGCACACCAATGTTTTACGTGGAAATCCAAAGAGGGAGAAAACCACATAATTCTTTTTGTTATATGTCTTGAATAATTACATTCATTGGAAGCACCAACTTCCTTTGTTTTCCAGCTGCAACTGGAAGGAGGCTCCAACCCTCTAGTTTCTTAGGCTACAACCTAAGGGAAGCTCCAACTCCCTTATTCTTTAGCTACAACCAAAATGATACTACAACCCCCTATTTTCTCCGGCTACAACCAGAAGGTGGCTACAACCACCTGTCCTTGCCCCGTCCAAATGCCCTGAAGTAGAAGTAGAATGATGGAAACACTGTCACACTATCATTGTGAGATATACCACTGTAAACCTGTACCAATAAACTTGAACCATCCATCATACTGTACCTCAACCTGTAATTAACCTTTACCATAAACAAGTGCATCAACCATGCACCAACCTGTACCAAACAACCTGTAATCCACCTGTACCATAAAAAAGTGAAAGAAATCATGTACCAAGTATGTACCAATCACGTGTCAACTACTCATCAACTATGACTCATCAATATGTACCAACATCAAACTATAAACCTCATGTATGTTCCAACTCATCAACTACTTGTCTTAACCATGTACAGAACATGTACCTTAACCAAAAGCCCTCATCAATTTAATCATCCAAATATGATTTGTAACTCTGTAATAGACCTGATGTATATGATCACATACCTACAAACCTTCCCTAACTTTAACAAAAAGAGGCTAGCATTTTCATCAAACTTTTCTTTAGTCTCACATGACTAGTTTTGGATTAGTCAACAACCCTAACTTGAAATAATCATAACTTTGTACCTGTAATGAATAAAGATCTAAAAATGATACACAATGTTCTTCTGTGTGTTTTATGCAATTCCTCTATGTGTCACTACTTAGAACCTCTTAGAAAAGGAATTATAGAAAAAATGGCATAGCTTGCTAAATTCTGGCTTATTCTAGAGAGCGACCTTGTAGAGCATGCCCCACATAGAATATTTGTTGAAGTGATCTAAAACTGTTACAAAGCATACTACAGACTGTACTCTAGCCAAAACATTTTTTCTTAATAAATTTCAATCTATTATGAATAATTTATGATGTTTTTACCCGAAAGACCTGTTTTAGATTAGTTTCAAGATTAGCCACAAACCCTATTTTTCACAGAGTGTAACTCCAAAAATACAACGACCCACAAGATGAATTTTTTACCACAAATACCTAGACATGTTTCCTCAATGGAATATAAATTTCATGCTCTGAATCATTCTAGAAAAAAAATTATTTCGAAAATGGTGAGATGACCTGTAAATAACATACCTCGGAAACCATCATCAAAATAATTTATCCTTCCTTGAATTCCAAACTTCTTTTCTTCACCTTCCCTTAGAAATTCGGCTTAGATATCCTTTGGTTACCTTAGATACCTATAGATATTCAATATTCTCAAGTTTTATTTAAAATGAGAGAGCCTTGCCTCTTATTTATACTCTCCAAGTAACTTCCTTAAAAACATCTTCTAGGTCACTTTGCCCACTTTCCTTATTTTAGGGTTAACCCACTTCTAATTTCTCCATTAAATTTATTATTTTAATAATTCATTTGTATTCAATTTGAATTATAGTACACTCATCACTTCGCTTTATTATTTACCTTCTAAAATCTCTTAAACCACTTTGACTACTTTGACCTTTTAGGGCTTCAAGATGACATATGAGGGTCCTCCAACTTCGAAAGGCCATAACTCTCAAACCGTGAGGAGTTATGTGACATTCCACATACCAACAGAAATGGATCTCGACCCACTTTGGGTCCTTTTTGGGTTTTTGGGATAATGTAATGGGATTGGGATGTCATCCTATGGGTGTACCCATGATTAGGCCCACTTTTGTATGTATACATAGATGTCTAGGCAAGGTAGAAGAGAGACGATGGCTTAGTGCTAGTAATTAGATCTGTGTGATGGGATGTGGATTGTAAATACTCTGTACATGATTGTAAGAGACTTGCAGAGCTAAGTGCAAGTTGTTGTAGGAGGTTGTGAAAGGCTTTGTGCTGAAGCTCAAGGAAGAAGGATCTAGAAAGATGCGCAAATCTTCTGTCCTATGCAGAGTAAGGATTGTTGAGGCTCTGTGCTATAACTACTTGACCGAGATAGTAAAGAAGAAGATTTGGTGGATGTAGCCCCAGGGTGGGGGTGAACCACGTAAATCTGTGTGTGATGCTTTGTGCCTTGATTTAATGTGTTTACTTATTATTCTGCTAAGTGCTTTGATATTTGTAGGAAGATCTGCTTATGCTTTGTGATCCTAGATGTGTATGAATCTTAGATCTGATGTGTATGAATATTATTAGTGATGATCTACTAGATTTGATCTAACTTACTATTGCTAAGTGCTTGAATACCATAGATTAGTGTGAATGCTGCGAAGCTCTGTATTATAAGAGAAGTGGTTATTGAATGTATCTTGAGGAACTAATGGTGCTAAGTGCTCTGGTAAGATGTATAATCACAGATCTGTGTCCCAGCTAAGGTTGTAGACACTTGATTCTTGAAACCACCCCTGCGTCTACCTCGGGTGAGACTTCATCTTCTTTGTAGGTGTTGCCAAAATGGATGATTACTAGGGTTTTGTTAGTGTGCTGTTGTAAGCATTGAACCCCGTGTCTACCCCTGTGCCAACAAATTCCATCTCTTTCAAACACTTAGAGGCTTTTCCCTGGAGTTTCATGTTCTCTGTGAACAAATGCACATGATCATTCTTCCTTGATTTTATTCAATATTGGTTTTTTGTTTAGGCATGATTCTCTTGAGAACTTGAAAGAACATAAGTATTTTTGCATAGAAAATGAATCTGCAACCCTATCACTGCAACCATAGGAAGAATTAAATTTTTATACAAGGAAAATTACACTTTCTAATAGGTTATAAAATCTACATTCTTTCCCCTTTCCATTTTACAAACAAATCTATGAAAAAGAGTTGCGCTTGTTAAAAAATGAGGAAATGAAGAGAAGAAATTCATTAGAATAAATCATTTATGATATTGACATGTTATGAAAAATATGTTACTATAAGCCAAGTGTTATGAATGATATGTAGAAATGTTTTTCCTTCTTTCATATAATAGAAAATAATATCTCAAACTCTTGAAAAAGATTAAAGATCCTTTGATTCTAGTTATGGATTTTAAGCCAATGAATATGATTAACATGTGAGAGATTGAGCATGAATATGAAGACATCATGTACAAGATTCAAAGTAACAATATGATCTTCATTTAATCCAACCATCCACTTCTCCATGATTTAGTGAGATGATATTACAAGCCAGTGCACAAGGAAATAACAAATCCTCTTCAAGTTATAAAACAAAGTATTAAACCCTACAATCATATAGAATCAACAAATACATTTAAGTCCATTAAAACCAATAAATGCAAAAGGTTGAAGACAACCTGTCATTCTCATGAAACAAGGATTAAAGAAGCATCATAAATCAAAGGTATAATGAAGAACACATGGAACTACAATATCAAAGAGATTATTATTCATGGAAAACCTCCTCAAATATGAATAATGAATATAGATCTAAACCCCTAACCCCCTCAAGGTAGATAAATAATATTCAATAGGGTCATAGTAGTAGTGTATTAGGCATTAGAGCTCAAATTTTGCTAGGGGTCCCCTTTCCTTTTGATTTGATAAGAAAAATAAAAGAGGGGTTGTTGTGGCCACAACATAGTTGTTGATCAATTACATTTTCAATAGAATCAAGGAAAGAGGTAATTATGTTTTACAATTATAAATGTTATTTATTGATTATGCTTGAATATAATTTGCAATAGTTTTATCATATACATATTTTATCTAATTAAAATATTGTTGTTTATGTTGCAAGTTGATTTAATAATTTAGGCAAGTTGTTGTTCATTCAAGCATATGGGTTGGTTTTTGTTCATTCAAGAATTTAGGCTATTTTTTGGTTCGTTTGAATTTCTTATGTATTTCAATAGTTGAATGGATGGAAATGATATATTTAATGGTATCACTAGAGAAATGGCTTCCACCTCGATGATTGCACCAAACTGGGTTGAAATCCAATACATTGAGTGATATTTGCAAACATTTTACAATGAAAAATTAGAATAAAAGACAAAAATTTGCCAAGCCATCATGAACAAATTCCCATCTATGTATATTTCCATCCTTTTGATATTTATGTTGATTTAGTCCATATCCTCACCATTTTCATAAACCATGGTGTTACAACCTTATTTTCCATCCTAGGGACACATATAAGACCCATTTATGCTTTCTTGTCGAGACACACTCTTCTACCTTTGGAATTCATTGATTTTGAGGGAGGTCACGCTCTGAGCCACTAGTAGAATGAAATCGGTCATGGGATGCATTATTGATAACACAGGACTGGTTACTAGTTTCACTACTGACAACCCATGAACACCCCTATACCCTTATATAATTGGTGAGTTTCTAGGAGATGAGTTCTAGGAGAGTTTTTTTCTCTCTTGATACGATCTTGTAAACTCTTAATCTAGTCGAGGTTCACTGAGTTCTAGGAGAGTTTTCTTCCCTCATGATATGATCTTGGAAAATCTCAGTCCAGTAGAGGTTCACTGAGTTATAGATATATAGAAGCATCCCCTATCCTCTTGCATCAATATATATATAAAGGAGTTTCAAGAGTAAGAGGAGGAAGAATCATTTACAGGTTCATGCTACATAAATTTCAAAGGATATTTCCCATAGAGATCAATCTTAATATCATGTCAGACTTGCTTATGTGAGGGATAAGGAGTAGCTGGAGTAAGGGCCCATAGAGGACTTCTTTCATGACTCAAGGTATTTTTCATGATTGGTATATTGTTTCTCCATTTTTAATATGGTTCAATATGGTTTTCCCCTTCCAATGCTTGTGTATTAAGTAATTGATAATTTCTTGTGAAAGATCTAATCTTTCCTTGATTAGATTAGGCTAGATTTGGTTTAAATTTGTGTTTCTTAAGATTGAAGAGGTTTCAAAAAGGTGTGTATTGTATCTTTGCATGAAGATAGTGTTGGGATATGATTTTTGTTAGACCAAAACCCGTAGGCATTAGTCTCTTCCACAATTGTTAGAGTTAGGATCTATGAGAGGGGGTTAACCCATGTCGCAAAACTCACAGGAAGCGCTGAACCCAATGTACGACAATCTCCCCTCTAGTGCATGCCGAGAGAGTTTCAAACTCGATAATTGTTGATCTGAAACCATTTTTTGGACTACGATTTCCATTAGACCAAAACCCACAGGAATTAGTCTCCGCCATAATTGTCAGAGTTAGGATCCACGAGAGGGGGTTTAGGGCTAACCCATGTCGTGAAAATCGTGGGAAGTGTTGAACCTAATGTTGAACACGTAGCATGTTGCAAGAGATGGAGCCATATCTTTGGAAATGTATTAGTTAGTAACACGTGAGGACAACCTTAAAAAATAAGGTATGCCTTTCCATCCCACTTTAATAGCATAATTAGGAAAAATCTGGCATATCTAGGGAGAACCTTGTTGTGATCTATCATATTGTATGTATTGGATCACATGAAGATATGAGGGAGGTATTTCTTATTTGTAGGTGAGATTTATCCGATAACAAAACTAGCGAGTCCATCGAGGAAAGAACTTTGATTCTTCCTTAGTTTTGGATTTCCCTTGATTTTTGGTCTTTTGAAACTTCATTGTAGCCATTAATCTTCCTCATCACTCACCAAGAGAGAATATATTTAAGATATATCATTTTTAGGTCAGATTTGGGTCTTTTTGCCCAATTTTTGTAGTTGGTCCAAGTTGAACAATTCATACAAGAGAAAATGGTCATGAGTTTCGTATAGTACAACCTGTGATCGCCTATAGAACAGTCACTATATGCAACACTACTGGTCCGTGACCACCCCTGTAGGTGACTATTTTTCAAAATCCTTCGAACTTTTCCTAGTCAAATTTGTTTTTTCCTGATCCCTTGTGCATGTCAGAGATATATTAGCCTAGATATAATCACTCTTTGAACCTCTTCTTTTTGTGTTTTGAAGTGAATTTGAGGTGTTTGAGTGCTTTTGTTGAACTTACTTATTTAGGTGATATAGTTTCCTAGTGAATGGTGATTCGGGTGACATTTCCAACATATCCTTTCAAATATGGTAGTGTGTCCTCATTTTTTTCAAATTCAATTCACATGTGTTGATAGTTTATTTTTTTCATAGCTATATCATTTTTTTAAATTTTGCGTTTTTGATCCTGTAGAGACATTGGAGTGTTATTTAATGCATCATTACCAATATCCTATAGCCCTTAGCTTCACTCTTGCTGGTTTGATTTGAAAATTTATTTTCTTTGTTATATTAAAGAAAATTTTCATTAAATTAAACACAAGAAAGTGTGCTAGGGTAAATCTTTTCAGTGTCTTTGAGAGATTGCATTGGCATAATTAGTGTTTTAATATATTGTTCATTTTTTTGTATTGTCTTGAGTGATTTATTGAGAGAGTGTGAGTGCTTCATTTGTTACATCTCTATCATATACACTTTTCTTTCTTTGGATTGGGAAAGAGTTATAACATAATTGAAGTTGCATCTATTCCCTTGAGTAATCAATAACCACAAGAAAAATAATGTTTAATTTAAAATCTATTAGACTCTTTTTATTCATAGCAAACCAACACTAGATAGGATTTAGGGTCTTAGTGTAGGATTGGAGAGTAAAATCTCCAAGGACACTTAAACTGAACCTAGAAGTCACTAGTGAGAGTATAAATACATTGTCACACCGTGTGTGTAAGGAAGCTCCTCTAATACATGAGTTAAGCATGAGGCCACAGTGTGACAAGTAGGTTGATGTCCCCTCTCTGCTTGTCTTGGTGTTTTCTATATTTCTTGGATTACTATATGTACGAGGGTTTCAAAATTTCCCACACCTCTTTGCGAGGTAGATCTCTCAAAGATTCGAGCTTAGTTTACTTTCCCATATGTGTGGTCTAAACTTTGATTGTTCTCCCAATCACCGGTTGTTAGGTGGTAACCATAGTGGTGTTTTCTAAGTATATATAGAGGTGACTGCAGGTGGGAAGTTCCTACGGTACCTAGGGTAGACATCAATCGTATGTTTCAATTCTCTCATAGGGTTCTTTCTTTAATAAAGGGTACTTGAACTGGTAAGGGATGCTATGTGTGGTTTATCATAACTATTCCTCACACCTTCGCTAGACAAGATTTTGGGGACTTGAAATCCCTTAGAGGGTTGGTTTATGGAAGGGTCCTTGATCCATTGGTTTTCCTATATTTGTTAAGGGTGTGCTCTTTAGTTCTGATTCTAAGTCAACCATAAGAAGATTTTTATTTTTGTTGTAGCACACCTTATTCACCATGGAAGACCAACTTCTTCACTAGCCTCGTCAACACCGAGGAATTTCACCAGAGGAGGTGGAATGACCACCTATTAAACAAAGGCCAATATGTGACATAAAACCTATCTCGATTGAAAAAAGACTTGAGGAAAATGAGAAAGTAGAAATTGAAGTGGTTGATGAAATTCATACACACAATTTTAACCCTCCTTTGACTGATCCTAGAGACCATGTACTCATCCCGGTAAGGGGACACTTTAGTGAGCCTTTTTATTTGTCTAGTGATCCTCACATGATGTCTGGCCCAAGTGTTTCATCTAGTGTGGTTGAGCCTTGATTCCCATCGACAATAATTATAGATGGCACCTCCATGATGTCTTCCTTGTCATCCATTAATGTTGTAGGGCCTACACCATCCTTTCCCATTTCATCAGGTGTCTCCATTTGGGGATGCTGAAAGTAACCACATTTCCTTCCATGAGTATACCTAGCATTAACACACCCATCACATATGTTGCGATGCAAACATTTGGACCTCCATCCAATGGGGGGTCCAACCTTAGTTTAAACATTGTAAGTGGATATCCTTTCACCTCTGGCATCCATATAAGCAACCTGACAATACTAAATTCTAGTTTACCTTTTGGTTAGAAAGTTCCTAGCATGTTTAGGATTTCTCCTAGACAAAATGGGGGTAGAATTTTTTTGGGGGGATACGACATCCCATGGGGTAGCATACCTATTCTTGGAAGTTCTAATCCTTCTACGTATACGTCTATTCCTAGGGGCATTCCTCCTAGGGGAATTTTTGGTTTAGGAGATAGTAATCCTTCCATTTAGACCTTTGTTCCTTGGGGAAATTATGGTCCATGGGGTGGTTAACCTTTCATATATACCTCTAGTCCATGAATTATTTTCCTGGGAGTATTTATGGTCAGGGGAGTAATAATCCTTTGGAGTATATGATTTCTCCTGAAATTAATCATATTGGGGGAATATATGGTCCTAGAAGAAATCGTGGTTCCCTGAGTCCTTTTGTCCCTGGAGAAAACCCTCCCAGAGGAATATATGGTCTTCGGAATAAAATTTTTCCTAGGAGTGTTTCCATTCTTGGGAGAAAAAAACCTTCTATAAAACCGTATATCATTGGAAACTTGAACATGGGGGGGCCTTAGGGCCCATATGGCTCATATTATTCTTCACCTCACAACCAAAATCCATTTTACAACATGCAATTTATTTTCTTGGTGATGTTAGACTTGCAAGAATTGTTGTTGATAACAAATGACCCCATTCTCAACAATCCGTTATGGGTATTCATTCTTGTCAAAATACCCTCAAACATGCCTAAATTTGAAATAAAACTAGGGGAAGACCTATCAACAGACATAATGAATTACCACATGTAGTGTTCATGCAACACATTTTATACATGATAATATGAAATTGAATATTTTTCATATATTCCTAACCATAGTGTTACACACAAAAAATACTCACTTTGATAGTGTCACAAGTGTCGTCATTATAAGGTTCGCAAGTGTCGCTTTTTGCTCACAAGTGTTGCAAGTGTGACATAGATCCACTTTGTATTGGTCGTGGCTATGTCTTGTCATCTCGTAGATCCACTGTGTATTCTTCGTGGTTACGATCAGCTCAGGTCATGGGAGTATAGATCCACAGTGTATTTTCAGTGGCTATACCTTTTTATCAATACAATTATGGATCCGCAGTGTATTTTATGGTGGCCATATCTTGCAAGTCTTGATCACCCAAGCATATGTATGCCTGCCTTGGGTTTGAAACATGTCATAATATTTGTTGGATGTTTGTGTGCATATTTTGTCAGGTTCTCTACGTCTATAACCTTTCTTGAAAGTCTAAAAAGCATTTTAGTTATCAGTTCCTGTCTTCTAACTTCATACTTTGGGGGGCAATCTATTACACATAAAAAATACTCACTTTGATAGTGTCGCAAGTGTCGTCATTACAAGGTTTGCAAGTGTCTCTTTTTGCTCACAAGTGTCACAAGTGTTAAAGAAAGCATACTGCCATGATGCCCATGTCGTGCCTGTAAACGACATCAAGAGGACACTTGGCACATGTCAAACACTTGATTTGGAAGAGGAGGAAAGGTTAACTGGGCTCATGAACCTTTTTCCATCTGAAAACACTCAAAAAAATAAGTTTTGAAGGAGAGAGCTCCCCTATACCTCTTCTGGGAGTGCTGACGCTCCCCCTTACACTATCTGGGAGTGTTATAAATATTCTTTGGCCCTTTTGAGGGAGTGCTGGTGTCTTTAGGAGCACTGACGCCCCCCTTAAGCCTACTGGGGAGTGCTACAACACTCTGATGTCCCTTTTGAGGGAGCTCTGCCTATTCTTGGTAGTGGTTAAGTTGTTGAGATGAATGGGGGAAGGATCCTTTCATTCTTGGAAGGCAGTTGGATTCAAATCCCTAGTTTAGCCATGATCTTAGGGTAGGTCCTCAACTGAAGGAGGCAAATCCTCAACTTACCCAAGGATATCTCAAGTGGTTAAATCCTCCCCAAGGCTATATAAGCAAGATTTCTAATGGTGAAAGAGGACAAAAAAGAGAGAATCACACCAAACTTATGATCTCATAAGTGGTGCTGGAACGAGAAGAATTGCAAGCATGAAACCTATGATCTCATAGGAAACACATAGTGAACTGGAGGAGAATAATCAGTGAAGTTGCTGTCATCCAGGTCGTGGATGTTTCAAGCAAGGGTTAGAAAAAGGGGACTTGATGAAGCTGTCGCATTCGCATCTACGGTTGTAAGTTACTTCTGTCATTGTTCTCATTAATATGACACGCTTGGCCTGTTTCTTTCTAGTTTTTGTTTAATCTTACACGAGCTTATCTCTGATATATATATCTATTTTCAAGCTAATATCAATAGAGTAGGAAGTGGTTGTACTATTGTTTGTCTACAGGGCTCATCGAGGAGCGAAAGATTGGAGCTCAACTCGAAGCGTGCAGGGACAAACGCCGGTAAAAGGTACTTCTGTTCTCCTTCCTCCTCATGCATTAGTTTGTATAGATCTGAAAGGAAGTCAATGTCCACATTAAGCATCTTTTGTCTTAAGAGTTAAGAGTCTAGCTCTCAAGAGGAGATCTACCTGTCCGCAGGGAGATTTTCCTTCAACAGAAACTGGCGACTCCACTGGGGAAGAATCAAAACTTTCTTAGTTTTGTTTTTCCTCATAGGCCTTGTCTTACCGTTTGTTTTCTTAGACCTTGTTCACCCCTTTATATCTGATTGCATTTTCTGATTGACTCTTCACTCCATCACACTCATCTTGATTGCAAAAATTCCATTGAAATTTTGGGTTTTTTGGACTTTTTTTTCTGAGCTTTAGGACTCCAACGCTCCTCTGCCTTGTTAGCAGAGCACCAACACTCCCTTAAGCTGTTAGAAAGAGCTTTATAATGCTCTAGTGGCCCTTATAACAGAGCGCCATCCCTCTTTTTCCCAAAATCTCTTCAAAATTTCCATTTTTTGGAGGTCCAGACCCTGTTTCTTCACTTGCTGAGCTGCTTTGTGATTCAATAATGCTTCCTTTGACCTTTGACATGCTTCCTCCTGAGAAGTAAACACCTTATTGTTCATCTTTTATGCCCTTATTCATTCTTTTTGAGTTTTTACTGTTGAGATCTTGAAATCCATCCCTTTCTTTCTTCTCTCCTATCCGACTGAGTGGGAACTCTAGAGAAGGACATTAGAAGTCTGCAACTCTTCTCATTTGGTTCTTTGAGGTCATCTGATCCAATCTCTTTCTCCTTCCTTTTGTGTTTTTGATTTTATTTCTCTTGTTTGATTGCAAAATGGTGTGTTGTTACTGCGAAATCTGCATATTCTTGTCTGAATCTCCTTGATCTGAAAGGGTAGTTGGCAAGAGAAATTTTGCATTGAATTGATTATCATTCGCATACAAACGACAAAAGCACATCTTAATGATTGGTTTGCGTATTAGTTTGCATTTTTGAAATGTTGTAGCATCATATTGAATTTGATTGAGGACAAAATTGATTGAGGGCATTCCTTATCAAGTGTTTGATAGTGAAAACGACTCTTCCTCTTTCCCTTAAATAGGTATTCATTGAAAAGAAATGATTGCTTATAATATTTCATGCATATTTTTGGGAATCGAGTCATCATTCCATCAGTTTCACTTTCACACACCCTCTAAGTAAACAACAACCATTAAAATCAATGCTTAACTAAAATTTATCAGACTTTTTACATCTTTGTTAGCAAACCTACATTAGTTTAAGGTGTAGGGCTTTGGAATAGGTTGAAAGGATAACTTTCCAAAGCTATCAATAAAACTTAGTATCTTGTGGTAGGGAGAGTCAAATCCAATTGTCGCATTGGCTTGCTGGGATCCCCCTCTCACACAGGGGTTATGCACGAGGTCACATTCGGGTGAGTTACAGAGAATATCCCTCCATGGTTCAACTGTTTGTAGTGGTCAGATCGTATATTGGGGGTTATTGGAAGGTATACCCACGATTATGTGTGGGAGCCTTTCAAGTTGATTTCAGACTTGTTATCCTGCCCATACGTTCTGGCTAGACTGCCGACTGTACCTGCCCAGGGGATGACTACGAGTTGGTGACCTTAGTAGCCACAATCTTTAGGGTCTCACACAAGGTGATGGTGAAGGGAAGTCTCACTGTACCTGGAACAGACGTTGGTCAAACTCA
>JZKD02S1823635.1:74379-111204 GCA_000966675.3 Picea glauca
TTGAAGTGCCTACCTATTAGGTAAGGACGCCATTTCTTCAATGCATGTAGTATTGCCATCATTTCCTTCTCATAAATGGGTTTGTGTAAGTCCTTTCCCTTGACTGGTTGACTTTGAAAATCCAGGGGCCTTGCTTCTTACATTAGGATAGCACCAATTCCATTTCCCGAGGCATCACATTCCATAATAAAGGTTTTTATGAAGTATGGAGTGGTCAAGACATGATCTTTTCACATCACCTCTTTAAGTTGTTCAAAAGATTTAGCTTCCTCCGGAGTCCATGAAAATGCATCCTTCTTATTTAGTGTTGTTAAAGGTGGTGCTATTCTTCCATAGTGTCGAACAAACTTGTGGTAGTAACCTGTCAAACCAAAAAATCCTCTAAGATTCTTAAATGTTTTGGGAATTGGCTAGTCCATCATGGCCTTAATCTTGTTAGGGTCTACCTTGACACCTCCATGAGATACAATATGACCCAAATACTCTACCTCCTTCACCCCAAAGAAACATTTGGATGGTTTGGCATATAGTTGTTGATCCTTTAGTAGTTTTATCACCTTGTCAACATGTCACACATGATCCTCCCAAGAATTTCTATAGATTAGTATATCATCAAAAAATACTCACACAAATTTTCGAAGGAAGGGCTTGAAAATGGAATTCATCAACCCTTGGAATGTGGAAGGTGCATTTGTAAGGCCAAAAGGCATGACCAAAAATTCATAATGGCCTTCATGAGTTCATAATGATATTTTTGGGATATCTTCTTCCTTCATTCTAATATGATGATACCCTGAACGAAGATCCAACTTTGTGGAATAGATTGCTCTATGTAGTTCATCTAATAATTCATCAATGGTGGGAATGGGAAACTTATCTTTAATAGTGATCTTGTTGAGATCTATATAATATGGACACATATACCACAAGCCATATTTCTTGAATACCATTACCACCGGTGTAGAGTAAGAACTTTGGCTAGGTCTAATAATTCCAACCTCTAACATTTCTTCAACTATGTGCTTAATTTCACTCTTCTGGGAATAAGGGTATCTACAAATGTAAGATGAACCAGAAGATGAAATTTTTATCACAGATAAATTGATAATTTCTGTGAGTATTCTCCATATTTTAGGGTCTGAAACGTTACAAAAAAGTTTTTATAGCGAAAATTCCGCGATGACTCAATTCATGATGATTCCATAACCCTATCTTACATCGGTTGTATCTCCTAAAGTATAAGGCCTCAGGAGATGAAATTTTAACCCAACATACCTTGATCCGTATACTAAATATCCACCAAAGGGTTCCTTTTGAAACATCGTAGAAAAAAAGTTATAGCAAAAATTCCAAGGTGTCTCAGATATAGCAGCGAAACCCCAAGACCTTGAGCTCCGATACCATATGTTAAGAACCAAATATCAATATAGCATAGAAAAACCTCATAATAAGTACTCGATGCCTTGAAGAAGAGATAATTTCAGGTAATAATCCTCTTCAAGGGGGAAACCTCCTTATACCCCACATAAATGTCCAAATACAAGATGATTCCGAATGAAAATGTCTCCTTGGTATATATAGGAGACTAGGAGGTACAATTAAAAATAATGGACTCAAGAAAACATAAATAAAATAACATTACTAATGTAATATGCCCCAATTAATGGGTAATGAACCACTATTTAGGGCTTAACAAATGGACCCAAAAGAGAAGAGGAGGAAATGATCGAAAATATACACAAGAAAAGTTGAGCTAAGGGAGAAGGTTGAGCGAAAGAGTAAAAAAGAGTTATTTGAGGGTGCACAATGAGGTGTTGGGCCCCGAATGAAGAGGAATCTCACACCAGGTAGTAGTGTGGGAGAGGATGTTGTGCCAGAATGGAGCACAGGTGAGGACAAGCCTACAAAGAGGCTTGGAGTAAAAGATACCAGTAGTGACAATAGTGGTAGTGAGGGCCTAAGTGATGAAGCCCATACCCTTTGGCTATTGCAATATCCCACAACCTTGAGAAGAGGAAGAGATCACATGTGTGGGGTGTGGGTGTAAATTTGTGGTGTTTCAGTGGACTCATAAGAGAAATCATCACATAATTATGATCTAAAAAGAAGAGAAGTTGTCGCACAATATGGTGGGGTACAAATCAAACAGGAATTTGAATCTTGGTGTAGTGGTGGTATGCTAAATATCCAAGTGAGTGGCTCACATAGAAGTCACGTGATGAGTAGAGAAACCAACTATGTGCAAGGTTGTAGTGTGCAGATTTGATTGGGAGATGAATCACATAGTGGTAGTGCGCGGATTGGCCCAGAGATAGGAATGCACATTGGTGGTGCATATTCAAATCAAAAGGAGAGGGCACAAAATGTGGATGCGCCATAAGTGAAGGAATATGGAGGCTCCCCTCATGGTGGGGGAAAAGAACATATAATGTTGGATAGTCTTTCATGACTATAACTAGATATCTCTTTGGGCCCTGTCACAAGAAATTTTAGGAGAATATGGTATTATCCCCCCTTTGTTCCACCCCCCTTGCACATTTTTTATCAATAAGAACATACAACATATAATGAAGAGGTTGAATTTGAGGAAAGAGAAGAGTAGAAAAGAAGTGACAACACACGTGAAGGAGAAGGTGAAGTCAACAATGATTTACCCCAAGCAATAATGGTGTGGAAGGATACATACAATAGCAGTCAAATGAGTGGAACTAAATTTGGTTCCTAGATGGACAACCAAGATAGTACAATGATATTTCCCTTGTTCCATGGAATGGGTAAGGATGATGCTGAGAAAAATTGGTTCACTCAAAGCAATCTAGTCTGTAAAAAGAGTTACAGATGAGGCGACTAAGATCGCACAACTGGAGACTATGTTTAGGGATTGGGCCCTGACATGGTAAGTGACGTATAAGGATAATGCATCAGTAGGACAAGAGAGGTCCCTGGCCGAGATAAAATAGGATTTGTTTCAATAATTTTAGAAGCCGAAGTCAGAATACCAATGTATTACAGAGATAAAGGAAATCAAGTAGAAGGAAGGAGAGACCATATGGGATTATGATAAAAGGTCCAAAATATTGTTGATAGGCTGATGTTATAGATCCAAGACGTGAAACAAAGAGAATGGTTCATTATGGGGTTTCTCCCCTGTATCCGAGTCCCATTCACCATACAAAAGGTGACGACTTAGACAAAGCAGTTGAGATCACGATGTGCCTGAAAGCCACACTCGAAGGTGCAGAAAAATCGTCCGGGTTAGCGAAGGTTCAGTCACAATTGGCCAACCTAAAAATATAGTTGCAAGATATGTCCAAATATTAATTCATGCATGAACATGTGTGACTGATTACATGTTTTGCAGAAGGAAATCAACAGGATGAGTTCCCAATCCTTCCCAATTACGCAGTGATAGGTGCACAAAGTCCATTTCCATATGGTTAGTTAGAATGGTGTGAAATATTTTGATACTAGGGCCATGTGCCACCCTATTTCCCCACCTTATAGAAGTATCAAGCAATGAATCACACCCCCTTATATGAATTCTGTAAGTCCATCAACCACGATATCAGTAGTTTCCGCTCCCTTCAGATTATGAAATATAATACCCGGGATGCATTTCGGGTACAAGAGGAACAAAAGGGTGGTGAGAACAGTGGTAGTGATAGAGGAAAATATCAAGGAAGACCTTGAGGTGGGTATGGACTTGACTGTAGATGAGGATAAGGTGGAGGTGGTGGAAAACACCCCACATGTTTCAATTACGGTGAGATTGGTCATGTCTCATGATTCTGCGCTAAGCAGTGCGTGCTCTGTGCATACTATTATAGTCATAAAAATGTAACCATGGATTGTATAGAATCACTAAGGAAATTGGAGGACAATAAGGGTAATTGTAACATGGTACATGATGAGCCATACAAAAACATGAAGAGGAATGGAGAAGTGGATGTCTGGGTAGTAACGTGTGGAGCGGTGACGACACGGGAATACTTCCAACATGAAGAAGGTTCGGGTCAACAAGTAGAGGGGAATATCACGAAGGCTTCCCAACCCCCTCCTAAGTTTGATGTGGCTCAACATAAGTAGTTTCTGCATGATGAAAAAAGAGCCTTGGAATAAGTGAGGGCATGAGGAGCTGCAATGCGTGACTCAAAGGTGTCTTGAAGAGGCACAAATCTGAGAGGAAGTTCATAGGGTGACATAGAGGTCGCTAGAAGAAGCATAGATCCATGAAGACGTGCAGCGGGTGACATAGAGGTTTCTCGAGGAAGCGTGTGTGTGCAAAGAACTACAATGCATGACACATATATATTTGGAGGAGGCTAATGTGCACGAAGAAATCTAGAACACAACCAAAATATATATAGAAGAAGCACACAAAAACACTATGCTACAACATCTTGAGAAAGAAGTGTATGAAAAACACCAGGAAGAGTTGTAATGCACAATGCATGCATGATCCTTGCATGACCTCAGTCGCATGGTAGAAGAAGAATATAAAGTCAATAAATTCTTGGATTTTTGTATTCGTTTTCTCAGAGATCTAGAAGATGTGAGTAAGTTGATTTAGATGTTAACTTCTTTCATGAAAGAACAAGGAGAAGAGACCATCATTACAACTCCACTGCCAGAAAGATATGTCTACCAAGTCAGCAGGAAAAAGTGCACTGACTAAGAGTTTAAGATGAAAACAAAGCTTGGTGGGTATGATATGGATGGAGTCATGTTGGATCTATGATCCGATGTGAAAATTTTACCGAATAAATCTTGGAAAGTAATGGGGAAACCAAAGTTGGTTTGGTCTCCCATTCAACTTCGATTAGCCAACTAGTACAATATTTACCCCATTGGTCGGATGGAGGAGGAGGAGGTGAATATAGGAGTAAAAACAAAGCTCAACTTCAAATTCATTGAAATCATGGATGGGTCAGACCCCTACCCTAAATTTCTAGGAATCAATTGGGCTTTTGATAACAATTCGGTGTTGAATTTGAAAAAGAACCAAATGTCATTTGAGACCAACACCTTGTATGTAGTTGCACCACTAGATTCATATGAAGGAGACTGCTACAATGAGATTGTTGACGTGGATGCACATAACTTGGAAATTGGAAATATTTACAAGGTTACGGGGTGCAGCAAGGATTATATCAACCCCACTGCAAACAAGGAATTAAGTTGGAGGAGTGTAAAGTATTATGACATGGATTATGAATATTCCTTTGATAGATGGTAGAATAATATTTATGAGGTGTCAACAAGGCGATGTGAGCGGATCACCAAGGAAGTAAGATGGATAGCATATGAACTTTCCGACGTTCTGCGGTTTGTTGGTACTAGGATAGTGGAGACATTCCTGGTCCAAATGGAGAAGACCATCCCTACATAGTAGAGACTCTAGGCCATGGATGTAATGGTTCATGGGACCCCGACATGGTGGTGGGTGATTCATCACCTGAATATTCAAAACTGGGTTCAGGTAGTTGAGTTCCTCTCGATCCTCCCATTCATTCTATCCCTACAATCCCATCATGTCACAACTTTGATAACCCCAAAAATTTGACTGATCGAGACTTCCTGCTAGGCATGGCCACCCCTGAAAAATGCGATGAGTAGAAAATGAATCTCTCTCTTGAGGGAAATGTGTTTTTTGGCCATAGTTTACCGGATGCACTAGTGAATGTGCCAACTCAAGTAACATGACATAATACAAATGGCCTACACAACTATGATATGATCTTCCTTCAAATTTTCCCTACTAACTATGAAGAAACTGGCTCAAGTACGAGCCAAGTAATAGTGGTGGGGGCTTATTGGCACCCACATTTTTGGGTCCAGTTTTTTCATGCATGCAAAAAAAAAAGTTGTGCGTGCTCATATGGGAGTTTTGTGAGCACCTAAGGAGATGAGGGAAATAATTCCATAGTGTGTGCATTGGATCGGGTTTTGTTAAGTAGTGTGCCAAGTCTAAAAGAGGTCAAGGGCATGCCTATACAAGTTTTGTTAGTTGAGCGCACTGGTCCAAGTTTTTTTAGTTGCGTCGGAAACCAAAAATATTCCCGCCGGAAGAAAAAAACAAATCACTAATATATCTCTCGGAATTATCACTGCCAACAATAGATGAAGACGTGGTGTAGGAAAAATATGAGTTGGTCAGGAAGTTAGGATTTCCCCTGATGCAAAAAACCTATGTGGAGCCCTAAAAAGTGCTAGAAGTGCATGAGGCCATTAGATCAGATGAGCGAGTGGAGAAGAACAATGAAGGACAACACTCCCCCCAAAAAAACTATATAAAGGAGATATCTCAACTCAGAAAAGAGGCTGGCTAAGTTCTGAATGCATCATTCCAAGAGCTCTGAGTTAGCTTATTGTAATCATGTGTTGTATGGGGAAGTCTCATGTGTCTTCTATTTTGTCTAAATCTTAAATCTCAGTGAAAAGTGAATACTATTGTATTCCCACTATTTATATAGTAATGAGATGAAGTATTATGGTTTTTCATATAAGTTATTCAACACAATGTATATTTCTGATACAATGGAATACCTCCAGTAATAAATATATGGAAGTTCTGTTCTATCCTATGTTTGTTATGAATGAGTATCACATTTGCGTGTATAGTTTTAATCCTTAGTTATTATTATAATATCAAAGATGAGTTACATGGATTCCATTTACAATACTGTTTGGTATGTTTGATCCTCCATCCCCAACACAAGAAATTATGGCCTTTGTGATCCTCTCTACATCTCAGGTGAGACCTTCCTCAGCCTTGATCAAGGATTGATATGATGATGCTTAGGGTTTTTTGTTGGACATGCTCTGAATGAAACTTGGGTCTCAAACCCACCAGTGTTAAGAAGGTTAGTGTGTGTGCAAGTGTGTATTGAAATAGCGACACTGGGGGGTTTAATACCAAAGGTTATTCTAGAGTGTGTCCAAAAAAACCCTAAGCACCGAAATATCAATCTTGGGCCAAGGATGAGGAAAGTCTCACCCAATATGTAAAGAGGACCACAGAGACCATAAGGTCTTGTGATCCTAAACACCTGGTGTTTACCAAATACATCAACGAGCCAATCAACTAACAATATATTATGGGATCAACCAACTTAGAATCATAAGCATTAATCTTCTTCAAGTTGGTAATCATGGGTGTTGACATAGGCCTACATTCCTCCATCTGAAATCTCTTCAGGATGTCAACTGCATACTTTCCATGCCTTAGAAAAATGTGTCATGGTTTCTTCCAAACCTCCAACCCCAGGAAATAATGCATCAACCCAATATATTTCATTTTGAATTATGAAGAAACAACTCTCTTGCAATAAGCTATGAGTCTCTCTACTCTAGTAATGAAAATCCTCAACATATAATATAATAATAAATGGATCCTCTCCAACCATAATGTAGTAAAGGTTGGGATCCACATCACTCTTCTCAAAACCCATTTACTGGAATTAAGTATCAATTCTCGAATACCAAGCTTGGGGAGCTTGATTTAGTCCTTATAATGCCGTTTTCAATACACATACATGCAACTTTATCATGCACTTCAAAGCCCAATGGTTTCTCAATGTACACCTCCTCATGTATGAATCCATTCGGAAATGCAGTTTTTACATCCATCTGGTGGATCTTCTAACTCATCTCTACTACATCGGAGATCACTTCCTTGATCGAAGTATATTTAAAAACCAGTGCAAAGGTATCATTGTAATCAACTCCTTCTATCTGTGAGAACTCTCTAGCCACAAACCGAGCCTTGTACTTCTCAATTATTTCATCTGCAACATGCTTCATCTTATAGAGCCACTTGGAAGTCACTACTAACTTCCCTTCAGGTCTTGAAAACACATCACACACATAATTCTTCATGATGGAATTGTACTCTTTCACCATGGAATCCATCTAGACCTGTTGGTTTTCTTCCTCCTCAAAAGTGAAAGGCTCAGACTCACTGATACTTCTCACCATAGCTAAATAGCTACAAAAACTCTCTGGAAATTTACTCTCCTTGAAAGTATTCCTGGGATTGCCCATTGATTCTTGAGCTTCCTTCAAGGTCTCTTTAAACCATATTAGATTCCTCTTCCTTGAAGTAACCTCCTGTGGAGGGGAATCCTCCTCATCCCTATAATGTGAATATTTTCTTTTTGAAGAAGATGCTCCTGTTGTTATCTATGATCCAATAATTTGAGATCCTGAAACTTGGGGGCCTATGACCTATGAATCAGTCACCTTTGAACCCGTCACCCCTGACATTGGTGATCCTAAACTTTGTGATAATACAGCCTGTGGTGAACTCACTTGAAGTTGAGGAGTCTGTTGCGCCTCATGGTCAAAATCTTGTGACCTCCTAAAGTATTTTTCCTCCTCAAATCTCACATCTTGCCTCAAAATTGTCTTCTTCAAGGAGGGAATGTATATGCAAAAAGCCTTTGAGGTCTTGCTATACCAGAAAAAAAAGACCCTTTTCTTCAATGGATTCTAGTTTTTTCCTCTTCTATGAAGGGACACATGTGTAAGGTACCAGATCTATTATAATAGTTGAAAACCAAAATATTACAGAGAATAATAGTGGAACAACATAATAGATGAAACCACAACACCAAAATAATACCTTTATTAATAGGAAACAATGCTCACTTGCCTCTTAGAGGGGGAAATATCCAACAAAGAAGCACTCTATTAAAATAATTCTCAATACAAAACTTCTCATGACCTCGAATCCTATTTATACTAAGTATATCTACCAAAATAACGATATAGAGGAAGATCTTCTAGAAGTGAAATCTTCTATTAGGTCTTCTTACATTTGACTTATTCTTCCTTATTACTAGGCATTATTAATATTGGCCTTTATTACATGTAAAATATATTATTCTATATACGTAAGGGGTTATGGAGGTTAGGTCCCTAACATTCCCTACCCCTTCAAAAACAACCTTGTCCTCAAGGCTCGAGATGAGGAAATTTCTACAGAATGGTATCTAGCTCCTAGGTGGCATCTGCTGGAGTTGTATCTTTCCCTTGTACTAACAGTTCCTTGATGGTGCATTGATGGAGACAATGCTCAAGCTGGTCCAAGACTGATTGTGGCTACAAACAAATGGAACATTCTTCATCCAACTTGGGAAGACTTGTTTGCATTTGGCACTTAGTTCCAATCGCCTTCTTTAAGCATGAAACTTGAAAAACAAGATGGAGCTTAGAATGACTGGGAAAAGCTAACTGATAGGAAACCTATCCCACACACTTGAGATTTGTATAAGGAACATAAAATTTTGGTGCCATTTTATGACAATGGTCAGCCTTGAGTGAAGTCTTGTTATAAGGTTTCAATTGAATAAACACTTGGTTCCCTTCATCAAATTGACGTTCTGAGTGACCTTGATCCATGAACAAATTATCAAGGTCAGATCAAATGGGGAATATCCTCTCGAATGATAAGAGTTTGATCAACCGTCTGGACCGTCGAGATTCCTGACATGTATGAGAGAAATGAAGGTGGATTTTTTTTCCATATACCGCTTCAAAAGAATTGATGCAAGTAGCTGTATGGTAAGAAGTGTTGTACCACCATTCAACTAAGGGTAACCATTGAGCTCACTAATTTTTTCTTTCAGATTAAAAACAACTCAAATATGTTTCCAAAGACTTTTTGAAAAATTCAATTTGACCATCAGTCTAGGAATGATAGTTGGTGTTGAGATTCGATTGGGTGTGCTATAGCTAGAACAATTCTTGCCAAAAATTGTTGGTGAAAGCGAGATCTCTGTTAGAAACAATAGAATGAGGCATTGCATGAAGCTTGAAGACATGATCCATGAAAAGTTGAGCCATAGTGGAGGTGGTAAATGGGTGTTGAAGAGCACATAAATGAGCCTACTTGGAAAGTTGATCAACTACCACCATGATGACTAACTTATTTCCCTATTTAGATAAACCAACAATGAAAGCCATAAAGATATCCCTACAAATAGTGGGTGGAATCAAGAGTGGTTGTAGTGTGCCCGAGGATTTGAATGTTTCTGAATTGTTGCATTGAAAGACATCACATTCTTCCATAAAAGTGCGAATGTCCCATTTCATACCATCCTAGAAAAAATAACGTTTAACCCTGTCATAGGTTTTGGTAAACCTTGAGAGCCTAAATATGGGTGCAGCATGAATCTTAGAAAGTACCATGGATTCAAGTTGTGACTGTTTACTTAAATACATACAAACTTTGTAGAAAATCTCATAATTGTGCCAAGAGGACCCTAGGGAAACTAGAGAATTGTCTTGAAATTGTTGGATCAGATGCAGATTTTTGGGATCTTGTAGTCATTCCTGGAGAAAAACTTGGACCCAATCTAGTACAATGAAAGAGAGGGAAAACATGGACCACATTGTCTTTTCCTTTCTTTTAAATGATTTCATAATCATATCCAAATATCTTGTTCACCCATTTTTGTTTCTTCGAGGATGAAATACGTTTCTCCAAAAAATACTTGAGTCTTTGATGATATATCTTAATTTGGAAGCGTTGCCCCAATATATAAGGGCGCCACAGATCCACTGTATGTAGAATAACCAACATTTACTTTTCATAGATTGATTGGCCCAAATGTCGCTCTAACATTTGTTTGATGGTAAAGGCCAAAGGCCATCCATCTTGCATAAGGACTGCTCCAATTCCTCTCCCAGAAGCATCACATTATAGGACAAAGGTATTTGTGAAGTCAGGAAGGGCCAATACAAGAGTGGTGCACATAGCCACCTTCAAGGATTGAAAGAGATGACCAGTTGCTAGAGTCCAAGTGAAAGAATTATTTTTAAGGAGAGTAGTGAGAGGCACCAGAATATTTCCATAATTCTTAAAAAACTTGTGATAATAGCTTATTAAACTGAAAAATGTCATGAGATTTTGAGTCTTAGGGTGAGGCCAATCCTGCATAGCTTCAATCTTCTTAGGGTCCACCCTAACACCCACCTTTCCAAGAATATAACCCAAGTACTCAACTTCTGAGGCTCCAAAAACACATTTATAGTTTTTGAGGAAAAGTTGGTGTTGAAAGAGAAGATGAACAAATTGATCCACATGAGAAAGATGGGTTGTCTAGGTTTTACTATAGATGAGAATATCATCAAATATAAAACTAAGAAAAAATAATGGAGAAAAGGATGGAAGACATGATTCATGAGGCTTTGGAAAGTGGATGTAGCATTACACAAACCAAAGGGAATGACCAAGAACTCATAGTGGTCCTCATGAGTTCGAAATGCAGTCTTAGGTATGTATTCCTCTTTCATATGTATGTAGTGGTATCCATAACAAAGATCAAGTTTTAGTAAAGAAATGGGCATTACTTAATTCATCCAAGAGATCACCAATGACATGAATGGGAAATTTGTATTTGATGGTGAGTTTTTTGAGGGTACGAAAGTCAAGACACATGCACCAAGAGACTTCTTTCTTAAGTACCATGACCACGAGAGAATATTAAGGGTTGGTACTAGGACAAATAACGCTTGCGGCAAGAAATTCTTGAACAATTTTCTCAATTTCATTTTTCTGGGAAAATGGATGTTGAAAGGGACAAAAATTAAGAGGAAGGATTTCGGGGATGAGGGGAATGGAATGATCATGAACACCATGGGAAGGAGGAAGTCCCTGGGGAGTGGAAAAACCAACTTTATGTTTGGAGAGGATATATTGGAGGTCAGAAGGCACAAAGAGTGTCTTAGTGGCATGAATGGAATGGAGTTGTGAAATAATGTTGTACTGACCTTTTTTGAGGAGGTTTTTCATGTGATGGGAACTAATGATCTCAGGGGAACTTGCTGTGATTCTTTGGAACTTATATTATTGGCCCTCCCAGATGAATTGCATGGTTAATTCCTTAAAATCCATGAGAATGGGGCCCAGAGTTCGTAACCATTCGACACCTAGCATAATGTCACAACCACCCATGTCAATATAAAACATATGAGATTTCATGTGGTACTGACCTATTTGGAGCAGGGATGATTTTAGGGGCTAAATTTCACTCATGGGATAATCTTCCATGGTTTTTCCAAAAAAGAGATTCACTATTTTAAAAATGATTTGCCCAAATTCTATAGGATACAATTATTTTAATTTAAAAATTGCCAAAATTTTATGAAAAAGTGTAGAAAATCCTTAGAAATTTGAATATTTTTACAAAAATATCGCCAAACATTTATAGTTGGAATATGAAGGATTAATAAGATTCGCCAAGGTTTCTACATTTTAAAATAAATTTCCATCCTTAAAATCATCCCTGATTTGGAGACACACATTTTCACAATGCCCCCCACATTTCATTGACCTTCCATTGACAATCATGATTTGAAAGTTGTTGTCTTCTTAGATATAACAATTAGTTTCTTGGGAAATTTGATGGTGAATAAAATTGTGGGTGATACCACTGTTAATGAGGATGATGACCTTAAGATGCATGATGTAACCAATTATATTCAGGGTTTGGGGAGTAGAGAAGTCAGTGAGAGCATTCAATGAAATGACCTGTTCAACTTCTGGGGGGTCTAAGGGTGGAGTCAATTTTGTGGGTTCAGGTGATTCAACCATGTTGTGTCCTATCAACAACATGTCATATACATACAAGACCAAATAAATCAAATGATCATCAATTAATTTGAAATACACACAATGATCCTCTTTGCTTCTTGTGAAGCCAAGTCCCAACATATAAGTATCAAAATTTTGATACCACATCCTTGTTGATTATTTTAAATCATATAGAGGCTTTTTCAGCTTGCATACCAACTCCTCTTTCCATTCACAACAAAGCCTTCTGGCTTCTTCATGTATATTTCTTCTTCCAGATCCCCATGTAGGAACACTGTCTTCATATCTATCTGTTCTACCTCAAAATCAAACACAACAACAACAAATAAAAAGAATCTAATAGAAGTTTACTTGGCAAAAGGAGAAGAAATATCACCAAAATCAATTCCCTCAACCTTGGAATATCCCTTTGCTACTAACCGAGATTTATATTTACCCACTTTTCCTTCTTCATTCATCTTCCCTTTGAATATCCATTTGCTACAAATGAGATTTCTTCCAATCGACAACTCCAATAGATCCCAAGCCTCATTCTTATCCAAGGCTTCCATTTCTTCGACCATGGCCTTTCTCTAGAGTTTTCCATTTTCCGAATCCACTACCTACCTTACATTTCTAGGATAATCATCAGTAATAGACAAAGAAAATTTTGAATGAAAATAAGGTGGAGTATGCCTTTCTGGTAGCCTTTTTTCTCGAACCACTATTCTCAATACTGGAGTATGCAGATATTCTTATTTTGATTCATGTTCTTCTACAGAGTCTAATTCATAATCCTTTAACTCAAACTCTTTCTTCTCTGGTTCTTCCTTACTTGGTAGGACTTACTGTTTGACAAAATAAATCATTTCTCTAAATACCATATCTTGGCTATACAAAACCTTCTTAGTTTCTAGGTTCCAAAGCTTATAACCTTTGAGACCATCTTTATACCTAATAAAGATACACTTTTCAGCCTTCTTATCTAACTTACTCCTATTTTCTTTTGGAAAATGAACATAGGCCTTACAACTAAATACCTTGAGATGTGCGAGAGAGCGTTTCTTACCTGGTCATACCTCATGTGGAGTATTTTCATCCAGTACTGATGAGCTTGATCGATTGACCATGTAACATGCAATACCCATTGACTCTGCCCAAAATTCTTTCCCCAACCCGACACCACTGAACATGCACCTTTATTTTTCCATTAGGGTCCCGTTCATCCTTTCTGCAACTCCATTATGCTGAGATGTATAAGGAGTATTATTCTCCCTTGCTATACCACTTTTCTTGCAAAATTATTCAAATTCATTCCCACAGAACTTTCCACCATCATTCGTCCTCAACAACTTAATTATTTTCTTTGTTTGATTCTCAACAAGAGCCTTAAACTCTTTAAACTTGTCAAAGTATTCATATTTGTTCCTGAGAAAATATATCCAAGTATTCCTCGAGAAGTCATCTATAAATGAGACATAATACACATATTTTCCCAATGATGAAATTGAAACAGGGACAAAAACATCACTGTGCACTAGCTGTAAAATTCCTTCTTTCCTCGTTGCATCGGAGGGGAATGTTACCCAATTTTTCTTCCCATATACACAATGTTCACAAAAATCAAAAGCTAGAGAGTAGTTAGACATACCTTCAACCATTCCTTTACCATGAATAGTCAAAGACCCTTCTCTCCGATATGCCCCAGTCTTTGATGCCAAAACATAACCTTTTCTCTAGATACTATAGGAGTTTTTTCTTCTTCAAATCCAATATAAGGAAAAATGGAACTATTACACCCATCACTAATAGTGCTTCCTTTCAGCTTATACAAAGTTCCAATACAAAATCCCTTCAACAAAACCATTTCTTCTTGAACCATCTTGTAGGTTTCTTTTTCAAATACTGTTTTTACCCCTACATTGTCCATTTTTCTTACATAAATCAAATTTCTGGCCAATCCTGGGATGTATAGAGCACTAGGTAGTGTTCTAATCCTTCCATCTATGAGCCTCAACTCAACTCTTCCTCATCCTATGATTTTGGTTGTCGAGTAATCACCTAATAAAACATTACCTCCATCATACCTTTCATATTCATAGAAACACTCCCTATGGGGAGTCATATGAAAGGATGCACCTGACTCAACCAACCATGCCTCATGATATGCATGTGTGCTTAAATAAGCAAAGTGGAAATCTCCTCCTTCTTCCTTGGAGGTATTTTCTTTTGTAGAGAGAGCACCTTTAGATTCCTTCAATTTATCAACGTTCATGGATCTACATTGATTCTTGAAGTGCCCTTCTTTTCCACATCTCCAACATACCTTTACAAAATTTTCAGGAGATTTATATCTACCTTTAGATTTATATCTCCCACTTGAGGACTTAGATCTATTTCTTTCCTGGGAGAGTCCTCTTGAAAATAATGCATTTGTGCTCTGTCCTTCCATGTTCTTTCGCCTCATCTCCTCCGACAACAAGGATGAGACCAAATCATCGAAACTAAAGGTATTTGTATTAATACCTATAGCCATAACCAAACTATCCCATGAGTATGGTAAAGAGCATAGTAAATTGATACACTTATCTTCATCTAAAATTTTAATCTCAACATATAATAACTGACTTAACACAATATTGAAAGCATTCAAGTGCTCTGTCACTGAGTATCCATCTCTCATCCCAGGTTATACAACTTCTTCCACAAGAAAAAAATATTTACCAGGGAATTACACTAATACAAGTTCCCCAACTTACCCCATAACTCCTTGGCTATAGCTACCCTTGACACATTTAGTAATATTGAATCTGAGAGACACAATTGGATTGTGTTGTTTGTCTTTCGATCCAAATTTTTCCAGTAATATACAAACATTCCTATAGGTGTAGTCCTTGGATCCACCACGATCCACTTATCTCTATCTACCAACAAAATTTCCATATTGAGTTTCCACAACTCAAAAATTTTCCCATTAAATTTCTCGATCTCTATTTTCAAACTGCTCGTCATTTCTTTTCACTTGAAGAATCAATACCACATATCTCCCATTGTAATAAGGCTCATCACAGTACCAAGCCAAACCAATGACTACAAAGGCATCCTCCTGAAGCCAATAATTGATTTGATTCCAAATGTATATTTTAACCTTGTACAATGATTTACTGCAAATATATTTTCAATAAAAGAACATAAAAGATACAATGGAAAATACACACATTACATAGAGATTTTTCCCTAGAAACCCAAACCGGGAAAACCAACATATTCTATATTCATTCTCATCATACAATGTTTACAATAAAATATACATATAGGATCCCGTAGCATCCAAAACACTATTCAAATAACCAATATTAGTCATCAAACCTTATTCCTTAACCAAAAATAGAAAACCATCGACAAAAAACCATGTGCTGAAAAACTGCCCAAAAATGGATGCAAAAACCACCAATTTGTTTTTCGGGGGCACTGCCCCTGAACCCCTACAACCCCTTGGACATGGGGGCTATTCCCTCCTATGACCCCCTCTAGAAATGGGGTGCTCCACCCCCCTCTAACTTACCCTCTTACCCCCCTACTCACCCGACACAACATAGACACTAGTTCTAACCATGAAACGAATATAACACATACCCAACAACCAATGCCAACGAGGATGATGGCCTTCCAATGCTTAAATTAAAGAATTAGCTTGAGGGTTTGGGGAGGAGAGAAGCTAGTGAGATAATTAAGGGAAATGATCAGTTCAACTTCTAAGGGGTCTGACGGTGGAGTCAGGTTAGTGGGTTCAGGTGACTCAACCACAGGGGGAGCCACAACCTCTTCTTCAAAAACATCCTCAAAGATGGGCATAAAAATATTTTGTTCCTTACACTTATGCCTATGAAATTATTTTTCATCACAATTATAACAAAGGCCCTTGAGTTGGAAACATTCTCGGAAAAAAACATCAGACATGGCCCTCCATGCAGAAATCCAATCACTTCAAATTAGCTATAAAGTCTTCCACTGTGCCAAATTGTTTCAACTTTTTCAAACAACCTAAATGGTGGGTGTCAGTGTCAAAGAGTTCATAAATCTGTGAAAAAAATTGTGTCAAAGAAACATACCCTTGGCGATCATTTTTTCTCCATTGCCACCATTTCCACCATTGCCAACATTCTTGATCTAGATGAAGAACACCATACTGGAGTTTGGCCAAATCATCCGTAATGTCGTACACATAGAAATAATGTTCCATTTGAGTTACCTAGCTAGTGGGATATGAGCCATGAAATTTGTTCAAATTCACTCATGGAAGGCGTAGGCCATGCTGAAAGTGATGGGGATGAAAAGTATGGGAATTGGAGGAAATTTCACCTTCAAGGTGCAAAGGTGGGTCAGAGGAGGGAAGCTCTCCAATGATATTCAACTTAGCATATATCTGGTCAACAAAGGATTCAATTTGGGTAGAGAGGTCCTATTTCAGGGTTTCCATTTTTGCTTCTATGGTGGATTTCATTTTGTTATTGATGGTGGTAATATTGGCACTGAGCTTCTGCACTTCCTTTTGGGCCTCTACGAAATCAAAGGACAAGGTATTAGGGCCGGCTTCAAGGTCTTCACTATGGGTGTGGGCCATGATGAAGGGGGAAATTAGAAAGGGGCAGGTGAGACCACACATAAAAGTGGTTATGGGTGAAGGATATCACAATGATGGAAATAAGGGGAATTCAATGGGGTAAGTCCCAAATAAGGGGGTCAGGTCCATGGAAAACAAATTTGCTGAAAAATGATAGGTATGAACATGATCATGGAAAAGAGAGGAATCCAATGGGATAGGGATCAAATAATGGTGTAGGAAGGATCCATACATTTTTTTAATACTCCTGCAGAGTTATACTCCGATTTGAAGAATACTGCAGTGTTGAAAGGCCCAAATTCTTAACAGGAAAAAATGTGTACTAATTTCGCAACCAAAATGCAGGAGGTAAAGTTGCACAACAATAGATCTTGTTTGTTCTATTTCTGTTCCTTCCCAAGGGTCAGGGTATTCAGGATTTCTATAGACAAGGGTTTTCCCTGTGCTATATCTCTATGATATATGTGAGAGGTCCAATAATAGTACTCAAGCCAATATCTCAGGGCACTAACTAAGGAGGATAAATCATGCCCTTAGCCATACTTTCTGACTACCCAGGTACTAGAGAGTATCTTCCCGAGTGCTATTCTCGGTGGAACTATAGGAGTCAGGCGACCGATCGGTTTATCTATGGAGGGATTCACAATATCTAGGTCGATCTGTATACAAATGTTGTCTGATGTGATACCACTCACACCAACAAGGCTTACAAGGGTGGCCAACAATGTTCACTTAAGTACCACTTGTAGTTCCTGCGTGTATGCTTCCCCGACAACGGGTTTATGCACCGAACAGAAAATCTCTGTAGATTTAAGACAACGAAATATGTCTCTACCCTTAAAAAAATAACCCATAATTTTTTTTCCAAGGAATGTGTTCTAATACCACTTGCAAGGTACCAAATCTATTATAATAGTTTAAAACAAAAATATTGTAGAGAATAACAACGGAACAACACAATATATGAAACCACAACACCAAAATAATACCTTTCTTGATAGGAAACAATGTTCATTTGCCTCTTCGAGGGGGAAAACTCCTACAAAGAAACACTCTATTACAAAAATTCTCATGCCCTTGACTCCTATTTATACTAAATCTATCTACCAAAAGAATAATCTAGAGGAAGATATTCTAGAAATGGAAGATTCTATTAGGTCTTCTTACATTTGACTTATTCTTCCTTATTAGTAGGCCTTATTAATATTGGCCTTTATTACATGGAAAATATATTATTCTACCTATGTGAGGGTTTAGGGAGGTTAGTTCCCTAAAAATATGAATAAGTGAGGAACCCAAAAATTCTAAAGCGCCCAACATAAATATTCTTCCCTGAGAAAGCCTCCTCAGGAGTCTTGTTCCCCAATACTCTGTGTGTACTCATGTTCTGTAGATAAACTACAGTGTTGCATGCCTCAACCCAAAGAAAGAATGGTATCACCTAATCATCTAGCATGGCTCTTATATCCCCAAGTATGGCCCTATTCATCCTTTCTGCAACCCCATTCTACTACAGGTTGTAAGGAACTGTAAACTCTCTTTTAATGTCTTCTTTTGCATAGAGATGATTGAAGTCAATGGAGGTATACTCACCTCCATTTTCTGACCTCGACACCTTTATTTTCTTTCCTGTTTGTTTCTCCACAACTCTTGAAACTTATTGAATACTTGTCCCTTGGTCTTCATGAATAAAATCTAGGTCTTCCTCAAAACATCATCAATAAATATGACATAGTACTCATATCCACTCAATGAGACAAAATACATCAGACCAGATACATTAGAATGTATCAAATCAAGTATACCTACTACCCTACTATCACTGCTTGGAAAATAAGTCTTGGTTTAACTCCCTAGTGAACACCCCTTTCACACATCCTAGTGCTCTGTACTAAAATATGGTACCCCGATAACAATCTCTCTCAATATTCTTATAGCCCCATGGTGAAAATGGTCCATACTCCTATGCCATAGCTCACATAAGTCACCGCTGTTGGTACTATGTATCAATGCTCTAGCTAGTTGAAACATAATCCTATATAGTTTCTCATGTCAAATCCCATTCACTTTGGCTAAAGTGATACTAGATCCCTTGGGATGTATGAGTACCTTCCCATCATAGAAAAACAACTCATAACCCCTGTCTTCAATGGTAGAAACTGATACTAGGTTCTTTTTCAATACTGGAACATATAAAACATCTCTCAGTAACATGGGAGGATGAGACTCCTTTGAAAGGATATTGTCCAAATCCCAACTTCCTTGACTACGAAGTCATTACCAAGAACTACCTCAAGTTTTACATTCATCTCAGTAAAATTTTTAAAGTGCTCATGAACACCTGTCATATGGAGAGAGGCTCCACTATCAATATACCACACACTAGTAGATGCTACACTAGTGGAAAGACAAACCAACAAAGAAAACTCCTTCTCAAACTTAGTGGAAAACTCATCCACTTTTGTTGACACCGCAACTTGTTTTTTTCATTTCTTGTTAGGACACTGAACTGTATAGTGCCCCATCTTGTGACATGCAAAGAACTTGACTTTTCTCAAGCCTCTTTTCCCTTCACCCTTTTGCTTGGCCCCACCCTTGAAACCTTTATTGGAGTTTTTCTTTCTCTTTGCTGCAAGAGCCACATTTTCCTCATCATTACCATTTGATGAACGCCCATGCACATATCCTCTTAGATTTCCCTCCTGTATGAAGTCATCCTAAAGGTGATCCCACTTGGGAAGATTTTCTCTTACAACAATGCCCTCAACAAATTCAACCCATTGCTTGGTCACACCATTCAAAGAATTCCTCACAAGTTAATTGTCAGCAATAACCTCCACAACATCATCTATCTCATCTCTAACTTGAGTTATATTGGTAACATAAGAGGTAACATTTTTATTCTTGATCATTCTTATGCTTTTTCAGTTTTTCCCTCAATACCATTTTCCGATTTTCATTGTTACTTTGGTAAAGTTTAGTTAAGGATTCCCACATCTCATAGGAATTGTCTTTACCTGTCACATGTGGAATCACATGGTATTTTATGGAATCTAGGAAGATTCTTTTATCCTTAATATTATTCTTGGTGTATGTGACCAAAAGAGTAGCATCTATAGGCACTATCACAAGATTCGTTTGTGTGTTATTCACAATATCCCATAACTCACACTCCTGCAGAATCACCACTATCCTCTCTTTCCATGGGCTGAAATTTACAACCCCATCCAATCTATCCTCAACTGTTAAACCTAGAGACATTGACCTTCACAACTAATATTTAAGTCCAAATATTTGTTTTTGTGAAGAACAGTTCTACCTCTACACAATCCTTGTAACTAATTGAAATTTTGTGTTTCCCTTCTCAACCTTTTTTCTGCTCTGATACCATGTAAAAATTCATAGACCTAACCCAGTTTCAGTCTCGATAAATTATCATAATAGTTTAATTCCCAACCCACATTCATCTACTACTGAAATACAAATGCTTTAAATATAAATTTATAACTCAAACAAAATGAATATTTTTCTAAAAATATTGAAAGTGAAAATAGGAAATAACCCACAAATATAACATAAAGATTTTTGGGAAATGCCCCTAGAAAAACACAAAAGGGGAAAACCAGTCAGAGAAGGAGATTTTATTGTTTCTTGAACTCATAGAAAAAAGTTACAGCAAACACTATTTATAACAAATAAACACACAGACTTGTCTTGAAAATTGTGCCCATATTCTCATAAAAAACAATGCCAATATGCTCCTCAAAATTTATGCCCAAATTTTTGTATTGTTGTATGACATAATTCTATTGATTTATGTGTTGTACAGATCATCCTTTCCTGTACAAATATGGAATACCACATATTTTCTGCAACAAATTCACCTTGAAATTCATTCCTTCTCAACTCCTCTATTTCTGTGCTAACTTTCTACTGTACAGCTTGTGTAAAAATTGTACCAAACTTCTTGTATTTAATGCTATACATATTTAATTAAATGATGGAACTTGTTCCTTGTTTTGCGTGCAAAATATGTTGGTATTTATGCCCCTCCTTGCTTCTCGAAATATCCTTGCCCCTAGAATCCCTTTTTTTTCATCCTTATGAAAATGACCTAAACCTCAAGTCATCTAGATTAAATCTCAAGTCATCTAGATCAACAGTTGTGATATAAAGTCACTTTATCACAACTTCAATCATTTAAGTCACATTTTCATTAAATATGCACATAAATTCACTTTAACTTTATATCTCATAAAGTTAATATCTTAGGGATCACTTTTGGACATTTCCCCTTATGCTAGACACCAAGCCTATAAGGAGAACACTTGTTTGAGGTACAAATGTTTAACACATGAAACCAAAGAATCCTCAACAACTTATAGGAAAGAATAAAAACAAAAAAGAATAATTATAATAATGAGCATGGAACGTTTGAAACCCAAAACAATCCCGGTGGAGGCACTAACGAGAAGAAAAAGAAGTAGTTTCCTTGCAAGATTTGTGGGATATACCATCCTACTCATCAGCATCCAAATATGGATGAAATTCATCGATGCTTTTCCCAATAGAAGGATTCCGAGTAGCCTACTATTTTGACCCATCATTTCCTCCCCAATCATAACAAATGGTTGCCACAAATGCTACCCCTTAGCAAGGGGGCATGGTAGGTACTTGTTGGTTTAAGGGGTCATCCTCAAATAGCCAAGTTTTCATGTGTGACCAATTGGTATTATTATAAACTTGAAATCAAAACTATGAGACTCCAAAGGTTGGTCCTTCCACTTAGGATCAAGTACCTTATCCCCGACCTGGTGGCCCTCTCCAAATAGAGAATCCATCATGACAGTGCTTCACCCACTCAATGATTTTCTTCATCGAACGACACATAATACCAATATACGAGATTCCTAAAACTACAACATTGTGGCTTGACCCATACACCATATTCCATGATTTCCCTCAAATTCATACAAAGATAACCAATGCAATTTAAATCATTGTTTCCAGCGATAGGTGGGGTTGATCCCTCCAAGTATAATTTGATTGTGTTTGATATATACCATGCTCGTTATTAGCACCTAAGGTTTCACACAAGTTGTGTGTATTCCACAAGTCAACACTGCATGCGTACCCAAGGAGATACACCATGTGGTGCCAAGTTTTAGCATCTGCATCAACCAAGGATATACTACGTGTGCCAACCCATTTTGTATTGCACGAAGGGACTTAAAGAGATCGCATGCAGGATAGATTCATGAACATCTTCTATAATATTTGTAATTGTTCTTGTAACAACCTAATTGATCATGGTTGAGTTTTTGGATGAGCTCGCAAGTTAGTTATGATTGAGACACTCCATGAAATATATGGCGGGATTCATGTGAATATTTAATGGGTTGTGTTTTTGATCATGAGAGAGTGAATGTGGATATAGAGTTAGCAAGGGATAATTGAGATAGACCTAGAGTCCTGTATCAATTTTGATGTTCAAAGATAGTGTGTTAATGAGAGAAATATGTTAGCACATTACGTGTATTTGTTCTTATTACCATTGATGTTTATTGAGAAGGCTTCCACCTCTATTTCATGAGAATGTATTCACATGCCTTTGAGTTTAATGAATGAAATTTGAAGCACATTTATCTCTATATGTTGATGATTTATAGCTTGAATGTATGGCTATTTATATTATTATGAAAAAAAATATTATGCTAGTTCTGAATGAATGAATGATTAGCTAACAGGGATTTTATATTTGTGTTATTCATTCACATCCTACACAAGATTTCTAGTCTCTATGATTCTCATGGCGTCTTGGGTGAGAATTTATTCATTCCTTGAATGTTGAATATGTCGATGCCTATGGGGTTTTTGTTGGTAAATTATTTCAAATCCCGGGTCTGATACCCCATAAGAGCCAACAAATGGTTTAGTTTAAGAAACTTGAAGGTTTTGTACTAGATTTTGAAGGAAAATAATAAGGTGGAAACCCTCCAAGGAGGAGATACAAGAATGCGTATCTAAGAAGGAGGACAAGTTCATGTGATGAGAGACCAGAAATATGCAGATCAACCTTGAGTGATGGAAAAAAAGGCACATCTATACTGATTTACATGAAAATTTCTTTTGTGGGTTTCCTTTTTTATTGCATGAATGGATAAAAAGGAAGACAAAGATGAAATATTCATGGGGGGGAAAGAATCATTGGTGTGGGACCAAAATATGATCAGTATGATAAAATGTATGGATAATAAGTGGGCCAGAGTAGTCAACTTCTGATTTGAATGGGTTAAGGAAGAGTATTCCATTTAGTTTAATATTGAGTGCAACAAATCCTTCAACACCGCTGAAAGGAAGTTGTCGCTGGACCTAGAAGGAGACCGTTGGAAGATATTTCTTTGTGGATCAATATATTGTTTGTAGAGAAGGAAATAATGTGCATGGATCCCGATAAGATGGCTATGTAAACTGCCTTACATGAAGGGGGTGGATGGAAAGAATGGGGAAAAGAAAGAAATGATGAAACCAAGAGAAGGGATCCAAAAAAAGAGAAGATGAGGTCAGAAAAGAATGGATTCAAAAGAGAAAAGAAGAAACATAGTTGAGAGATACAAAATAAGAGTAGAGGAGAAAGAGAGCCAAGAGATATGCAACAAGAGTAGAGCTAAGGAGGCAAGTCAAGTAGAGAAGTGACGAAGATAAATCAAACTATGAAAATTGAGTAGTTAGTTTCGAGATGAAGAGAAAATTAACCACACTAGAAGGGTGTATGAGAGAGAGTTCTATGCTAGAAAGAATAATAGAATAAGAGAGGCCATAAAGAGATGTGTATTTAGGAGAAATGTATCAAGAGAGGATACTGGAAGTAGTGGGAGTAGGGATTCATACTATGAAGTGAGATCCCCTTGGCTAGAAAGAGAGGCAATCACATCAAAGGAAGATGAGGTGTAGAGTAGTAGCACATAAGAAATAAAAGTGTAATATCCCTAGGCCGAACCCAATTGTAAATGTAAATGCAAATGTACTTAAGCTGGTAAGATGTTTGATATCATTTTGTATGCACCTATCATAGCAGAGTATGCGCATGTACTGCACAGTAGAATGATGAAGTGTGCACATTCTTGGATACCGTGGGCAACAACTTAAGTATGCACAATTTTGAGGCTAGGGAGCCTTTATGTATATGATGTGTTTTATAGGCTGGTGAGCTAGTTATTATAAGCTAGGATGCTTATGTTTTGATTAGGCTAGAGAGCCTAGATGTTAAAGGCCAATGAGCCTATTTTTTTATATATCTCATCATTAATATAAAATACATTGTTGCACGCAGACCGACCACGATAAAAGAGTATGGGGGACTAAATTCCACTAGTTAGGGAAAGGGGGGGCTAAAAGTTAAGGAAAAGGGGATAATCTAGGGAGCTTAAGCCAAAAAGGAATATTATATTAATATTTCTTAAAGTATAAAGTATGGATAAATATTTTATCCTAAGTTCCAAAGTTGGGGACAAGTGGGCCAAAGTAGCTCCCAACATGACAAGTGTCAAGTTGGGGAAATGCATACATATTGTTTGGAATTAGTTCATTTTCCATCATTCCTTCCATCATTCAACCATTTGATGAACATTCAGATAGTCATTTTTAGCTATCCTTCATACTTTCCTGATTGTACCTGAACTTGTATCCATAGACATTTTATGTTGGTGTACCTGGTTAGCTTGGGAGTTGGACTGAATAAGAGGGTTGTTAGGCTCGTGGGATATTGAAGATGCAAGTTGTCAGGCCTATGAGAAATTTCTCTTTGGGTGAGAGAATTTCTAGGGAATTGATTTCCCGAAGGTGATAAACTACAAGTACAAGGCTCTGAGACTTCCTGTCCGACTTGTTGTTGAAGCTCGGAAAGGAAGTTGGGCAGCCGAAGGACTGTTGAGCAGTGTTGGCCCTTGGTTATGGAAGAAAGTGAAGATTAAGGAAGAAAGTTGAAGTACGAATTGCGTAGAAGGCACATTGGTTGAGATTGGGTCGAAGTGATCAAAGAAGAATAAAAGAAGGAGCAAAGTAAGGGAAAACGAGCCGTTGAGGGAGAAGATCGAGGAAGACAGATAAACAAGGAAGATGGATCGTGGACAACTCAACAAGCAGAAAAAGCCACCAATGGATGATTTGGAGCACCTTGTGGGAAAGACAGAAAGAGAGACTGGCAAGGCCCTGGAAACATGAGTCAAGTTGACCTAGGGTTTTGACACCTAGACATTTGTCATTGTAATGTATAAATAAAGGTCTAGAGGACATGGGATGGGTTGGTTGTTCATTTTTGTTCATTCGAGGTTGGTCATTTTTAGTCTCCATTATTGATATTGGGTGATTACTATTGTGTGAGGAAGAAGTGTTGTGTGTGAGGGCATTCTTGTATTGTAATATCTTCAGCTGGGTGCGAAGATCAACCCTGTAGCTGGGTGCACAGGGAGGGGAGATAGAGAAGAGAGAAAGAGAGAGAGAGATATGCAAGCTAAGTACGCAGATTGAACTATATGTTTTCATATAATATCAAGAAACACAGTTCTATGGACGTAGCCCTAGGGAGAAGGTGAACCATGTATATCTTGTTGTTCTGTGTGATTGATGTTGCATTCTTTTGCTTTCTGTTATTCTGTTATTGCATCATTGTGTTAGATTTGAGATATAGTTCACACACTAGGATTAAAGGAGATAAAGAATAACTATATCTCTGTGTGTTGTTCCTTTGAATCTACCTGCATTTCCTCTAGTTGTATACACCTGTGTCCTGCAACCCCCTATTTCTACTTTGAGTGAGACTGCATTTTCTCCACAGGTGTTTTTGAAAGGGCTAGTAGTTAGGGCTTGTTGGTGTGTTGTTAGAGTTGAACCCCGGGTCTTCCCCTGTGCCAAAAAATGGTTCTGTTGTCGGGACCAAGATCTTCTTGAAGGAATGTCAAGGTGGTTTCCATCGAAGACAAAGATTCATAAGTGGATAGAAGAAAAAGAGAAGGAATTCATTGATGCTCATAGTAAGAACCCTAGACTTAGTACAGAGGATTGGTTGGGAAGGTATATATTTACTGATATACACGATATTTTATTTGGAGGAATTCATAAGGAACTATACGAGTGGCTAGCCAGGTTAGTAGATACCCAGTTTGAATCAGATCTAGACCACCTATGGTTTGGACGTCGGTGCTGATCAATAAGCTCAAGAGAGTTGATAACGCCATGTCAATAACAATAGATCACTATTTTGATAGGACTATTGGAGGGTACATCACTGATTTTTCTATTGACAGAGTAAAGTCATATAGCCAAGAAAAGAGGTATTTCTTTAAGGGGTCGGGAGGAAATTTTTTACACTTTTTGAAGTTGAATATATAGATGTTATTGCGTGAGAAGAACATATTGAATATATAGTAAGTAGGTAATATAAAAAAGATAATGTTAAAGAACACAGACAATGACAACAACACATAGGTTGGACATACACACAATGAGAGAACCTTCAGAGAGGTTCCTCTGGTGAACCTGTTTGATCAGAATCACAAACCACTAGCACATGATGGAGGGTTCTACAGTGGAGAAGAAGAATAGTTATTGAACGAGGAACAATCAGGATTCGCCGGAGCAGAGGAAGAGAAGACTGAAGAAACTTGTCGAGAAGAGTTAGAGACTTCAGGAACTGTGCTGACTGTCGAAGTAAGTTCTATTACTCCTCCTGTTTTTTTAGCAGCGTTAAGTAACCAAAGTAGTCAGAGTTATCAGAGCACTCAGAGCACTGTTACCAGTAGTTCAGTACATACTCAGTCAAGAAACCTAGGGAGATCCATGGAATATGACATGAGGATACCTATCTTTAGAGGAGATGGATATGAAGATCTTGATTAGCACTAGTTATTATGAGAAGCTGTATGGAGTATTAAGCAAGTCAATAATAAAGTAGTTAAGAGAGCTTAGTTTAGTACTACCTTGAGAGACCACGCACTGAGTTGGTAGATGAAGTTTTCTACATTGTCTGCACAACTTGAACCGCTGAATACCATCAAAACTACGTTGAGTGAAGAATTCAAGAAACCCAAGTTAGAGTTGCAGTGCATTACACAACTGAAAGAAATCAAGCAGAGAGTAGCTGAACTTGTTTGGGAGTTTGAACAAAGGTTTAAAACCTTGACATGCCATTTGAGTTTTCATATCCCAGATGAGTAGAACAAGGAATGGTTCATTGCTGCCCTAATACCATACATCAGAGTTCCTCTGATGCAACATAAGGTTGCTTTGTAGGCTGAGGCATTGGATATTTACATGAAACTAGAGTCATCCCCTATGGGAGAATCCTGCTCAAGTATGAGTCAAATTTTGAGTCAGCTAACTAGCTTAGCTTTGTAGTTCTAAGATATGAAGAAATACAAGGGAAAAGATAAAAGAGAAGACATCTGGTGTATCATATGAAAATTAGAAGGCCAAGATAAGGAGAACTATCCCCTATTTCATGAGTACTTGGCCTCTGGAGATTCGAGCCCTTTGAAGTAGGTTACTCTACCCTGGTGCGAGGTATGTAGAAATAGACATCGCCCTGGTGAATGCTATTACATGAAAAAATATGTCTAGACACCTACCAACCTTTACTGCACATTCTGTAAATCTGTGGGGCATGATGAGAAGGACTTTAGGGCTTATGACCTCTTGCATGAAAGATCAAGATATACATATAGGATTCAAGGTGAAGTACAATAGGAAGGAAATGATACACAGTTTAATTCTCTAGGAATAGGAAACTTCAACCCTCGTGGTGGATTCCAAGGAACAGGACGAGGAGGAGGGATGGGTCAAGGTCGAGGTTAGATCATTTGTTATAACTCCACACAACTAGGACATTTGACAAGGGACTATCAGAACCCTTGTACCACTTGCATCTAATGCAACACATTTGAACATGTTATCAAATATTTTCCCATGCTATTAGCCAAACTTAAGGAGAGATGAGGGGGAAACCAACAAGTACAACTAATATCAACAAAACCTCATGGAGAGGACCCCATAGTTGCTATTATAACTAGAGGAGGAGTTGTTACAGGAGAAGATAGAGTGACCACAGGGAATATTACAGAAGAATCAAGGGTCAAAAGAGTTGTAGAGAAGACACAAGTGTTTGATGCAAGGCAAGGAAATTAGACATTTGAAGAGGCAAGAAGAGAATTTGGAAGAGACTAGGATTCTTCATCAAAGATACAACCAGAAGTGAGAGAATGTGGAATTCCTTTGGAATTTGATCAGTCCACATCACCTGGAGAAGGAAAAGAGGTAAGCAATCTTATGGAATTCTTATGTACTTGCATTAATTTGATTAAGGATGAAATATTTGTACATGAACTACAAAATTTGATCAGACAATATGAGATCGATAGGGTAGACCCTCTGCTGAATAGAGCAGTACATCAAGTATCCAGAAGGAGAAGGGAAAATAAGAAATTACACCTTAATTCTCAGATTGGATACTATGACATAGATTACGTGGTCCTTGACTTGGGATCAGAGGTCAATGTTATGACGAAAAAGACCTGGGCACTGATGGGAAAAACTAAGCTAATTTATTCCTTTATCAGGCTTAGGATGGCTAATCAGCAGGTAGTAAGCCCCTTTGGAATATTGGAGCATGTCCCTGTGGACATCGATAGGGTAAGAATGTTTGCAGACTTCAAAGTGATTGAGATAGTTGATGATAGATGTCCTTATCCTGCGCTGTTAGACATTGATTGGGCTTTTAAAAATTCGACTGTGGTTGAATTAAAGAAAATAAGAATGAAATTTGAAGGTGATGGCCTTAGGGTCATTGCACCTCTTGATCCTGATGAAGGTCGCAGATACACTGAACTCATTAGAGCAGAAGACTGTGCATACTATCTAGAGAATATATATAAATTGACAACAAGACAACATGATTATATTAATCTTACAACAGATGGGAATTTAAGTTTGTGAAATGACAATGCATGCTCATCAGATTCAGAATAAGCACTGGAGAATTGGCAGAACAAAATGCATGAATTTTCTACGCGCAGGTATGCTATATTGACCAGGGAAGTTCATTGGATTAGCATAGAACTAAGTAATTTACCCATATTTCATGGTTTAAATCATTTAGAAACATTCTTGTCATAATTTGAAGAAATTGTACCATTACAACAATGACTGTTGGCACTGGACAAAGCCTTGAAAGAAACACCATCAATATGGTGGAGAACACATAATAAAAACATCGCAGAGTGGGTGCAATGTCGCACTTTGATGAAAATGCACTTTTCAGAACAAGTCGAAGGGTGCAAAGTTTGATACACATGTCAAAGATGTCTGAAGGACCATGTGAAAAGTTGTGAGGAGGCCTAGAGAAACATTCCTCAAGAACAATGGGTGCATAAATTCATTAACACTTTGGACACAACGTCATACCACTGCAGATTGGTATGGTATGACTCAGAAATTTGTAGCTACATTTTTATTTGAGAGTAATTACCCCACAATAGATCAATATCTGCTAGTGGTAAGACATAAAGTATTTGAGGAGGCACATAACCTCCCTGTTTAGAAAGAAGAGGATGACTGGATTGTACCTCTTCAGAAAATGCAGGGCTGTTACAATATCTATGCTGATGAAGACGACGATCCTAGGAATGTGAACATTACAGAAACAAAAGGAAAAAGAGACATAGAAAGACCAGTAATTGAATTACCTTTTATTGGAAAACCAATCAAAATAAAAAAATTTAATATTGGGACAGAGTAAGCACCTAAGCTCGCAAACATTGGAGATTATTGGGATGATGCCACTATTGATAAGATCACAAAACTATTGAATGAATATCATGACTTGTTTCCGACCAATTTCAATCACATGAAGGGAATTAAAGGGCCCATGGGAGAAATGAAGATCCCCTTGAAACCAGATGCATGTCCATTCAAACATAGACCCTACATATTGAATCCCAAGTATAAGCAGAAAGTCAAGATTGAATTAGACAGAATGTTGGAAGCCAACATCATAGAACCCGTTGAAGAGTCAGAATGGATTAGACCTATGGTGGTCTAAGATAAGAAGACATGAGAGATCAGAATCTATGTATACTTGAGGAAGCTGAATGATGCATGCCTACATGATCCATTCCCTACACCTTTTACAGATGAGGTTCTAGATAATTGTTGGCCCTTGACCAAGTTTTGGGAGATTCTTGGTCAGGTTGACCTATTTTGGGACTTCAACAACCTTTCGAAGGAGGATGGCAAGACGAAGCAGAGATCACAGGATCTTGGCCCCTTTTTGGGTCCTTTTTGGGATGTGGGAAATGTAATGGGAATGGGATGTCGACCCATGAGTTTACCCATGTTTAGGCCTATTTTGTAATATATAAATAGATGCTTAGGCTAGATAGAAGGGGTGTGTGCATCTATATGATGTGAATGTATGCCAAGTGAAAGTAGAGTCTGTAAGCACTTTGTGAATGACTGTAGGAGACTTGAAGAGCTAAGTGTAGGTCCTTGTAGCAGATTGTGGAAGTCTTAGTGCTGTAACACAAGGAAGAAGGATCTAGAGAGCTGCGCATATATTTTGTCCTGTGTGGAGTAAGGTTTTTGAGGCTCTGTGCTTGTAACCGATTGACTGAAGACAATAAAGAAGAAGATTTGGTGGACGTATCCCTAGGGTGGGGGTGAACCACATAAATACTGTGTTGTTATGATATGTTCTTGTCTTAATGTGTTTATGACTCTCATGCAAAGTGCTTGATAAAGATAGATAAATATGTTCATGCTTTGTGCTAATGATGTGTAAGAATGTTAGATTTGACTTCTATGAATGTTCTTAGTGCTTGATTCTACTAGATCTGATCCATCTGTTTGTGATAAGTACTTAACTACATTAGATCATTTTGAATGTTGTGAAGCTCTGTTTTATCAGTGAAGTAGACATTGATTGCATATTGAGGAACTGACGGTATTAAGTGCTCTATTAAGTATCATAATCACAGATCTGTGTCCCAGCTAAGGTTGCAGACACCTCAGTCTTGCAACCACCCCTGCCTCTACCTCAGGTGAGACTTCATCTGCTTCGCAGTTGTTGTTGAAAGGGCCGGTAGTTAGGGTTTTGTTGGTGTGCTGTTGTAGCGTTGAACCCTGGGTCTGCCCCTGTGCCAACAAATGGTTCCATTATCGGGACCTGAAACTATGATTGTTGGGAACTGAGAAAGAATAATCTTTGTGAAAAGATTCATCCTGAAGTTGTGAAATCTTTGTGCATAGATCTGTTTCCCTAGTGCGCAGTATTCTACTTGATTTATAAAACTCTGTGCTAAAAGAAAAAGGATCGATCTGAAGAAAAGAAGTCAGACCTGAAGGAAAGAAGCAAGATCTGAAAGCTTTGTGGTCCAAGAAAGGTAAAAGTGCGAATTTCTGATTAAAAGAGGTAAGATTTGGAAGCTCTGTGCTCTGATAAAGGTAAGAATATTGAAAATTTTTAGATCTGAAAGCTTTGAGCTATGTAGAAGTAATATAAGTGGAAATTTTTGTTTCTAAAGTATGGATCTAGGTATGTTTAAAAGAGTCTCTCCTAGTTTGAAAAATAGGGTATTAATAGATGAAAGAAGGCTTGATATGAGTAGATATGATAAGAAAAGTGAAATATATGTTATACCTATGCATAGAAAGAATGTTTGGAGCAACAAAAGGATGCAAGATCCTAGAGATAATTTGTTGCAGGTTAGATCATATGCTCCTAGCGCGCAGTGCAGGAGAAGATGGGGATCATTTAAAATAAAGAGAGGATTAACCCTATGTTACAACTACATAAAACCATGAGATCTTGCTAAGGAATGCCCTAGAAGAAGACCTAGCTGTCTTTGTTGCAAATCTATGGACCGTGAAGTGTTGGATTTCCATAGAATGATTGCTAAAGTTTAAAGAATGAATCTGAACCAGGAAAACCCTAAGGCAGATCCAGGAATGGCAGAATCCCAGAAAGAATAAGAGAAAGTATTGTTACAGGTGAAATAAACCCTAAATGACCATCGACATATCAACTTATTAGGGATATTCAAAGAAAAAGAATGCATCGAAGCAAGAATGGGAGACTTCAACATTGACTGTGTTCTAGATGAGGAAAGATAGGTGAATATCATGACAGAGAGAACTTGGGAAACTATAGGGAAGCCTGCTATGATTCCTTCATTAGGGGGAATAAGATTATTTAGAGGAAAAATGGTAAACCTATGTGAGAATCTCACTCAGATACCTATGAATGGCAATGGAACTTCGACAGAAGAAGATTTTGAGCTTATTAAATTTATTGAAGACAATGCCCCATTTACCATGTTACTAGAAAACCCTTGGATTGAAGGAGACCAGGCCAGAAGGAAATAAGAAGAAACAGTGTTAGAGCAACAAAAGAAGGAGTTAAAAGAATTCATGACTAGAAGGATCACACACTTGATTGCAGAACAAAAGAACAGATCAAAGTTATTTAACACTAGAGACCTAGATGTCGAAGCGGCAAGAACATTAGAATACCAACAGAAGACTGAAGTACTTATCCTAGAAAAATAAGAGGTACTACCCTTGAATCCTATGAAAGAATTTCAACAACACGAAGTAACTATGTTAGGAGAAGATAAGAATCATAATGGAAAAAGGCATACTGAGACGAAGCTCACTAGAAAGAAGGCTAGAAAGTTAAGTAAGAAGAGGGCTAAGATTGAAAAGTTACAGAAAGTCCCAGAGGGAACCTCACATAAGGAAAATTTGAAAAATTGGAGCTTCTTCAGGATATCAGAACAACGACACATGGCTTTGTGAAAATCATAGAAGTAAAGGTCGAAGAAAGAGTTCCATAGCAAGTAGCGCAACTTGAAGAATCTCTGTGCTAAGGAAAAGAAGTTCGATCTGAAGAAAAGAGGTAAGATTTGGAAGCTTTGTGCCCTAAGAAAGGTAAAAGTGGGAATTCTTCATTAAAAATAGGTAAGATCTGTAATCTCTGTGCTCTTATAGAGGTAATAATAATAGAAAATTTCTAGATCTGAAAGCTTTGTGCTCTTAGAAGTAAGATAAGTGGAAATTTTTGTTTCTAGAGTATGGATCTAGGTATGTTTAATAGAGTCTGTCCTAGTTTGAAAACTAGGGTATTAATAGATGAAAGAAGATTTGATATGAGTAGATCTGATAAGAATAGTGAAAGATATGTTATACCTATGCATAAAAAGAATGGTTGGACTAACAAATGGATGCAGGATCCTAGAAAGAATTTATTGTAGGTTAGATCCTATGATCCTAGCGTGCAGTACAAGAGAAGTTGGGGATCATTTAAAAGAAAGAGAGGATTAACCCTCTGTTACAGCTGCAGAAAATCAAGACATCTTGCTAAGGCATGCCCTGGGAGAAGACCTGGTTGTCTTTGTTGCAAAGCTATGAACCATGAAGTGTTGGATTTCCCTAGAATGATTGATAGGCTTGAAAGTATGAACATAAGACACGAAAACCCTAAGGCAGATCCAGAAACTAAGTCTAGCAGAACCCCAAAAAGAATCAGAGAAGGTATTTATACAGATGAAAGAAACCTTGAATGACCACTGACATGTTAGATTATTAGAGATCTTTAAAGACAAGGAATGCCTTGAAGCAAGAATAGAAGACTTCGACATTGACTATGTTTTAGATGAGGAAACATAGGTGAATATCATGACAGAAAGAACTTGGGAAGCCATAGGGAAGATTGCTATGATCCCTTCATTAGGAGGAATAGGGTTATTAAGAGGAAAACTAGTAAACCTATGTGAAAATCTCACTCAGATATCTATGAATGCCAATCGAACTTCGACATAAGAAGATTTTGAGATCATTCAATTTATCGAGGACCGTGCCCTGTTTACCATGTTACTAGGGAAACCCTGGATTGAAAGAGATCAAGACAGATGAAGAGAACAAGAAGAAGTTTTGGAGCAAAAGAGACAAGAGTTAAAAGATTTCATGACTAGAAGGATCACATACTTGATTGAAGAACAAGAGAATAGGTCAAAGCTACTTAACACTAGAAACCTAGATGTCGAGGCTGCAAGAAAATTAGAAGACTCACAACAGACTGTGTTAGAACCCTATATAATAGGGGATCAATTTTCTGACTAATATGTATCTATCTCAGGCATATGTGTTCGCTCATGACGCATGGTGAAGGCAGCGAAAAGCGCCCGACACTGACCAAGCATAAGATGGATGCTTGCGCACAAGCTTCAAAGAGAGTTCCGGTGCAATTTTATCACAAATTATGAAGTGGTTTGAAATGGAGAAATTTGACTCATGAGGGTCAAATGCAAATTTGGGTTCTTATAATTTGTGTTTGATGAATTTAGCTAAAAAATTAAAGATTGTCCCCTCAGCCTTTGCCTTCATGCAGAGTTGTATGAACAAATTAACAAAAATTTGGCAAAAGGTATAGTGGCCTAGGGCCAACCTCCGAAGGATCGACACCAAGGATAAGCACCATTTCACACACCTATAGCAAACACACAAACCAAAGTCAGCGCTAACACCAGACCCAAATGCCCGAGCCTCGGGCTCCGACTCACTTCATCGAATGACTACTTAATTGTTGGCTAGTATAAGAACCTAAAGTTTATTTCACCACGCGAATGTGGGATATTGCGCAGAGAATCAAAAAATATATAAACACAGTGTTTAAAACCCTATGACAGGTGTTGAAACAAATTAAAGGTGTCCAACGCAGAGGAGGACGCATGCATAGAGGTGACACCGAGGGATTATATCAGCGTTTTCAATCAAACATTAGAAAGAACTGAAAGTGACATTGTTTTTGCAGTGCAGAACAATCTTCTTGGTTGGCCACCTCCCAAAATTAATGTGCTTGATGATATTGTGGAAGGTGGAGATGGATCCAAAATATGCCGAGAAGACAGGGAAAATTATAGAGCATGCCATACATGAGATTTACAATCACAATGCCAGTGGTTTGAGTTTTGAAGAACTGTACAGGAATGCGTACAATATGGTGCTCCACAAATATGGGGAGAATCTCTATTCAGGTTTGGTGACAACCATGACAGTGCATTTGAAGGAAATAGAAACAGTGATTGAAGATGCTCAGGAAGGTTTGCTTCTAGAGGAGTTGAATAGGAAATGGATGGACCATAACAAAGCACTACAGATGATTCGAGATATCCTGATGTATATGGATAGAACATTTGTCACTAATTTCAACAAGACCCTAGTCAATGAACTTGGACTGAATCTGTGGAGAGACCACATCGTCAAATTTCCAAATATTCGTGATAGGCTGCTCAATACCCTTCTTGACCTTGTACACACAGAGCGGACTGGAGAAATCATTGATCTAGGTTTAATGTGTAACGTCATCAAAATGTTGATGGATCTGGGTCCTTCTATTTACCATGATGATTTTGAAAAGTCCTTTTTGGATGTAACTGCCAATTTTTACAGAATAGAGTCCCAATAGTTTATTGAATGTTGTGATTGTGGTGATTATATGAAGAAAGAAGAAAGAAGGCTAAATGAAGAAATGGAAAGAGTTTCAAATTACTTAGATCCAAAGAGTGAGATAAAGATTACCACTGTTGTCGAGAGGGGGATGATTGCAAACCACATGACACTGCTGGTCCACATGAAGAACTCTGGGTTGGGAAGCAATTGGTAACTGATCCAGAGAAGCTGAAAGATCCAGTGGAGTTTGTGCAACATCTTCTTGATATGAAGGATAAGTATGAAGAAATTATTAGCAAGGCATTTAGCAATGATAAAACTTTTCAAAATTCTTTGAATTCATCATTTGAATTCTTTATTAATTTGAATACAAGATCCCCAGAGTATATTTCTTTGTTTGTTGATGATAAACTTCAGAAGGGTCTTAAAGGAGTCAACGAAGATGATGTAGAAGTAGTAATTGACAAGATAATGATGTTGTTCCGCTACCTTCATGAAAAGGATGTCTTTGAGAAGTACTATAAGCAGCATTTGGCCAAGCATCTTCTGTCAGGAAAAACTGTTTCAGAATATGCCGAGAGGAGCCTAATTGTGAAATTGAAGACAGAATGTGGTTATCATTTCACTTCAAAGTTGGAAGGTATGTTTACATATATGAAGACTTCCAGGGACACTATGCAAGGTTTTAGTGCATTGTTGGTTGGCTCTAGTGAAGTCAGTGAAGGGCCTGCTTTGGTTGTGCAAGTTCTCACAACAGGTTCATGGCCAACACGACCAGGATGAAGTTGCTAGTCATTTTTTAGATATTTGAAGCATATGAAATTTCGAAAGTTCCAGTACCAACAAGGTCTGTCCAAGTCTCTGTTTCAGCATCAACTGGCAGTCGAGGGCATATGGCCATTTAATTTCATGAATGACAAATGGAAGGGTTCTAAAATTTAAAACTCACATTAACCTAAGTCTACCCCCTCACTCCCTTACGTCACTCTCCACTCACCACCCCTCCTACGTCATAACCCACTCACACTACCCACGCACATGTTCCTTGCAAAAATTCCCCTCCATCCATATCTACCATATTAATCAACACACCATAATAATTCCAGAGCCCCCCTCACCTTCCTAG
>JZKD02S1823635.1:116594-140961 GCA_000966675.3 Picea glauca
GCAATGGATGGACCATAACAAAGCACTACAGATGATTCGAGATATCCTGATGTATATGGATAGAACATTTGTCACTAATTTCAACAAGACCCCAGTCAATGAACTTGGACTGAATATGTGGAGAGACCACATCGTCAAATTTCCAAATATTCGTGATAGGCTGCTCAATACCCTTCTTGACCTTGTACACACAGAGCGGACTGGAGAAATCATTGATCGAGGTTTAATGCGTAACGTCATCAAAATGTTGATGGATTTGGGTCCTTCTGTTTACCATGATTATTTTGAAAAGTCCTTTTTGGATGTAACTGCCAATTTTTATAGAATAGAGTCCCAACAGTTTATTGAATGTTGTGATTGTGGTGATTATATGAAGAAATCAGAAAGAAGGCTAAATGAAGAAATGGAAAGAGTTTCAAATTACTTAGATCCAAAGAGTGAGATAAAGATTACCACTGTTGTCGAGAGGGAGATGATTGCAAACCACATGATGCGACTGGTCCACATGGATAGCTCTAGGTTGGGAAGCAATTGGTAACTGATCCAGAGAAGCTGAAAGATCCAATGGAGTTTGTGCAACATCTTCTTGATATGAAGGATAAGTATTATGGAATTATTAGCAAGGCATTTAGCAATGATAAAAATTTTCAAAATGCTTTGAATTCATCATTTGAATTATTTATTAATTTGAATACAAGATCCCCCAGAGTATATTTCTTTGTTTGTTGATGATAAACTTCAGAAGGGTCTTAAAGGAGTCAGCGAAGACGATGTAGAAGTAGTACTTGACAAGGTAATGATGTTGTTCCGCTACCTTCATGAAAATGATGTCTTTGAGAAGTACTATAAGCAGCATTTGGCCAAGCGTCTTCTGTCAGGAAAAACTGTTTCAGAATATGCCGAGAGGAGCCTAATTGTGAAATTGAAGACAAAATGTGGTTATCAGTTCACTTCAAAGTTGGAAGGTATGTTTACAGATATGAAGACTTCCAGGGACACTATGCAAGGTTTCAGTGCATTGTTGGATGGCTCTATTGAAGTCAGTGAAGGGCCTACTTTGGTTGTGCAAGTTCTCACAACAGGTTCATGGCCAACATGACCAGGATGAAGTTGCTAGTCATTTTTTAAAGATTTGAAGAATATGAAATTTTGAAAGTTCCAGTACCAATAAGGTCTATCCAAGTCTCTGTTTTAGCATCAACTGGCACTCGAGGGCATATGGACATTTAATTTCATGAATGACAAATGGAAGGGTTCTAAAATTTAAAACTCACACTAACCTAAGTCTACCCCCTCACTCCCTTACGTCACTCTCCACTCACCACCCCTCCTACATAATAACCCACTCACACTACCCATGCACATGTTCCTTGCAACAACGCCCCTCTATCCATATCTACCATATTAATCAACGCACCATAATAATTCTGGACCCCCCCTCACCTTCCGAGTTTTAACGAGGGGGGGTCCGGAATTTGAAATAATGCTCGTGCAAATCTGAACAGCCCAGAGACGGGCACCTAAATCCACGGCCCAGATTAAATTTCGGACCCCCCCGTCCATTCTACATTTAACGAGGGGGGGGGGGGGGGTCCGGAATACCACTTTTCACGAGAAAAACCACTTTCCCTAATTTTTGCCAATATTTGTCTATTTTACCATGTCTTCGGATGAGGCCGATTCTGGGCAAACAAAGATGGATTTTAAAAATATGAGAGAGGTTTTTTCTCAAAACATGCTGAGAAACAAAAAATTCTTTTAGTTTTTGCAATGGAGCCACGAGTGGAGGGAATCGAAGCCATCTTCGAGGCCCATTTTTCTAGATTCTCCATTTTCCGTTACAGTCCCGATCTTGCAGGAGTTGTTACGGACAGCTGGGGACGAATTCGGCGAAACCGAAGGAGGTTTTTTTCCAGAACATGTCCATATACAATAAAATCCTTCTTTTTTCTCCCAGGTGTCACATTTCAAGATAAAATCACATCTATTCGGACCCTTGTTTCACAGAAAACCGGTCCGTTTTTCATGGCAGAAAACTCCAAATTTTGTGGGAGTGGTGGCTATTTTTGGCCGAGGTGGTTAAACCGACTACCAAAACTAATTGGGATGGTCTATCCTATTTATCCAGATGATTTTAATGTAAAATGGTTCGACCTGTGAGGTTCCTGGACTGGACTGTGGGTTATGTATGACCAGAAGACCTTTTTCTTCTCTGTAATTTTGAGATGAGCAATCAACAATGAACATGTTTTCTTTTACAGGATTCCTGTGTGGTGATATTGGTGGTGTTTTTCTCTATTTAATGTTTTTCCTATTATCATTATGTTTGTTTTCAGTTCTTATTATCAGAAGGAAAGGAATGGAAGCATAATTTATTAGCGGATACTTTGCCTCTGAGCTTTTGATGATCTCTATGTTTTCTACTAAAGCTTAGTTCAGGAATTCTTAACTGCTCCTGTGCCTGGATTTTACCTCACCTATTTCTTCCTCAAATCAACGCCATCCTTACTTAATTCAATCCAATATTGCCACTACCTTGCCCTGTGAAAGAAATTTGTCCAAATCTGAGAGTGAATCACCTTGTTTAAAGCACAGACCCCATTTTCCCAATGGCCCTCCTTGCTGTTCCAAATCAACCATTTAAAAACCCCAACCATTGTTCTTCATAACTAGCCTAATACCTCTTCAAACAAAGCTATATCAGACTGAGAGATCCCTCTCTGAGTCTTGGAGGGCTAGATCCAAGAATCGAAGTGGTTTTGATGTTGCCTCTGTGACTGCCTCACAGCCTTGGGAAAATTACAGAGTGCTAACAAACTGAAGTACCTATCTCTGATAAATAAGAGGTGTTAATCCCAAATCCTAGGAAAGAATCTCAACCGTGCACAGTGACTATGTCCAAAGACGATAAGAATCAGAATGGAAAATGGACTACTGAGATGAAGCTCACTGGGAGGAAGGATAGAAAGCTAAGTAAGAAGAAAAATAAGTTTGAAAAGTTACAGAAGGTTCCAGAGGGAACTTCACAGAAAAAAAATTTGCAGAATGGGAGCTTCACCGAGATATCAGAATAGTGACACATGGCACTTCACCATGGTGAGGAAATATAGCCATTGAGACTGGTATATCCATTCGACTGCTACCCTGAATGGGTGGGAAAGCATTTATAGCTTGACACTAGACCATTGGACTGCACCATAATGGACAGAACAAGAGTTAACGAGGATTCATACCCATTACAAGAGAACCATTGCCAAATGAAAGGCCCTACCCCACAGGATTTCTACTAAAGTTAGCTATCCATTCCAAGCCTCGCATCATGCCAAATACTCTCCATAGATTTCAACCTTTAATGAAATTCAACGCAGACCACCATTCCATTTATATTACAGCACACGTCGATGAGCACAAGCAACAACTTCAATGTTACTACAAGATGACAGAGGAGGACTTAGAAGAAATCACCAAGGACTGGTCAATGGACCTCCTCATTCTAGCAGACCCTACAGAGATATCTAATTTAGATAGTCCATAAACTGTGCTGGATACACCTAGACCTAGAAAGATAAAGAATACAGAAGAGGTCCATGACTTAGATAGTGCATATGTGAAGACTGCTTCCATCTCAGCAGAGAAAGGAGGATATGGTGAAGAGATAGATGGCACAGAAGTTGAATAGAAGAAAGGCGAGGTTACACCACCTAGATACAAGGAGGATCCCTTGAAGAAAAGGAAGGTTTCCCTGCCGAAACATTCCTCTCGAAAGAAAGTGAAAGCAACCATGACCAAAATGCTGACCATCCTCACCTCTGATGACTTCAATTTCATCATAGCATCCCTAAATGATGCTTCATTGGAGATAGCAGAGAAGCAAGAAGCTAAGCAGGAGGAGGTGTTCCATTAGATTAAGGATGATCTCCAAGGAGTGCAACAGGCACTACAATCCAGTCGCACAGTCTCCACTATGCCTCTGTCAGCAGGAACATCAGAACTAGGAGATGAGCTATCTCAAATCCACCGCATCGTTGATACAATTGAAGCTCTCCTTTGTCGAGCTTTGGAAGAAACAACACAAGCCACCCAGGATTTGGCACAAGTACAGGGAGACCTTGTAGAACAACACAGTACTACAAAATGGGAAAATCTTGCTCTGCAAGCGAAGTGGGATGAAGAAAAAGAATAACTGCAACAAATAAATGAACAATTACTTACATAACAACTCGAAGTAAAGGAAATGGTTCACACATCACTTTGCTCTGTGACAGTCGTAGAAGTAAAGACTAAAGAGCGAGTTCCACAACAGGTGGAACAACTTGAAGAAGTAATCCAACAGCTCTAGTAGTGCGTAGCAGACTTGGAGCTCCTCACTATGCTTGAGACCCCTCAAGATGTAAGAGACCAAAGGGAAGCAACTGCCCAAAATGCAATTGACAGAAAAAAAGCTCTTTCCTTGGAGTGCAAGTAGCCGAGTAACCGCAACGTCCAAACATATGAGAACCTCACCGAGAATCTAGAGTTATAGGCATTAGATTCGCATCTCAAGGAAGCAAAACAACACACAGACACACTACAGGCACAACTGAAGGCCTTATTGATCGTGGAGAGAATGAAGCGGTCTCAAGAGAAACACACCGCTCAACAATAGATCCATACGATTCAAAGAAGAGTGATGGAAGTTACTCAACGAATTAAACCAGTGTAAGATAAGGTGTGCCAATTATTCACAGAGGTTGAAGGCTGAGGAGCAGAGCTAGATTAGGTTGTCACCGCAATAGAACAATGCCTAGAAGGGCCCGTGAATGATGTAGTGATCCAGGAGTTCACTGAGTAAGAGGCCATCACACAACAGCAGGTCGAAGAAGCTTGAGCCAAGATCGAGGCCTTCAAAGCAGAATTGGTCAGATCAGAGTGACTCAAGATGAGTCACAACTGAGTGTTGGGGGCCTGTTGGCCCTTGACCAAGTTTTGGGAGATTCTTGGTCATAGTGACCTATTTTGGGACTTCGACAACCTGTCAAAAAAGGAGCGCAAGATGAATTATAGATCAAGGGATCTCGACCCACTTTTGGGTCCTTTTTGGGTTTTTGGGATTAAGTAATGGGATTGGGATGTTGGTCGATGGGTTTACCCATGTTTGAGCCTATTTTGTATGTATAAATAGAAGGCTAGGCAATGTAAGAAGTAGTTGAAGTCAAATAGGCATCTATGTGATGTATTCTAAATGAAAATAGGGTTTTGTAAGTACTTTGTTCATGACTGTGAGAGACTTGTAGAGCTAAGTGAAAGTGGTTGTAACAGAAGGTGGAAGGATTTGTTCTATAACATAAGGAAGAAGGATCTAGCAAGTTGCACAGATATTCTATCCTGTGTGGAGTAGGGTTTGATGGCTCTGTGCTTGTAACTGATTGAATGAAGATAATAAAGAAGAAGGGTTGGTGGACGTAGCCTCAGGGTGGGGGTGAACCATGTAAACATTGTGTTTTCTTGCTTTGTGCTTGTCTGGATGTGTTTATGTCTTCTTTTTCTAAAGTGATTTGAGATGATTAGATAGATCTGCTTATGCTTAGTGCTAATGACCTGTAAGAATGTTAGATCTGATCTATATGAATGTGTTGATTGCTTGATCTTCTAGATCTGACCTATCTATTGATGCTAAGTGGTTAAATGCGTGATATCAATGTGAATACTGTGAAGCCCTGTTTTATCAATGAAGTGATTATTGATTGTATATTGAGATAAATTACACTACCACTGAGAGAGAAGGTTTAGCCATGGTGTACGTGCTGCAGAAGTTTTGACACTACTTGTTGGGAGGACATTTTAAGATGTTCATTGATCACTTTGCGTTGAAATACCTAGTCAACAAGCCAGTGTTGGGGGGAAGAATATGCATATGGATATTGTTATTCCATGAATATGATTTTGAGATTGTGGTCAAGCCAAGGAGAATGAACAAGGGACCTGATCAATTGTCTAGATTAGATCATGGAGAGGAACCTACCAGTTTGGAGGATACACTACCAAATGCAAAGTTGTTGGCCATTAGAAAGGTTGATGATCACTTTGATGAGATAGTTCAGTTCTTGTCAACAGGAATGGCACCTCACGAATATACAATCATTTAGAAGAAACAACTGGTAGTTCATGTTGTAGACTTTTCACTTATAGCTGGACACCTTTATAAGATGTGACTTGATGTGATTATGAGGAGATGCGTTATGGAGGCAGAACAACCACTGATTCTAGAAGAAGCACATGAAGGCATCATAGGAGGACATTATGAAGGGAAAGAAACAACGCAGAAGGTTCTTAGATCTAGCCTCTGGTGGCTCACTTTACACAAAGATTCTAAGGAATACTACAGAGCCTGTGATGTATGCCAATGAGTTGGGAAACCCTCTAGAAGAGATGATATGCCTTTAGAACCTCAACTAACCATACAGGCATTTGAGAAATGGGCTATTGATTTCATGGGACCTATCAACCCACTAGGAAAGCGCACAGGAGATCGATACATCATCACTGTGATAGAGTATTTGACCAGATGGGCAGAAGCAAGAGAAATCAAGGATTGTAGTGCAACTATAGTTGCATGATTCATATTTGATGATATCAAAACTAGATTTGAATGCCCAAAGATCCTTATGAGCGATCAAGGTACGAATTTTATCAATAAGACTATTGAAGCCTTGACTTAGGAATTTAAAGTTGATCATCAAAAGAGCACACCTTACCACCCACAAGAAAATGGAACAATCGAAGCTTTCAATAAGATTTTGGAGACAATGTTGATGAATATTTGCAGTGTGAATAGAGATGATTGGGATTTGAGAGTACCAACAGTGTTATGGGCACACATAACTACTCAAAAGAAGTTGGCAATGCAGACTCCCTTTAAGTTGGTTTATGGTCTAGAAGCAGTAGTACCTATGGAATATCTAGTTCCTAGCTTGAGAATTGTAGCATTTACAGGTATGGATGACACAGGTGCTATTTAAGACAGGCTTGCACAGTTGATCAAACTGGAAGAAGACAGGTTCATTGCAGGATTTCACCAATAGGTACAGAAGGAATGAGAAAAGGCCTACCATGACAGACATATCAAGAAGAAATCCTTTAAGCAAGGATATATGGTATTGATATATGACAACAAGTTCATTAAGCATCTAGGAAAGTTTCGGACACATTGTATTGGGCCATATGAGATTGCCTATGTTATAGAAGGAGGAGCTGTGCAGTTGAAGACTTTGAATGGAGAATGGAAGGAAGATTTAGTGAATGGGATCTGGTTGAAATTGTACTATGACAACCAACTGCCTCACATCTCTCAGTAAAAGAATAAGAAGAAGTTTCTAGGTACCAGGTGCAGTTGAAACTGGGTACCAGACATAGAAAAGATAGTCTACACAAGGAAGGGAGGAACAAAATAATGAGCATAGGTTGCTTTTCCCAATTTGAAGTCAAAGAGAAACAAAAGGTTCAGAACTACAGTGCCTCAGGGTGAGTCACATGTGAGTGTTGGGGGCCTATTGGCCCTTGATTATGGAAGAAAGTGAATATTAAGGAAGAAAGGTGAAGTACGAACTGCACGGAAGGCACATTGACCAAGATTGGGTCGAAGTGATCAAAGAAGTAGAAAAGAAGGAGAGAAGTAAGGGAAAATGAGTCGTTGAATGAGAATATCGAGGAAGACAGATCAACAAGGAAGATGGATCATGGACAACTCAACAAGCAGACAAAGCCACCAACAGATGCTTTGGAGAAACTCATGGGAAAGAAAGAAAGATAGGCTAGCGAAGCCCTAGAAACATGGGTCAAGTTGACCTAGGGTTTTAGACACCTAGGGTTTTGGTATCTAGGTTTTTGACACCTAGACGTTGGTAATTGTAATGTATAAATAAAGGTCTAGAGGACCTAGGATGGGTTGGTGTTATAACCCTAAGTTGCACCATACATGCTTACCTAGCATCATGCCATCTCAGATCCCTTATTTTCCAAAGCACTGTTGAACAACTCTTTGAAAAAAATCTTTTATAAGGGCCCACACACCCTACTCCATTACTGAATGCATGTACATGCTAGCTGACCTAAAATAGCCCGCGTGGACCAACAAAATCATGAAAAAAGGAAATTTTCTGACGGAACACACAACTTTGGGTGAGTTAACTGAAACTCCCAGCCATGCATGGCCGAGGGTTTGTTCAAATACCTAGCTTCTTCTAGCCTATAAAAGAAGGGGTAGGGGTCCCATTTAGAAGAGGAAAAAGATAACAAAGAAACTCTGCCCAATTTCATATTTCCATTGTCCCAACCCTTTAGCCATCCTTGTGCAAGAAGAGATACAAAGAAAAGAAGTTGGAGGACATTTGAAGAGGAGACCAGGATCATGATTCATGGAGCAGTGGCCAGTCTCGACATTTGTAAGTTGATTCATTTAAAGTAATAAAAAAATGCTTTTCCCGTCCCACTTTATGAGTTCTTCATAATACAAAAAATATATGTTTGAATCTCTAACCCATTATTCCATAGGTAAAATGCATGTGTAGTTTGTTGCTTGGTTTGCATACAGGTCAGCTTTGAAAGGAGGAATGCTAACAAGTGATCAAGCGGGAAGAAGGATCGACACCGAACATCCGACACAAGGTATGTTGGTTTAAACCATGTATTTGTTGAAAAGGAATGGGGTTTAAGTCTGGGGATGAAAGTAGAAAGTATATTTCTTTTCGTCATATTTGCATGCATAAGATAACCCTATTTGCTAGTCCATAAGGGGATTTCCCTCACAACAGAAATGGCGACCATACTGGGGAAGTATCTAGGGTTCTTGGGAGTATTTTTGGGTAGTTTTAAAAGACTGGTTTTCTTGCCTGTTTCTGTAAAGTTTGAGCTAGCAGAGAGTCTAGTTTCCTATACCAGCTGTCTCTGTTATTTGCTTGACTATGTTTTTTCGAGACCCACAGAGGTACACATGGCTTGCATAAGGTCTGCATGCATGTACCCGCGCCCTACTCTCTTACAGCTCGCATGTGAACGCTAGATGAAGAAGTAGCAGTAGCGTGTAGAGTCCAATTTTTTTTTGAGGCAGTCATCCTCTTCCCTGTTAGAATCAGACATTCTCAGGGGTTTTCTGGAATTCTTTGTAAGTCTTGGTTGTTTGCAGTCTTGTCTCAGATTGGTTTGTTTTATGAATTTTTTCCTTACATTGTTTGATTTTTCTGTTAAAGAGAGTGTCCAAGCCTTCAGGAGATCCTAGTTATCAATATCAGTGGTCTCTTTCTAGTTTGGATTGTATGTTTTTAATTTTTCTTAGAGTTTAGAGATACACGTGGCCTATATAAGGTCAGCCCGCGTGTACACTCCCTCTGTCTCTATACAGCTCGTGTTCACACGCTTGCTGTTAGATTATCAATAGCGTGCTTGTGTAGGATAGTTTTTGTTGAGGGTAAGACATTCATCCTTTCCCTTGATGAGAGTTATACCTCTTAGGTTTTTGAATCTTTGTCTTAGCAGTCAGTAACTTAGGATTAATATTAGCCTTAGCTTGCTCTTTCTCATTTAAAAGTTGTCATAAAAAAAGAATTTTTTAGGGTTTTTAGACAAGTGTGAGAGTCATTTTTTAAGTTGCTAGTGTGTGATTTCTTAAAGTGATTCTTTGCGATCTGCAATTTAGGCCATAATTGTTTTTCTTGGTTTTTTACTTGTTGGTATTTTTCCTTTTTGCTTTATCAACATTTAAATAAAAAAAATCTCTTTCATTTTTTTGTTTGGTTGAAGAGTATGATTCTGCATTATTAGCCAGGGAAAAGTCTTTTATTTTCATAAGTATTTTGCAGTTTACTTAGATCATAAGTAGCTTGTATTCGAGTGAAATTCCTTTTGAGTTTGCTGTCCAAAATCTTAAATTTTTTTAAAACAATATATACATATATATTTTGAAAAGTTGTTGAAATTTTGCATTAAGTGAAAGTTTTTGTTTCCATCTTTTTCTTCATTTTTTCTTTCATCTTTTACACATCATCAGTTTCAATTTCATACCCCTTGACATAAGACAAAGCTATAAAATTAATGCTAAATCTAAAATTTATTAGACTTTTATGTTTGTAGGGTTAACCAACTAGTTCAGGATTAGGGCCTTGGATTAGGTTGGAGAGGAAACTCTTCAAGGCCATTAAAATCAAACATTAGAGTATGAGTTAGGGAGTGTCTAAGTCCAGTATCGTGAAATTTATCCCGTACCCCCCTCTAACACAGGGGATAAACACGAGGTCACGTGCGGAAAGGTAGCAGAGATAACCCCTCCAAAGCTGGACCAATCGTAGTGGAGAACAGATATAGAGGGCTTGTTTTGGGATTCCGTCGATTGCATTTTCCACGGGGCTTCGTGGGTCTTGAATACGTTCAAGGTCCTCATTTGTCTTCCAGACCACTTTATTTCGATATCCTTGACAGGGTTTGGGCTCGATACCTTGCTCATTGTGGTCTACCTGACTTTCGATTGTACCCGCCTGGTGATTGTTCATGCACTGGAAACCTTGTTGCCTATCTTTTTTAGGGACATACATAGGTGATTGTGGGGGTATAATGCAGTGCCTAGGACAAACATTGGGCCACTCTTTGCAAATTATACCCGGAGGGTGCTTCTGTGTTCGAGTTGCACTTGCACTGGTAATTTACTCTAGTGTTGGTTGTTGTAACTATTCTTCCAATTAATTTAGTATTTTCCTGTCTTATCTTATAGGGAATTTTTTTAGTGTGTGTTACTTTTGAACATTTAGACTACCCTAGAGTGTGTGTTACTTTTGAACATTTAGACTACCCTAGACTACACTAGAGCCACCCCTGCCACCACTAAGGTGAAAGCTAGACCAACAAGGGTCTTTTGAAGTGATCGAGTCACAAGAAATTGTGCCCGACCAACATCTGGAGGAATCAACCATTTTGGACCTTGGACCTAACGCTCTTGGCCCAGTTGAAACCCCAAACACTGAATTCTTGGCACCTTTCATCATACCAATTCATATTTACGAGTGCCAGACAATGTCGCACACAACAATGGAAACAAATGCTATTACTCCTTCTGGGAATTCTTCAATTCCCACTACGGTTGTCACCACAAGAGAGGTTTCACCTCCTAACCCACCATCGTCGGTCCAAGCCACCATGGTTTTAACTGCCTCTACATCGCATAGTGGTCCAATCCTATCTTTGGCAGTGGCCACAACCCCTTTCACACCAAGTGCGACAGGCCCTCTGTTCTCATACGAGATGCCTAGTTTGGGTACAAATCTTGTACTTTCCTACTCCACTTTACAGACTTCATGTTTGGGGGCAGGGAGCTCTAGCGCTCCCCTGCAAGGTCACATGGGGGGAACTCCTACTCCTTTTAACATTTTTCCTAATGGAGGAGGTCATATACCTCCTTCGTCCCCTTCACTCAGTGGCTCGCATCAACAATCCACCGGGAAACCTACACACCATAGTTTATTTGGAGCGGGGAGTCAAGGACCACCTTCACATAATATGCCAGTAGGTTTGACACCATTTTATTTGATCAGAACATTTGGTAATAATGCCTTCTCGTCAGCTTCTTTCCCGACTGGGGGAAATCCCAGTTTTGGACAACCTATTCCTATGCGGGGTACTATTCCTGCACAGGGGGAAAACCTAGGAACTTTATCCACATCAGGGCCTTGGAATTCTTGGCAGGGATCCGTTCCCTTGTCCGGAATGCCGATATGGGGTAATTATTTCCACAATCAATGGAACTCTAGACAAACTACTATGCCTATCCCCATGGGATTGACATGGGGCAACCTCTCCCAGAGTCCTTCGAATCTAATGCATTCCCAACCATCTATGTCCTATTTTGGAAATCAGCCGATGATGTCTCCACATACGCAAAATACATATGCTGGATAGGGCCAAGGTTTCTACCAGAATTCGGGCCAACAACTGAACTTTTCCTAGAAACCTGGTGCCAGACAAACTCTAGGCCCCTTTTTCCCAGGTTATCACCAACAACCCAAACTACCTTTCTTGGCAACTTTGCACTTGCCATATTTGACAAGGTTGTTGAATGACCCTATCTGTCACGATCCGCGTTGGCCTCCTATGCCGACAAAGTTTCCTTCGGACATCCCAAAGTTCGAAGCCAAGCCTAACGAAGATCCAGGAGATCATGTGACTACCTTCCATGTTTGGTGCTCATCTAACTCATTGAAAGACAACTTCGTACAGTTGCAATTGTTTCAATGTACTCTCATTGGGAGTTCCATGAAATGGTACATTGAGCTCGATCGCTCAAGATACTCTTCCTTCGACGAACTAGTGATGGCTTTCCTAACCCATTTCCATTTACTTGTGAGATATGACGCTGGCACAGATCCGCTCTCCAATTTCACACAGACAACAACAGACCATATCTCTGATCACATCTGAGAATGGAGACGTTAGAAGAGTTTAATTAAGGTGCCAATCCCACCAACATTCCTTCTTGAGTGGTTCCTTAAGTCTTTGGTCCCGCAGTTATCCAAAGACATTGCGACATCAAGAGTATTCTCTGAAGAAGATGCCATCATAAGGGCTCAACAATTTGAGCTCATCTATTCTCAGTCCGATTTATTATACAACATCTTACCAGATGCGCCATGCTCAATACTTGATAAAACTAGATAGAGAGCTGGACCACATGCCGATGGTCTTGTTGGTTCCACACAAACAAAGCCCGCTGAGAAATTGACGAAGTAGTTGCAGCAGTTATCTATACAACACAAAATGGCCAACCAAAATACTACTTTGGCTTCTCCCCCTACCAAAATGTCGGAGGTACACATAGTGCAATCGACTAACCCAAACGCCACCCAACAGCCTGAAGGAAAGAAAAAACAACAAAAGAAGGGTAAGGGGGATAAAATACCTACCGATAATGCTTGCGGGGACAACACTGAAAAATGGAAGGTGAGGTATCCATGCAACTTGTGCACAGAAGACCATCCAACCCGTCTATGTCCTCGGCTTGCAGAAGCCCAAATGTTTGTGATGCAAAAACAACCTACTGTGTTGACCAATCCCTTTCAACATGGGCAAAATCTAACCCAAGCCTCTGCAAGCACAGAAGGGGGTAGCCAAGACCCCCCTCTGCCTGCGAACAACCCTGCATCCGCGAATGTATATATGGTGAGGGGTGATGCTTTTATATCGACTAGAGCACATGACTATATTAAACCAAGCACTTCTGAGAAGGGTAAAGAAGTTAAACTCCCATCTCTTCCTCTACATATTGAGAAGACGTTGGGTGAAACAATGACACTCATTCCCAAAGGTGCATTCAAAAAATATTCTCATAACCCAAACGCAAGGGCTGCACATAACTACTCTGTGGTTGAAGATTTATCACAAACCCCTTGTGTGATGTCTACTTTGGAGGTCTTCCAAAGCTGCCCTTCTCAGAGGAAAGTATTGTTAACCGCTTTAGGATCTACCGAGACTTGTAATCTTGGTACAATCATGCTGGATACAACCAACTTAAAACCTCATCTACCTTACCACGTAGCGTTTCAGATAGTGGTGTCTTATCGCACAAAAATTTTTACTCGGAATATGTTCCAAATGGTGGTTGATGAGGGCACCTCAAGATGCGTTATGTCGTTGGCATGTTGGAAGGCCATTGGCCAACCTATTTTGTCTCCGTGACCTACTCTCCTCACCGCTTTCGACGGTCATTCTTTCTGACCACATGGTATCGTTCCTTCTTTCCCTATGCAGTTAGGAGGGAAGATCGTGTGTGTCGAAGTAGAGGTATTTGATGCTCCCCTCAACTATAACCTTTTGTTAGGAAGGATTTGGACTTATGCCATGCAAGCTGTGGTTGCTACAATTTTTTGGGTCTTGTTGTTTCCACATGAGGGCCGGATAGTGACCATCGATCAATTGTCTTTCTCTACACCTGACCCTGCATTGGGGGCATCCACAGTCCCAATGATTGATAATCCTCAACCAGGTGTCGTCAACGTAGGGGTTGGTTTGTTCCCATATTTGATGGGTACCTTCGATTACCCTCCCCCTCAAGGAGATATCAAGTTTATATCCAATCACCATAAGGTTGATATTTTTCAAGTTTCATCATTCCGCACGACTTACTTTGACGATCCATGGATACTTCCTTCCCCATCAGCCACGATGGATGGGACAGGGCACCTGGGCATGTCCATGCCCTTGTCTAGAGCTGAAATAACGTACTCTTTAGTCCAGCAAAATTCATCCCAGACTGATCCAGCTCCTGCACAAGAGTTAGATCCACTTCTAGAGCCTATTTGGGCTCAGGGTTCTCTCACTCACACTGATTCATTAGACTTAGTCTTGCCCTCTGATGAAGCAATAATTGAAGCAATGATTAGTCTGGATAAACCCTAGGAAGATTTTCATCATAGATCATACTTCCTCCCAGAGTTAAGCCGAATTGAAGCAGGAGAATTCACTCTGACTATGACGGAAGATCGATCTTGTCCTATTAATCCCTTAGCTACACATGAGGTTTATGCTGAGGGTAATATGGAAACCATCACTGAAACCTTACCGATCAATATCTCCCGAAACCCTGGCGTCATGGATAATGTCTTCATCGGAGCAGACTGCTCCCTCGAAGAGATTTAAATCTATATAGATATTTTCAAATAATTCTGTGACATTTTTGCCTGGTCTTATGAGGAAATGCCAGGTATTGATCCAAAAATAGTTGAACATGAAATCACAACGTATCCTGATGCCAGGCCTATTCGGCAGAAGCTTTGTCCAGTTAATCCTAAGAAAGCATCAACCATTAAGTTTGAGGTTGAGAAATTGCTAAAAGTCGGGTTTATCTATCCTATCCATTTGACCCAATGGGTGTCAAACCTCCTGCCGGTCAATAAAAAACAAGGCACGATTCGTGTATGTACCTACTTCTGTGATTTGAATAAGGCCTGTCCCAAAGATAATTTTCCCACACCTTTCATCGACAAGATCATTGATGAATGTGTGGGTTGCGAAGCCTTTTCTTTCATGGAGGGTTTTTTGGGATATAATCAAATCCAAATCAAACCTGAAGACCAACAAAAAATGACATTCATCTGTCCATGGGGTACATTCACATATCATAAGATGCCTTTTGGTCTCAAAAATGCTAGAGCCACCTTTCAGCAGGCCATGTATTTTGCTTTCCATGACCTCAAACATATAGTCAAGGCCTATCTAGATGATTTAGCATCACGATCTTGCAAGAGAATGGATCATCCCACACACCTCCAACTTATCTTCGAACGTTGTCGCTACTTTCAGATTCGCTTGAATCCAAACAAGTGCAGCTTTTGTGATTTGAATAAGGCCTGTCCCAAAGATAATTTTCCCACACCTTTCATCGACAAGATCATTGATGAATGTGTGGGTTGCGAAGCCTTTTCTTTCATGGAGGGTTTTTTGGGATATAATCAAATCCAAATCAAACCCGAAGACCAACAAAAAATGACATTCATCTGTCCATGGGGTACATTCACATATCGTAAGATGCCTTTTGGTCTAAAAAATGCTAGAGCCACCTTTCAGCAGGCCATGTATTTTTCTTTCCATGACCTCAAACATATAGTCAAGGCCTATCTAGATGATTTAGCATCACGATCTTGCAAGAGAATGGATCATCCTACACACCTCTGTCTTATCTTCGAACGTTGTCGCTACTTTCAGATTCTCTTGAATCCAAACAAGTGCAGCTTCTGCATAACGTCGGGACGGTTGTTAGGTTTCATCATATCAACAACAGGGATCATGGTTGATCCTCTCAAGGTGGAGGAAATAATTCAGTTGCCCCCCCCACGCACAATCCTTCAACTTCAGAGTCTACAAGGGAAGGCAAACTTTTTACGATGCTTCATTGCCAACTATGCCGAGATCACCAAGGGATTTATGCGCTTACTGAAGAAAGATGTTCCCTTTTACTGGGATGATGCTTCTCAATGCTCTTTCAATGCATTGAAACATGCCCTCACAACCGCCCCTCTACTCCAGCCACCTAACTATAACAAGGATTTCCTATTATATATGGCTACAACAGAGTCAACCATTGGCATGATCTTGGTTCAGGAAGATGGCTTGTTCTCAAAATATGTCATCTATTACCTGAGCCGAGGCCTCATAGGACCAAAACTCAATTATTCTCATATCAAAAAACTTGCGTTGGCAGCAGTTCATGCTGTTCAACGGTTCCGTCATTATGTTTTGTTTCGCAAGACCACCGCCATTGCTATCGTGAATCCATTCCAGTACATGTTGAAACAATGGGTAATAGGCGGGAAAATTAGTAGATGGATAGTCATCCTCCAGGAGTTTGACTTAGACTTCGTTTCAGCAAAGTCCAAAAAGTCACTGGTCTTCGCAAAACTTATTTCAGAACTTCTGGTTGAGTCAGGTGACGTTGTGCCTGAAGAATCGCCTATCCGGGGAGCTCTGTTTTTGATCACATATTTAGATCCTTGGTATGGAGATATACTTATCTATCTCTAGACTTTGAAGTTCCCCACCATTGCTTCTCATGATGAGAGTTGACGCATACACCATCAGACTAAGAATTATCTCATAATTGATGATACATTGTATCAGAGAGGTGTAGACTACATCCTACATCGATGTCTCACTCATGAGGAAGCAGTTATCGTTCTTAACGATTTCCATACCAGAGCTTGTGGCCGTCATTTTTCTGGGTTGGAAATAACCCAAAATATCCTACGAGCAGGTTACTTCTGGCCGACACTTATCAAATATTGTATCGAATTGGTCAAGAAATTCCATCCATGCCAAATCTTATCTCGGAAGATGAGGGCACATCCCGCTCCCATGTTTCCTATCATCACAGTTGGTCCCTTTACCAAGTGGGGGATTGATTACACTACTTGCAACCCTCCTTCAACAAGGGGGCACCGCTATATCATCGTAGTTGTAGACTACTTCACAAAGTGGGTCGAAGCTATGCCAACGTTTAAAGATGATGGAGAGATTGCAACTCTCTTTTTATTCAATCAGATAATAACAAGGTTCGGCGTCCCGAGGGAGATTGTCACTGACCATGGAAGTCACTTTTAGAACCAGATGATGAATGAGTTAACAACAAATCTTGGGTTACGATAAGAATATTCATCACCCTACTACCCCCAAGCAAATGGATAGGTGGAAGCCGTAAACAAAACTCTTAAGACCATTATACAACGAACTATCAACTCCGCCAAGTCAAATTGGAATTTGATGTTATACTCAACATTATGGGATTACCGAACATCTGTTAAGACTGCAACCGATTTCTCACCTTTTCAACTCATTTACGGGCTGGAGGTAGTCTTTCCCATCGAATATCAGATCACGTCTCTAAAATTGGTAGTACAATTATTTCCAGACACTTCTCCACTTGAAGAACGGTTAGTATACCTTGAGAAGCTCAATGAGCAGCGTCGTGATGTGGCCCTAGCCAATGAGGCTCACAAACATAAGGTCAAGTGTCAGTATGATAGGTCTGTTCATCCTCATATTTTCTCTGAAGGTGACCTTGTCCTGGTCTATGACCACGATAAGGACCCCCTGGGGGCAGGAAAATTCAAACCCATGTGGTTCAGACCTTTCATCATAAAAAAGGTTTTAAAAAAGGGTGCTTATTGTCTAGTTGATTTTGAAGGGAATGCTTTGGCGGAGCCTAGAAATGGGCTCTACCTAAAGAAGTATTACTCATAGGCAGGTCATTGTGGGTAACTTTTTGTAACATATGTATAGTATTTGTACTATTACTTTTTAGTTTCTTTTAGTATTGTGGACGAGTCATTGATACTATATTTCATCACTGTGGCAGATGTCAAGTGATTCTGAGGTCTTCGTTGGGTATGCAGATGGTGCTAGTCGGAACACTCAGAGGCTTGCCTTTGTAGCTTGGGTAATATTTACACCTCAAGGTCAGTTATTATCTTCCGGAGGTATATTCTTAGGTGACACCACAAATAATGTTGTCAAGTATAGTGCAGTTATTGAGTTTCTTCGTGATGCTTTGTCATTGGGTATCTCTCATCTCCAGGTCTATCTCGATGCTCAATTGGTTGTGTCTCAGTTAAACAGAGTGTACCAGGTTCATGATCCAACTTTACACCGACGATTACTTAGGGTACGTCTCTTAGAACGAAACTTTGATTATATTACGTATTTTCATGTTCCTAGGAGATTAAACCAAGTTACAAATACTCTAGCTAATCAAATTTTAGATTGGCATATTTCACACATATGAAAGAACATTAACATAAGCATGTAAATACGTTTTTTTCACACATGATCCATAAGACACAAAAGACCAAAAAACCATATATAATATCATAAAGTAACCAGAGTACATAGATGGAGCAAGTGCCTCGAAAATATAACCGATAACGAGTCACAGGGCTTATGCCCTCAAAAAATATATACAAGTAATGCTCGTGGCACATCAAAATTTCTAGCTAAAGTGAGGGCATGTGGGCCCTATTATACTGGTCCACAGTGTTGGCTAAACATCGAAACAACCGTACCCATGTCTGTGGTGTCCCCACTACATGAGGCTGCATAGATGGTGGCAGGTCCTCAATCTCTGCCATTGGGACCATGCGAGTGAGCGTAGTAAAGTTATGCTCAACTCGTCTCAATACCCTCTCAGCCTCCTTGGCTGGAAGATCTCCTGCCACTGTTGGTCCCCCTTCGGCGATAGGTACAGTCCCTGGATGAGGACGATGCCTGTTCCTCGCATAGTCAGTAGATCGCACTGGTCCTACATCTGCACACGATGAATACATATCCGTCAAATACTCTGGCATAGAAAAAAAATGATATATATAACAAAACAACATAAAAATTAGATATACAACAAAAAAAATACAAAGGTGGAGACTTACCCATCTCCCCTCGCTCCTCACCAGGAGGTACTGGTATCTCAGGGTCTCTCGAAAAATCAATCCCGACATAGGGGTAATCCTCTATAACCAAGATTTGTTGTGACAACCACGCAAATAAGTCATCATCGAAGGAATCATTGGTCCTTCCGCCACCTTGTTGCGGCAGTAATACTACCCATCTACACACAACAGGAAGAGAGGCTTGATGTCCTCGTACCACTACTCGAGGACTAAAACTTGAAACTCTCTCAAAAAAGAATGAACACAGAATGGTCCTGAACCCGAAGTTCCTATGTGTCCGCAAACGACAATCTGTCAACTGTCTTTTAATACACTTAGGCAATGTGGTACTCCAATCAAAAACTTGTGCATTTAAGCACTGGACTGCACAGTTCATCTGTGCATGGGATGCCTGATGTAGAGCCGCAGAACCAGTAATTCACCTGATAAGCAATACTATCGCCTGTAGCAATAGGTTAGTGATCTTGCTTATGGGCACCTGTGTGCTCAAGTGGTCTATATCAGCTTCATAGTATAGACCTATCAATTCTGCTATGTTATGCTTCCCCGTAGGAAAAGTTCGGAAGTTGACTGGTTCCCCTCTCCTAGAGAGGCCAGTCAAAAAGTAAATTTCCTCGACCGTGGGCACCAATGACTACCCCTCTAACATGAATGCCTCTGCATCCGGATGCCAGTAGTCAACCAAGGCATTCAGTATCCTAGGTTGTGCCCGCATGAAAGGACATAGAAAAAACTTGAGTAACCCACACTCTATCAAAGTAACCACAACATTGGGGTCTTCCCCGACCAACTCATTCACCTCTTCATGCTCTCTTTCTCTCCAATGGACATACATCCTGCAAAACACCAAGGTTTAGGAGGGTTAACCCTTGCTTTTTATACCTTTTTCATTCCATAAGGGGGTCCACGTGTGCTGTAATGGTGACCGTCACATGTACACGCATGAGGAGTTTACTCTGCCCAAATGTACACACGGCCTGTCCAGAGACAACCCACATGGACCTAGGGCCGACTTTCTAAAGGTTGATACCCCCCTAAAAAATGAAACCCAATGCAAAAATAAAGACACAAAATGCAAGATAAGGGATTTTGTACTTACTTGGTCCATATAAAAGTTCGTTTCATCCACTATAGCTCCCAAAATCACCGCTTTTGACAAAGGGGGTCTTTTGTCTCCAGAGTCAATTTCCAAATCAACAATGGTGATAATGAGTTGCCAGCTTCTATTTATAGACTTTTTGGCCTCTTTTTGTCATTTTTTTGGCCTCCCTTATCATTTTCTTTATACCCAAAACCATTTAGATTGATTTAGGAGTTGCATAGGAGGGATTTGATCGGGTATTGGGACAATTTTTTTTTTGAGTTTTGAGTAATTTTCGATGGTCCATGGAATTTTTTTTTGACGTTCAACTTGAGCATATAGTTTAGGTTTCTACCATGACTTTTGTATCTCATTGTATTTTTACTTTTCCATAGGATCGATCCCATCAGGTTGTGCCACAAAACCATCATAGCTGCTTTAGAAGTGTCACAACTTGGTGGTAGAGCTTACCGGAACATGGATGTCCTAGGTAGATCCTGGTTGCATTATGGTATCCATGCTGTCTCTACAACACTGTAGGCTCGGGATTCCTTGTAGTTTTTCTTGAATACGAGCTTGAGACTCATTTGCATGATTCATCTTCGCTCTTGACCTCACCCTCAGGACTCCCCAAAAATAACGGGTCTTCTTTTAAGCCCTTTTCAGACCCTCTAAACATGAAAAGATTGATGAGCGATCTTGTGGCCTTTCATGCTCTTTAAACTAAAATTTGAAGTCACATCTATCTGGTGATAGTTTACCCCTTTTTCAGTCCAGATGATCAACTGTACGAACAAAGGTATACTCTATGGAACTTCATTTCTCTAGAAGAGTACTCTCAGGTATAATTTTACCCCTTTTTTGGGCCCGAGGGACTAAATTTACGAAAAAGGAACCCCCACAAAGTCCATAGTTAAGATCTTTTCAAACTCCCTAAAATTGAAAAGATCGCCGAATGACCTTATTCTTTCACACTCGTTAAAATGGTCTAGAAGAAAATTCCTGACGGAGTCCATAATTAAGCTTTTTTCAGACTTCTTAAAAATGAAAAAATGGCCTAGTGATCTTGTCCTTATCACACTCGTTAAAATGGTTTTTGAATAAACGTCTTGTCGGTGCTATTTTACTCCTTTTTTGAACCGACTAGACTATCTTCGAAAAAGGTACCCCAATGGAGTCTCCTTTTATGTTTTTTTAGACTCTCTAAATATGAAAAACCACCGAGCTTACCTTCTCTGGGCTCGTTAAACTTACATCGAAGGACGTTACCATTGTGTGTTTTGTTAACCACGTTTGCATATCTTATACGCCAGCCTTGTAACAATTTGCTTCTACATTTTAACACCCTTGGCCCCCAGAGGATTTTTCCCGAGTATCATTATTTTGAACATCAGTCTTGTCCTAGTGCCTTGAACTTGTATGTTTGCAACACTCGTTCCTCCATTGTAACGTAACATTCCTTTATTCTTTTTCCAAAATTATTGAAAAAGACAAAAAAATCAAATATACCCCAAAAAGAGGAAGGGAAAAGTATTTTCTTTATTGGCAGCATAATGAGTCACCCTTGGATAAAGCACATCTGTCCATTTGTTCATCAAACTATGGGATGTAGTACGACCTTAGGAATTTTTTCTCGCTACATAGAGTTGTGTCCTCCTCTGTTTGGTTATTCTTCCAAACATATGGAGAGTTTGCATTTCCTCCTGCTTCGTAAACTTATGAGTAATGCCATGCTACCTAAGTCTCATCATATGTCATGCTGTTGTCCAAGGGAAGTTTCTACCAAGCCTGAGTTGACCCCTCTGCAAATTGTCTCTTGCCCTCATACCCGACCATCCTGAATGTCCAATCAAGTCCTTGTTCAAAATCAATGAAGCCTTCAGTCTGATCATCAAGTCCATGACCAAAGAGCCATCGAAGATCTCTGGGTAGTGCAGTCATACACTCATATTACACTCCTACCTGAGTTTTGAAGATTTTGAAGTAGTTTCTCGAGCTCTTAAGACCTCATCTCCAACCATCAGGCCGTATCAGCTTCTAGAAGATGGATACTCTACATGTATATCTTTTTGATTTCGAGATGTAGCTCCGTTGTGTATTGTTCGCAGCTACTCTTTATATAGTTATCTGACATGGATATACAATGTATTTGATTGGTAGCCATGATTCTATTTTATCCCGAGCATGGGTATGGCCGCCTCAGTGAGACATTTGTTATTTTGTAGACGACACCTCCCAGTTCTTGATCCTTGGGATCAATCGTTTGACACATTAGTAAAGATTGGTAAAGTATTTCGGCCATCAGATGCTCTTCTAACCACACACATTAGGGGGCATCTGTTATAACCCTAAGTTGCACCATACATTCTTACCCGGCATCAGGCCATCTCAGATCCCTTCTTTGCCAAAGAACTGCTGAAAAACTATTTAAAAAACCTCTTTTATAAGGGCCCACATGCCCTACTCCATTATTGAACGAGTGCACACGCTAGCTGACCTAAAATAGCCCGCGTGGACCGACAAAAGCATGAAAAAAGGAAAGTTGCCGACGGAACAGACAAATTTGGGTGAGTTAACTGAAACTCCCGACCATGAATGGCCAAGGGTTCATACAAATACCTAGCTCCTTCTAGCCTATAAAAGAAGGGGTAGGGGTCCCATTTGGAAGAGAAAAAATATAGCAAAGAAACTCTGCCCAATTTCATATTCCCATTGTCCCAACCCTTTAGCCATCCTTGTGCAAGAAGAGATGCAAAGAAAAGAAGTTGGAGGACATTTGAAGAGGAGCCCGGGATCAGGATTCATGGAGTAGTGGCCAGTCTTGACATTTGTAAGTTGATTCATTTAATATAATAAAGAAATGCTTTTCCCATCCCACTTTATGAGTTCTTCATAATATAGTAAATATATGTTTGTTGCTTGTTTTGCGTACAGGTCAGCTTTGAAAGGAGGACTTCTAACAAGTGATCAAGCGGGAAGAAGGATCAACATCGAACATCCGGAACAAGGTATGTTGGTCTAAACCATGTATTTGCTGAAAAGGAATGGGGTTTTAAGTCTGGGGACGAAAGTAGAAAGTATATTTCTTTTGGTCATATCTTCATGCATAAGATAACCCTATTTGCTAGTCCGTAAGGGGATTTCCCTCACAACAGTTGGTTTTTCGTTGTCATTCGTTCGAGGTTGGTCATTGCTAGTCACCATTATTGATATTGGGTGATTACTATTATGAGAGGAAGAAGTTTTTTTTGTGAGATCATTCTTGTATTGTAAGATATTTAGCTGGGTGTGAAGATCAACCTTGCAGCTAGGTGCTTAGGGAGGGGAGATAGAGAAGCAGTAAAGAGAGAGAGATATGCAAGCTAAGTGTGCAAATAGAACTGTATGTTTTCATATAATATCAAGAAATGCAGTTTTGTGGATGTAGCCCTAGGGAGAGGGTGAACCATGTATATCTTGTTGTTTTGTGTGATTGATGCTACGTTCTTTTGCTTTCTATTATTCTGTTATTGCATCATTGTGTTAGATCTGAGATATATTTCACATAGTAGGCTTAAAGGATATAAAGAATAACTAGATCTCTATGTGTTGTTCCTTTGAATCCACTTGCATTTACTCTGGTTGTAGACACCTGTGTCCTACAACCCCCTATTGCTACTTCAGGTGAGACTGCATCTGATCCTTAGGTGTTGCCGAAAGGGCCAGTTGTTATCCACATTTTTGGTTATCGGGATGATAACATGATCATGTCATGGTGATAGAAGATCAAAATATTCATTAAGAACATTTTCCAGAAGAAGGTTACATTTATCATTTTCTCAAAATCATATTTTAAGAAAGGTACGCAGGCTGCTTATATACTCTCCTGCGGAAATCCTTAATTTCCGCATGCTACATTCAGCTGGAATGCGGACTTTCCGCACTGTGTTAATGATTAGGGTGCGGACATGTTTCTAAAGGAGAAAATGAATAATTTCTCGATTCTTCTAGAAGGAATCTTCTAGAAGGATGAGTTGGAGTTCGAATGGTTGGCAAAGTACTGACTTTCCAGATATGTTGGGATTATTTCCTATCCAAGTAACTAATCAATCTTCTACTATATAATGAGGAGATTGCTTATGGAAAAGGTTAACAGGTTAACAAGCAAACAAGTAAGAAGAAGCAAGTTAGCTAGAGTTTGATGTGAGAACTGGTACAAGACTGTATGGAGGATTGAAGCTACAACAACAAGACATTACAAATGATCATTTGTGGTTGAACCTCTTCATGCGTGAGCAAGTGTGTGTGTCAGAGCTTGAAGCCATCGAAAGGAGATCTACGACATCAAGGCTCAGGTTGT
>JZKD02S1823635.1:160752-174065 GCA_000966675.3 Picea glauca
CTTCGCCAATCTTACCCCTCCATGAATAAACAGACTTAGGATATAAAACATTAGGTTAATAGTCATGATTAAACCTGTTAATAATAATAAATTAATTATTAATTAATTAACAATTAAGTTAGTGTGTTAGTAATTAATTAATTGTTAATTAATTAAGTTAGTATTAATAACTAGGTTAGTAATTAGGAATAAAAAAATATTAAATAAAACAAATTAGTAAAAAATATACAAAATATATATAAAAAACAAAACATATAAAATAAAACATAATAACACAAAACATATTATAATAAACATACATAATAAATACAATATAAAAACATTTAAATAAAAACATAAACGAAACATATTAAAACAAAAACCAAACTTAAACAAACATATATAATATAATAAAATATAATAACCATAATAAAAAAACATAAAAAAAACAAAATATAATATAAAACATATAATAAAAAATAAAAAAAAACAAAACTTAAAAAAAAAACCTATGCTATCCCAAGTCTACCCCACCCAAAACTCCACATACCTCACGTCCCAACTCCCGTACACTCATCACATTAAACTTTTAAATCAAACGGTCCTTAAAAATTCCGGACCCCCCCTCACCATCCGGAGTTTAACAAGAGGGGGGGGGTCTGGAATGAGGCAGTTTCAAATACCACCCCCCAACCACGTGTCTCAACCCTAATCCAATGGACCCCCCCCCCAAAAAAAACCGCTTACCACCTCAGGGGGGGTCCGGAATACCACCAATCACGAAAAAAACCGCTTTTTCAAATTTTCGCCTGTTCAACATGTCTTCGTCCGAGGCCTTTTTTGGGAAAATGAAAACGGATTTTAAGAAACCGAGAGAGGTTTTTCTCCGTAATGATATGAAGAACAAAAAAATCTCTCAGTTTTTTCATAGGTGCCACGAGCAGGGAGAATCAAAACCATCTTAGAGGCCCTTTTTTCCAGATTTTCGTTTTTCCGTTACAGTCTTGATTTGGCCAGAGCTGTTACGACCAGCTGGAGGCGAATTTGGAAAAACTGAAGGAGTTTTTTGTCTAGAACATGCCCATATACAATAAATTCCTTCATTTTTTCCCCAGGTTTTAGCGTTGAAGAGAAAACCACGTCTGTTCGGACCCCTTTTTTTGCATAGCTAGTATAATACCCTCTTCCAACAAATTTATATCAGACAGAGAGATCCCTCTCTGAGTCTTGGAGGGCTAGATCCCTGACTCGAAGAGGTTTTGATGTTTCCCCTATGACTGCCTCATAGCCTTGGGAAAATTACAGAGTGCTAAAATGATCCATAGGTCGTTCAACTTCCCCACGACCTCCAACATGACCGTGACTCTTTTCCTGAAAAATAAAGGGATTTCAGATTTCGGGACTTCGCGTGTCTTGTTGTCGAGAGTCTCTACCTCCTCGATCCTCCAAAACTTGATATGCTAAAATGACCTTAATGGTAGTTAGCCCCTGACCAAACCCTGTTCCATGTGACCACCTTCCTCGTGACCACAACCTACCTCCAAAGGCGCGTCGCTTCGCGACTTCAGGACTTCTGACGCCAAGCGTCTCGATTCTGTCTTTGGAATGGCTGAAATGCTGATCCCCAAAATCCTAAAATCCTTAGCTGATTTCTCCTCCAAAGGTTGTGTCTCATTTCGTGACTTTGGGACTTTTGATGCAAAGTTGCCTAGTTCTCTATCTCTGGGATCCTCGGTATGTCGAAACCTAAAATCCCCACCTTCATTGTTCCGCTCCAAGGATACATTGCACTTTTGTGACTTCAAGATTTTATAACCCAAGAGCACAGACTCCTTTCCTTCAGGAATTATAAAACCTCGAATCCTAGTATGCCGAAATGCTGAATTCCTACATGTCCCTTCAATGCCTTCGAGATTTCGCGTTTCGCGATCCCGCGATGCAAGGTTGCTCGACCCTTTCTCCTTGGACTTCTCGGTACCCGAAATACCAAAATACTAAATCAAAGGGAGATCAATGGATGTGATCCTCCCACATCCAACGGGTCATGTTCTTCCAGGGTTTTCTGGGTTAAGAGTTCTGACTCTTGCTTTGCATTCCCCGGTATCTGAAATACTGAAATGCTCCTTTATGGGGATTTCCCCGAAACTTCAATCACTGCCACATGTCCTCTGGCCAGCTTGCTTGGGACCCAACTTTCGGCGTTTCACCTTTTTCGATTCCGGGAGTTATGTCAACCATGAAACTCTACCCCTTGAGTCCCGAAATTCTGAAACCCGATATGCCAAAATCCGGTATAATCCTTTCGGGGATTTTTTTCGATGCCTCGATTGTCGCCGCATGTCCTCTTGTTGATGGTCCCAATCCTCTCGGTGTTTCAGGACTTTGACCCCAACGACACTGATCCCTGGTTCTTTGCACTCTCGGTATCTAAGCTCCCCGTAGCTCCCCAATTACTTCCATGCGTCCTCAACATATGGACGGCCCTGATCACTTCAGGACTTCACAAGTTACGAAGTTGAAAGATTCCTCCATTCCGCTCTTCAATGCCCAAATCCCCGAAATACGAGGATCTCGTGACATGCATCCTACGCAAATGGATGGCTCTGATGTCTTTGGAACTTTGTGAGTCGAGACTTCCTCTCTCTAGAACTCCTACCTCTCTATCTCCCGATATCCGAAACCTTGATGGGTCCTCGGATTACCGCCACACGTCCTCCAAGTGATGGACGGTCTTAATTCCTTCGAGACTTTGCGGATCAGAAGATCACGAGGCAACGATTCCATGACCCCTATACATTCTGATCCCCGAACTCCAAAATCTTGATGTGTTCGCTATTTCGGGACTTTGACAAGTCTTCGCTTAGCTCATATGCGAGATTAACTCATGCGCACCTTCTCTCAGATCTGATGACTGTCGGTTATCTGCATGGGATATGACGATAGCTATAGATTCTCCCTTGTGTGCTCTTCTTCCTTCCTTGGAAGATTTTCCAATTATTAAAGGCCTCAGCCTTTGTCCCCTACTTCGAATCCTGCGATTTCAACTTCTGTCGGCATTCTTGAAACCGTTGACCCTCCTGAGCTTCCTCGAACTCAAACCCTCCAAAGGGTTTTCTTGGCCTTTCTACTCCTCCTTATAGCTATGGGCCTGTGTGTGAAAGAACTGCTCCTCCTAAGCTTTCTCAAACTCTGAACTTTGCACTCCTTGCAGTTGTTGCTCTGTGCTCAAAGGCACTTTTCCTCCTGAGCTTCTCCTCTTTGAAACCTTGAAAGGTTTCACGACTTTTGCACTGCCTTGCAGATTCTCTGCACACGAAGGTTCTATCTCTTTTGAGCGTCTCTGTTCTTTTCTCTAACCTCAAAAGGGTCTCTGCTCCTACACTCGACCTCCTATGCTTTAGAATTGAAACCAAATCTACTCTGTGCACACTCCTTGTGCTTGACAAGCCTCCAGATGGTTGTCTTTCAACCCTTGTCTTAGGTGTTGTCCTGGTGCATTTCTTACACAGGTCTTCATCCTCTATCCCTTTCTCTCCTTGAAGGGATGGAAGTTCCCTCTTAGTCTCTTTCTGCTCAAGCATTCTTTGCTAAGCCTGTAGGGTGTTCAACAACCCTGTGAAGGTCCTCTTCCTTGGACACTTCTCTATTCCAGAACTCAAAGGAATTCTCTTTGTGTGCACATGAACCTGCTCAATGCCCTCCTGGCAGAGTTCTCACATAATCCTCAGTGATTCTAGTTTCCCTTTGAACTCATAGTAGAGTTCTCCTATGAACTATTTTCACCTACTCGATGCCCTACTCGCAGAGCTCTACAAAACCCACAGTGGTTCTAGTCTTCTCCTTTGAACTCAAACAAGAGTTCTCTCCTTGTGCTTTCTATACACGTGCTCAATGCCCTCCTGGCAGAGCTCTACAAAACCTTCAGTAATTCTGTCTTCTCTGTACCTTCCTTTGTAAAGTCTTCACCTCCAAGGTATTTAGCAACCTTGAGGTTTCCTCCTGAATCAATGACTTCAGCTGGTGCGCTCTCCTGGCATGTCCTTGCCCAAATTCCACAGAATTTAGGAGTGCATTTATGCACTGGCTTTCAGAACTCCCAGTGTTCTATCACACCCTCTTGTCATGAAGCCTCAAAGAGCCCCAAAACTAAAATCAAAGAACCCACAGATAGAAGAACCTATCTGTCCCTGCAATTTGACATCTACAGCATATAAAGAACACACAAAGACATTCATAAACAGATAAAGACACACACAAACTCATGCAGGAAATCTTCTCTTTATATTAATATGAAATGTCTCCTTTACAAGGTGTTCTTGAGCTCAGACTTTGACATAGTCTCAGCTCCTTCTCTTCTCTACTCTAACTCTCTCAGAGCTCTCCTATCTCTCGACTCTTCTCTATCTGTGCTATATTCTCCCTCTATAGATACTAAGGATATTTTTCATGAGCGGGATCTTTGAGCTCTTCCCTCCAAGCTACCTATTCTATTCAATTACATTGAATCACATTGAATGGGTTGTCTAGTCTGAGTCAGATCTAGATCCTAGCCTTACAACCATTAAAGGCCTTCTTTAACTACAACCTGCTCAAAGGCACGACTTGGATCTACCATCCTTACAAACATTTAATACAAATTTCAATTTCAAAATTTGAAACAAGAGGACTGCGCCTCTCCTTCTTCATTGAATACGCGTCATGCTGGGCTGGCTGGCTCACACATGGCTAGCTTGGGAGATATGCTCTTGCATCATACTCCTTTGCTATGAAAAATTCCTGATCTCCTTCTCATGAGCTCCCCAACGCCGCTATTGAAATCCTCCTAGATCCCAAATAGTCCACTGGAGCTATTCATCTGCTCCACTGCTTTGTTGTTGTTGCTGCTTCCACTGCTCTTCTGTTGCTGCTGTCTCCCTTCTGATCAGCTTCCCTTCACTGGTAGCTTCTACTGATCTGACCATCAACTTTCGTATCTTCTCAATCTCCTCGTCCAGCTGCTCCAGTGGCTGGCTCTGTTTAGGTAGTCTCCTCTGCTGTAATTCTTCCTCATCAGTGGGTAGATCTATCAGATCTCCCATGCCATCTTCTTCATCCTCTATGGCACTAAGTGTCCATTCTGCTGCAAAGTTCAGCTTCGCAGTCCTATCATTGAGCTGCTGCGCATATTTCCCCTATGACAACTCTACTGCTGCCATATCTCTTTCTGTTGGCTCAAGTCCAACCCCTCCCAACTTCTCCTGGGGCTGGTATGCTCCTCCTTCATATTCTTCCAACTTGACTTGTTGGATGTGCATTCTCTGCACTATCACCCTTCTCTCTAGGGCTTTAATATTCTCACATAGATCAGTAAAGGTCATGTTATTTGTTTCTTCTTCTTCTTCTGTTGCAAGCTCCAATGTTGTAGTCGTCTTTGTTTCATCTTCATGGCTGAAACATTTGAGCTATTCCTCGAAATGCTCATTTCCTTCTTCTGCTTGGGTAGCCTCTGATATCCGCTCCATTTCTCCAACAATCACAACTGCCTGTCTTTCCCCTGTTGCTGCATCTGCAACAAAAAATCTTGCCTCAACTGGTCTCAATGGCAGGAATATCTAAATTACTCCAATGATTAGAATGTCCTTCTGATCTTTTTCCTTTGTCATCTCCCCTTGCTGATCCAAACTCAACTCTGAGTTCATGAGACTTTTACATAGCCTCACCTCTGTTCCCCTGCCCACCTGGCAATCTGGAAACTTTCTGCTGCCCTCTTAGCAGTCTATGAGATCCTCAGATCCCATCTCATTGCCCTCCTGGAAACATGAAATTTCCTTGTTGTCCTCCTAACAATCTATGAGATCCCACAACGATCTTATCTCATTGCCCACCTAGAAATTGGAAATTTCTGTTCTGCCCTCTTGGCAGTCCTTGAGATCATCCTCAACATCACTGAGATTTCTCCTAGTCTCTGGTTCACATACCTCAACCATCTCCTTCTATTCATCCTTGAGGCTTTCAGCATGCCTCAACCATCTCTTTAATAGCCTCTGCTGTCTTTTGGCCACCAATTCCCTGACTGACCATTTTACTTTCCTCTTCATGGTCCATTCATACACCCAATGTGATCCTACATCCTGCTGCATCTGCAATGATAGAATTTCCATCCTTGCCCTGATCTCGACGAGATTTTTATCGATCGTGTCTTTGCTGGGTGTTGATGGATCTTCTTTCCAACACATCTATGGCCTTCAGTAGCCATTTTCCTGCCTTCTGTCTACCCTCCTGGCAAACCTGTTGCTGTCACTCTACAACGCTGAGTGCTTCCAGCGTCTCCTACAGTCCTCCCGATTGTCTTCTTGACTGTTGTTTACCTACGAGCAATCACTATAGAGTTTGAACGCTCTGTCTTCCTCTGATACCAAACTGATGTGTATCAGAGTACTCTTTCTCCTCTCGCTTCCTCTGCCTTCAATATACAAACAAAGTCAAGCTCTGATACCACTTTTGATGTAGACCTGCAGCCCGCGGGCTGCGATCCACTCACAGGATTGATTCAAATCTTCCCTGAGATGAAGTGGCTCTTTCGGATCCCTATCAGAACCTCATCATTGGATCCACAGGTCCTTCAACTTCCCCATGGAATCCAACATGACCGTGACTCTTTTCCTGAAAAAAAAAGGGATTTCAGATTTCAGGACTCGTGAGTCCTGCTATCGAGAGTCTCAGCCTCCTCGATCCTCCAAAACCCAATATGTCAAAATGGCCTTAATGGTGGTTATCCCATGGCCAAACCCTTTTCCATGTGACCACCTTCCTCATGACCATAACCTACCTCCAAAGGCGTGTCTCTTTGTGACTTGGGGACTTCCGACGCCAAGCGTCCTAATTCTTTCTTCGGAATGGCCGAAATGCTGATCCCCAAAATCCCGAAATCCTTAGTTTCTTTCTCCTCCAAAGGATGTGTCGCATTTCACAACTTCGGGACTTCTGATGTGAAGTTTCCTGGTTCTTTGTCTATGGGATCCTCGGTACGCCGAAACCCAAAATCCCCACCTTCACTGTTCCGCTCAAAGGATACGTGGCGCTTTTGTGACTTCAGGATTTTCTAACCCAAGAGCATGGACTCCTTGCCTTCAGGAATTCTGAAATCCCGAATCCCGGTATGCTGAAATGCCAACTTCCTCCATGTCCCTTCAACGCCTTCGGGATTTCATGTTTCACGATCCCGCGATGCAAGGTTTCCTGACCCTTTCTCCTTGGACTTCCTCGTACCCGAAATACTGAAATACCAAATCAAAGGGAGATCAAAAAATGTGATCCTCTTGCATCGAATGACTCACGTTCTTCCGGGGTTTTCTGGGTCAAGAGTTCCGACTCTTGCCTTTGCATTCCCTGGTATCTGAAATACCGAAATTCTCCTTTCCGAGGATTTCCCCGAAAATTCAATCATTGCCATGTGTCCTTTGGCTGGATTTCCTGGGACCCACCTTTCAGCGTTTCACCTTTTCCGATTCTGGGAGTTACGTTGACCATGAAACTCTACCCCTCGAGTCCCGGAATAATGAAACCTGATATGCCGAAATTCGGTATAATCCTTTCGGTGTTTTTTTTCAATGCCTCGATCGTCGCCGTGTGTCCTTCTATTGGACGGTCCCAATACTCTCGGTGTTTCAGGACTTTGACCCCAACGACACTGATCCCTGGTCCTTGTAACTCCCATTATCCAAACTCCCGGTAGCTCCCCAATTATTTCCACACATCCTCCACAGATGGACGACCTTGATCGCTTCAGGACTTCGCAAGTTGCGAAGTCGAAATACTCCTCCATTCCACTCATCGACGCTTGAATCCCCAAAATAAAAGGATCTCATGACACACGTCCTCCGTATATGGATGACTTTGATGTCTTCAGGACTTCGTGAATCGAGACTTCTTCTCTCCCGAACTCCTACCTGTCTGTCTCCCGATATCTGAAACCCTGATGGGTCCTCAGATTACCACCACGCGTCCTTCGAGTGATGGATGGTCTCGATTCCTTCGGGACTTCGTGGATCAGAATATCACGAGGCAACGTTTCGATGATCCCTATACGTTTTGATCCATGAAATTCGAAATCCCAATGTGTCTGCTATTTCAGGACTTTGGCAAGTCTTCACTCAGCTCATATGTGAGATTAACTCACGTGCACCTTCTCTCAGATCTGACGACTGTCGATGATCTGTGTGGTATTTGAAAGTAGCTGTAGCTTCTCCCTTATGCGCTCTTCTTCCTACCTAGGAAGATTTTCCAATTATTAAAGGCCTTGACCTTTGTCCCCTGCTTCGAAGCCTGCAATTTTGGCTTCTGTTGGCATTCTTGAAACCACTGACCCTCCCGAGCTTCCTTAAACTCAAACCCTCCAAAGGGTTTTTCTAGCCTTTCTTCTCCTCCTTACAGCTATGGGACTGTGCGTGAAAGTACTACTCCTCCTGAGCTTTCTCAAACTATGAACTCTGCACTCCTTGCAGTTGTCGCTCTGTTCTCAAAGGCACTTTTCCTCTTGAGATTCTCCTCTTTGAAACCTTGAAAGGTTTCCCAACTTCTGCACTACCTTGCAGAGTCTCTACACATGAAGGTGTTATCTCTTCTGAGCTTCTCTGTGCTTTTTTCTAACTTCAAAAGGGTCTCTTCTTCTGCGCTCGTCCTCCTACGCTTCAGACTTGAAACCAAATCTAATCTATGCACACTCCTTGTTCTTAACAAGTCTCCAGATGGCTGTCTGTCAACCCTTGGCTCAGGTGTTGGCCTAGTGAATTTCTTGCATAGGTCTTCGTCCTTTGTCCCTTTCTCTCCTTGAGGGGATGGAATTTCCCTCTTAGCCTCTTCCTTCTCAAGCACTCTTTGCTAAGCCTGCAGGGTGTTCAACAACCCTGTGAAGGTCCTCTTCCTTGGACGCTTCTCTATTCTATAACTCAAAGGAGTTCTCTTTGTGCATGCATGCACCTTCTCAATGCCCTCCTGGTAGAGCTCTCACATAATCCTCAGTGATTCTAGTTTCCCTTTGAACTCACAATAGATTTATCTTGTGCACTATCTGCACCTACTTGATGCCTCCCTAGAAGAGCTCTATAAAACCCACAGTGGTTCTGGTCTTCTCCTTTGAATTCAAACAAGAGTTCTCTCCTTGTGCCTTCTATACACACACTCAATGCCCTCCTGGCAGAGCTCTACAAAACCTTCAGTAATTCTGTCTTCTTTGTACCTTCCTCTGCATAGTCTTCACCTCCAAGGTATTTAACAACCTTAAGGTTTCCTCCTTAGTCAATGACTTCAGCTGGTGTTCTCTCCTGGCACATCCTTTCCCAAATTCCATAGAATTCAGGAGTGCATCTATGCACTAGTTTTCAGAACCCGCAATGTTCTATCACACCCTCTTGGAATGAAGCCTCAAAGAACCCCAAACCTGAAATCAAAGAACTCACAGAGAGAAGAACCTATCTATCCCTACAATTTCACATCTATAGCATATAAATAACACACAAAGACATTCATAAACACATAAAGACACATAGAAAATCATGCACGAAATTTGCTCTTCATATTAATATGAAATGCCTCCTTTACAAGGTGTTATTGAGCTCAGACTTTGACAGAGTCTCAACTCCTTCTCTCATCTACTCTAACTCTCTCATATCTCTCCTATCTCTCGACTCTTCTCTATCTGCACTACATTCTCCCTCTACAGATACTAAGGATCTTTTTCATGAGGGGGATCTTCGAGCTCTTCCCTCCAAGCTACCTATTCTATTCAATTACATTCAATCACATTGAATGGGCTATATAGTCCAAATCAGATCTAGATCCCAACCTTAAAACCATTAAAGGCATTCTTTAACTACAACCTACTCAAAGGCATGGCTTGGATCTACCAGCTTTACGAACATTTAATACAAATTTCAATTTCAAAATTTGAAAGAAGAGGGTTGCGCCTCTCCTTCTTCATTGAATACGCACTGTGCTAGGTTGGCTGACTAGCTTGGGAGCGATGCTCCTGCATCACATATGCAGTGGGAGTTTTGAGAAGGTATATGTCAAAACTAATAAAGGAGCATTGGACAACAATAAAAAGAGTTTTTAGGTATTTACGTGGCACTGCTAGATATGGATTGTGCTACCAAGGAAGACCAGGATTGAATATAGTGTTGGATATACATGGATTTTTGGATGCAGATTGGGCTGGAGATCTAGATCGTAGGATATATACAAGAGGGTATGTGTTTAACCTGTTTGGAGGAGCAATCAATTGGATGAGAAAAAGACAAGCTATAGTGGCACTTTCAACTATAGAAGATGAATACATGGAAACCACTCATGCAAGTAAGGAAGAAGTATGGTTACACAGATTATGTTCAGGTATTGGGTTGGTACAACAAGTTGTAAGGATATATTGTGATAGTTAGAGTGCAATTTTTTTGGTGATGAATCCAATGTATCATTCAAAGACAAAGAATATTGCTATTCAATATCACTTTGTGAGAGACATGGTTGAAGAAAAGAAAGTGTTGTTGATGAAAGCAGACACTTTGAATAATGTTGTAGCTTCATTAACAAAGTCTGTGAGCACTGATAAGTTCTCTTGGTGTAGATGATCCATGGGAATTGCTTCTCTATATTGTTGACTATGTAACCCTATAAACCCCCTTGTATGCAAAGAAAAAAACAAGTGGGAGAATGTTGTCTATGTGTTATATTCTATGCACGATTAGTAGTGTCGGGAAATGTGTCGCATTTTTTCCTCAATTTTTGAATCCATTGTTGGGAGGTTTTTCGGCACATGGTTTTTGTCGATGGTTTTCTATTTACGGTTAAGGAATTAGGGTTGTTGATTAATCCAGGTCATTGGGTTAGGGTTTTGGATGTCGTTGGCTCCTACATGTATATTTTATTGTAAACAATGTAATGTGATGAATGACTATAGAATATGTTGATTTTTCCGGTTTGGGTTTCCAGGGGAAAAATATCTGTGTAATGTGTGTATTTTCCATTGTATCTTTTATGTTCTTTTACTTAAAATCTATTTGCAGTAAATATTGTACAATGTTAATATCTACAGGCATTTATGAGTAGGCTTGTACAGATAGAGATTTGGATCTATTTTGGATCTCTCCTTGAAGAAGAAGACTGATTATAAGAAAGAGAAGGAGAATATATGAGTGAAGAAGAATTCAAAGTCAACAATACTTTGCAAAGAGGAGCATCAACACCAACACCAAGTAGTTTTTTTAATAATTGTGTTTTTATAGCAAGAAGTAGTCGGTCACGAAGAAATAGTTCTAGATAAAGTATGACAAACCAATATTTAATTCTAATGCTTACAATGTATCATGGGATGAGAAGAGATGATGTGTAGAAACATTGGTTCATGTGTGAATCTATATGATCTGTGAAGAGATTCATAGATGAGGCATCCAAAATTGTGCAATTGGATACCACCTTTAGAGATAGAGCTCTGACATGGTACATGAAGTACAAGGCCAATGCACTGATGGGACAAGAGAGGCCCTTAATAGATATAAAGAGATATATTCTTAGAAAATTTCATAAACCTAATTTAGAATCACAATGAATCACATAAGTCAAAGAGATCAAACAATTAGCTAGTGAGACTGTGTGGGATTATGACCAACGGTTCGATATTTTGTTAGATAGGATGACATTTCAAATAAAAGATGTACAACATAGAGAATATTTTATTGTTGGACTCATGTATCATATTCAATTTACCCTCACCCAATAGAAGGTGACAACCCAAGTGGATACCTTGAAAATTTCAATGCATCTAAGAGATACACACGTGGCGAGACTTTGGTAGGGATGGATGATCTAAAAATGAAGAAGACTTGAAAAACTTATTGCAAGTGAATGTTATGTGTTTAAAGAAAAATGATCAATTTGCAACACATAAATTAAAGGATTACTTATGCAAATTACACATAGACAACAACATAAACATTGAACATAAACACATAAGCATAATAATTGATAAAGGAGTTCACCCCTCTTATGGGCTACATCTCCTGGTCCAGCTTCCAATGGATCATTATTATTAATTTCTGAAAAAGTGATCAAAAACATGTCTTACAATGCTCAAACTGACAAACCGACTGCTCCAATTGCTTCCCAGTGTCCCAAAACCCCTGTCTAGGCTCTTTCGGCACCTCAATCGGTCGAAAAATGAAGACGTTAGGCCTCCTGGAAGTCTCCCTCTTCAATTTTGTTGTCTCTGGTTCTACAATTCGCACCCTTCTCAAATGAACCTGGCTCACACGCTCATTTAAGCGCAAAAACCCAGCACCGGGTGCAACCGCACCAACGTTGAAAACCATAGAACGGTTAAGGGTGCGCCAGCCCCTAACTACCTCGGCACCTGGGCATATGGCCATGTGACCTCACGCTTGGATAAAAGGTGGTTTAACTATTTGGAAACCGTGTAAACCAACTCCCGCGCGCACATACAAAGGTTATATGTTAAAACCGGGTTTAAATGTTTATAACCCACATGCAATTCGTTAACACTGCCCCATATACTATATGGTCACATAGTTTACAATGGAACCATGGGTCGGGGCTAGGCCCCGACCCACCCCCCCTTTCCACTTAATACAACACACGTATTTAAATATATGCGTGTTGACATTCATTACAAGGAACATCGGGCAGAAAGTTGGTTAGTGGAGTTTGCAAAGGCACTATGTGGAGGAGAGGTCCGGGGGTCGAACCCCACGGCCTCCAACATTTTATACATAGAACTCCTTAGCCAACCAGTGAGTGACACGTGGTTCCCTTGGATTGGGCCACGTGTCCTCCTATTATTGGCCACCCAAGGACACGTGTCAACACCCGACTCACCAACAATCGACCAATCAACATTTGCCACATCACCACCGTACGGTCTATACGACCCTACCACGTCAGACCGTACGGACTGTACAGACAGGTACAGTCAACATCAAACTTTTTGCCTATTTGTCTTGACGAACAGATCATGATATCTTCTCCATACGGACTCCGTTTGAGAAAGTAAATATACCGCCGGAATCAGGAAGATGAGACGGAGGCAATGGAACTTTTTTAGGTGCATTCCGAGCACTTTGAAAATTGAGCAAAATTTGATCCCCTGATCACACCTCCCCATTGGGAAGCTTTTGGACCTCCAAAAGACTATCTCAGTCTATGTGAAGATGAGGTTATAGTTCCCTCACCATTCCAACCTCAATCCACTTGGCCTTGCTTGGATTCGTCCCTTTAAGACCAACTCGCAAATACTCCACATTTCCTCGCTTCGAAGTTCGCATTCTCTTGTCAAGGATGGTGTCTTC
>JZKD02S1823635.1:176923-219146 GCA_000966675.3 Picea glauca
CCTTATGCATTGAAGGGTTAGAGCCTTCACCCTGCGACATTATGTTCCGTTCCAACAAGATCTTCATCATATCTCTCAACTCTATGACAGTCTGTCTGAGATCTTCTTCTTCATCTGGAACACGTTCATGACTTTCTGCACGAGCCATGCTTGGTGAATGTCTCTCTGAAACTTGCGGTGAATGAATCTGCTTCCTCCTTGTCGGATAAGAACTTGGATTCACAAGTTGACCTTCTCCTCTTGTGATTTTCAACCTTGTGAACATCAGAAACAAAACTTGCAAACAATCAAGTGTTCAAAACCAGTGCTCTGATACCAAATTGATCTAAAAATGAAGAAGACTTGAAAAACTTGAAAAACTTATTGCAAGTGAATGTTATGTGTTTAAAGAAAAAGGATCAGTTTGCAACACATAAATTAAAGGATTACTTATGCAAATTACACATATATAGCAGCATAAACATTGAACATAAACACATAAGCACAACAATTGATAAAGGAGTTCACCCCTCTTATGGGCTACATCTCCTGGTCCAGCTTCCAATGGATCATTATTATTAATTTCTCAAAAAGTGCTAAAAACCATGTCTTACAATGCTCAAACTGACAAACCAACTGCTCCAATGGCTTCCCAGCATCCCAAAACCCCTGTTTGGGCTCTTTCGGCACCTCAATCGGTCGAAAAATGAAGAAGTTAGGCCTCCTAGAAGTCTCCCTCTTCAAGTTTGTTGTCTCTGGTTCTACAATTCGCACCCTTCTCAAATGAACCTGGCTCACACGCTCATTTAAGCGAAAAAACCCAGCACCGGGCGCAACTGCGCCAATGGTGCAAACCGTAGAATGGTTAAGGGTGCGCCAACCCCTAACCGCCTCGGCACCTAGGCATATGGCCATGTGACCTCACGCTTGGATAAAAGGTGGTTTAACCGTTTTTAAACCGTGTAAACCGACTCCCGTGCAAACATACAAAGGTTATATGTTAAAACCGGGGTTAAATGTTTATAACCCACACGCAATTCATTAACACCGCCCCATATACTATATGGTCATGTAGTTTACAATGGAACCATGGGTTGGGGCTAGGCCCCAGCCCGCCCCCCCTTTCCACTTAATACAACACACGTATTTAAATATATGCAGTTAACATTCATTACAAGGAACATCGGGCGGAAAGTTGGTTAGTGGAGTTTGCAAAGGCACTATGTGGAGGAGAGGTTTGGGGGTCGAACCCTACGGCCTCCAACATTTTATACCTAGAACTCCTTAGCCAACCATTGAGTGACACGTGGTGCCCTTGGATTGGGCCACGTGTCCTCCTATTATTTGCCACCCAAGGACATGTGTCAACACTCGACTCGCCAATAATCGACCAATCATCATCTGCCACGTCACCATCGTACGGTCTGTACGACCCTGCCATGTCAGACCATACGGACTGTACGGACTGTACGGACAGGTATAGTCAGTATCAAACTTTTTGCCTGTTTGTCTTGACGAACAGATCACGATACCTTCTCCATACGGACTCTGTTTGAGAAAGTAAATATACCACCAGAATCAGGAAGACGAGATGGATGCAATGTCACTGTTTTCGTCGCATTTCGAGCACTTTGAAAATTGAGCAAAATTTGATCCCCTGATCAATGGAACAAGTACAATACCAACTTGAAAACCTCACCATGTAGCTACAAGATATGGATAAGGCCAATGTGTTATATGAAAATGTATGGTGTGTTATGTTCCTCACTAAAGGTCACCATAAAAATGAGTGCCCCACATTGGGAAATTACATAGCAATGGGTGTGTCAAATCAATTCCTAATAGAACCACATACCAAATGGTGTGAGATTTGTAGGAAATGGAGCCATATACCTCCCCATTCTCCAACAATAGAAAAGTATTAGAAGACTATGCATAATCCATTTTATGAGTTTTGAAAATCCATGGGTCACAATGTGAACAATTGTTGGTTGCTATAGTTGATGAAAGAGAAAACTACAAACACTTTTTAGGTTCAAGAAGAATAGAAGGGTGAATACCGTGGTGGATTTTACAAAGGAGGATACTAAGGAGTCGATAGAGGAGGATATGGAAGGAGAAGAGGAATATGATACGATCGTGGTGGAGGAAGGACACCTACTTGATTTAACTATGGTGAAGTAGGCCAATTGTTGTGCTTTTGTACCAAAATTCATGCAGTCTATGGATATTTATACAATGTAGATCATGTCATGGAAGACTTCCCAAATTTGTTAGAAAAATGGGAAGAGAAGAAGGGGAACTACAATATGGTGACTGTGGAGGCATGTGAAGGTAAAAATACAAAATAAAATTCGATGTATGGGTAGTCACCTAAGGAGGCATTTAGATTGAATGGATCTAGAATGAGGAGAAAGTTCCATTCAATGAAAGAAACATAGAGACCTCCCAAGTTTGAAATTGCATAGTAGAAGCAATTCCCACATGAAAAACAAAGGGCTCTAAAATAGGATAGAGCACATGAAGAGTTACAAAACACAACAAAAAGGTCATTGGAGGAAGCTCGTGCATGCGAAGAGTTACAATGTGCAACACAAAGGTCATTGGAGGAAGCCTATGAATGTGAAGAGTTATAGTAAGCAACACACAAGTCACTAGAGGAACCCAACTTGCACAAAGAAATACATCACACAATGTGGAAATCATTGGATGAATCCCATAGGTGCAAATAGTTACAATGGGAATAAAACAACACAATGGCAGAATAGTGCATGTACAAAGAAACACGATGCATGGTGCAAGAGAAAATTTATCCAAACACTTACCACCACGATGAATTATAAAACCAAGTAAGTGATTTCTTGCATTGTTGAATTAAGTTGTTAAGTGATCCTAAAGCTGCAAAGAAACAGACCCACATGTTAATGAGAGGTATGGGGGAAGATAAAAAAATATATATATTTTGGCCCCACTACTAGAATGGGATGTCTGTTAGGTGTGCATACTGAAGCTCATAGGAAGATAATTCAAGATGACATCTAAGCTCAAAATCTATGAGATGAATGGTGTCATGTTGGACCCGGGATCTGATGTGAACATTTTTCTGAAGCAATATTTGGAGTTGATGGGTAAAGAAAACTTAGTGTGGTCCTTAATTCAACCAAGTATTGCCAACCAATACAAAATCTACCCTATTGGTAGGATGAAACAAGTAGAAGTGAACATTGTGCTATGGTCCAATGCCTTAAAAATGATAAAAAGATAATAAATATAGTCCACTCCAAGGGGGAAACATCCTTTTACAATATATCCAATTCAAAATAAAATATGAGATGAGATAAGATGATCCTAAGACTAAGTCTCCTTGGTATATATATAGGAGACAAATGGTGCAATTATAATAAAAGGGGACAATGAAGGGTTCTAGCCTACATACAAAATATAGCACTAGAAATGTAATAATTCAATATATAGCGATTAATAAGGGGATTTATACATAACATGGGGCTTTATCAATCAAGTGTTTCCCTCAACACTTGACTAACCATAGGTGTTTATATAATAAAAAATCATCTTCCCATTTCACCTCTTGTACTGGTAGGTTCTTCCATTTGACAAGGTACTTTGTAATTGCTCATTTATAGATGCTTAATCCTTGTTTCAAGGATATTTTTGGTTCTAGTATGATTTTACCTTCTTTATTAATATCTAGTAAAATAGTTTGGACTGGGATCTTGTTGTCGATGACCTTCTTTAAGTAAGAAACATGGAAGAAAGGATGTACACGTGAAGATGAAGGAACCTCCAATTTGTAAGCCATACTTCCAATCCTTTGCAAAACCTTATATGTGACATAATATTTGGGTGCTAATTTATTGTTTCTAAGGTATACATGGGATATAATGGCACAACTAGCATATGTACGCGGGTTGTAGTTGTGAAAAAAGCGTATGTATGTGGGCAGTAGTGGAGCATACATGATGGCTTGGAAAAAATAGCAAGTAAGAGGGACTGATGCCAGGTATGCATGTATGGTGAAATTTAGGGTTATAACATATGCCCCCTAATGTGTGAGGTCAAAATATCATATGATGGATGAAATACATTAAAAATATTCACCAACGGATGAAGCAAGTGAGTCCGGGACCAGAGTTTGGGAGATGCCATTTGCAAAAATAATAATTGTCTCACCGATGTGGGCATACCCATGCTTGAGATGAAATAAATCATGGCTGCCAATCAAATACACTGCAGATCCATGTCATATAAATATATAAAGTGTATCCGTGAGAAATACACAACATATCTACATCTCAAAATCAAATATATACATGTATAGTATCCATCTTCAAGAATCCAAATGACACCCGATGGCTGGAGATGAGGCCTTCAGAGCTAGAGAAATAACTTCAAGTTCTTCAAAACTCAGGTAGGAGTGTAATGTAAGTGTACAACTTCACTACCTAGAGGTCTTTGACAGCTCATTGGGGAACATACAAGAGGATCTCGGTGATCAGGCAGAGAACTTAATTGATTTCGAACAAAGACTTGATTGGACTTATGGGGATGGTCGGGCATGAGGGCAAGAGAAAAAATGCAGAAAGGACGAATCAGGTTGGGTAAAACTTCCCTTGGACAATTAAACAACAGATTATCTGACTCAGACAGCATGACATTGACATAAGTTCACGATGCAGGAGGTAACACAAAATCTCCATGTGTTTGGAAGAATAACCAAAGGGAGGAGGACATATCTCTATGTAGCGAGAAAATCTTCCTAAGGTCATATTAAATCCCAATGATTGAAGACAATTGAAAAGATGTGCTTTGTCCAAGGGCGACTCATTGTGCTGCCATAAGAAGAAAATACTTTTCTCATCCTTTGTTTTGGGTATATTTGATTTTTTTGTCTTTTTCAATATTTTGAAGAGCTTGAAAAAGAATAAAATAATGCTATGTTACAAAGGAGGAATGAATGTTGCAAAGCATACTAGTTCCAAGTGCAAGGAACACACTAATTCTCATAGCAAGGAGACATGTGTAGGAAAAGGACACTCGGGGAAAATTCCTCCATGGGTCAAGGTATCAGGTCGCAGAGGAAAAGTGATACAAGGCTTGCGTATAAGGCATGCTTCAAAGGTTTAGTTGAGAGCAACATGGAGTCAGAATTAGGCCAAAGATGCAGATATACAAGTTCAATTAGTAGGACATGATGAAACCCCCTTCAATGTATTTTCATGAGCCCAGAGAGGGTAATCTCGGTGGTTTTTTATTTTTAGAGAGTCTGGAAAAGCATAAAAGAAGACTTCGCTGGGGTATCTTTTTCGAAGGTAGTCTAGTCGGTTCAAAAAAGGGATAAAATAACACCGAAAATATGTCTATTCAAAACCATTTTAACGAGTGTAACATAGACAAGATCACTCAACAATCTTTTCAATTTCAAGGAGTCTGAAAAGAGCTTAACTATTGACTCACAACATTTTTCTAGATTTAGTCTCCTTAGCCCGAAAAGCATAAAATCTACTTAGGAGAAATCTCCCGACGAGACGAATCTTCCGAGGTGTACCTTTTTCCTCCTTAATCTATAGGCCAGAAAAAGGGGTAAACTCATGCCAATAGATGTTTTTCTGAACCAATTAACGAGTGTGAAAGAACAAGGTCACTCGATGATATTTTCAATTTTAAGGAGTCTGAAAAGAGATTAACTATGGACTCCATAGGGGATGTTATTCTGGACCATTTTAACGAGTTTGAAGGAACAAGGTCACTCGACAATATTTTCAATTTTAGGGAGTCTGAATAGAGCTTAACTATGGACTCCGTGGGGGTTCCTTTTTTGTAAATTTACTCCCTCAGGCCCGAAAAAGGGTTAAACTTATACCTGAGAATACTCTTCTAGCGAACCGAAGTTCCTAGAGCGTACCTTTGTTCATACAATTGACCATCTAGACAGAAAAAGGGGTAAAATACCGTCGGAAAGACATGCCTTCAAATTTTAGTTTGGCGAGCATGAAGGACAATAATATCGCTCAACAATCTTTTCATGTTTAAAGAGTCTGAAAAGGGATTAAAATAAGACTCATTTTCTGGGAGTCTCGAGGGTGAGGTCAAGGGTGATGACATATTAGACGTATGAGGTTAAATCTTGTAATCAGGACAAGACTAACAAGGAATCCTAAGACTAAATTCATTAATGACAACATGGACACCAAAAATGCAACCAGGATCTACCTAGGGCATCCATGTAGAGGTAGGCTCTACCACCAAATTATGACAATTCTAAAGCAACAACGAAATTTCATGTCAAAATTCGGTGGGTTTGATCCTATGGGAAAGTGGAAAATACAACGAGATGCAAAAGTGGAGGTGGAATCCTAACTTAAATGCAAAAATTTGGAAAAACAACTTTTACCAAAAAATCTTTAAAAGTGACCCATCTACCAAAAAGTTTTCCAAACCAAAAGTGAAGTGTATCGTAACATCTAATGAGAAACTCAAGAACCATGTTAAATGATTTACAAGCTAGAAAAAATGACAAAAGGGTTCAAAAAATGACAAGAAGGGCCAAAAAAGTCTATAAATAGAAGCTAGCAACTCATTATCACCATTGCAAATTGAGAATTGACCAAAAATCCAAAAAGAACCCATTGCTAAAACAATTGATTCCAGGAGCTTTAGAGGATGAAACGAACTTCCGCTCGGACCAAGTAAGTACAAACTAGCTCCTCCTACATTTCCATACTTATTTATTGCATTAATTTTATTTTTTGGGGGGGCGTGCACTCTTAAAAAGGGGTGGCCCTACGTGTACGCAGGTTGTCTAAGGAAATCCCACATATGTGTGTGGGTTTTCCAAGGACAACCCACGTATGTTCGCGGGTATAAAATACTCTGCCCGTGTGCATACATGATTGTGCTCACTACAACCTGCGTACACCCTCAAAAAGGTAAATAAAAAATAAAATACAAGATCTAACTCCCCTTTGAACTTGTCATTGATAGGATGTATGTTCACTAGAGAGAGAGGGAGCACAAAGACATTGATTTTTTGGTCAAAGAAGACCCTATTGCTATCGCCGCATTAAAAAAATGCGGGTTGTGGAAATTTTTCCGGTGTCCACTCATGAGGGCACAACCCAGGCTGTTGAATGCCTTGGTGGATTACTGACACCCCGATGCTAAGGATTTTATGCTCGAGGGGAATTCGTTGACTACAACAAGTGAGGATATCTATTTTCTATCTAGCCTCTCAAGGAGAGGGGAACCAGTCAACCATCTTGCTTTTCCTCCTAGGCCTCACAACATTTTCGAGTTGATCAGGAAACACTGCGAGGCTGGCACAGATAAAGTGGGTTCCCAGGTGTCGATCCAAAAAATCACCAACCTATCACTGAAAGTGATAGTTTTACTTATTGGGCGGATCATTAGATCCGCGACCTTAAATCAGGCCTCCCGGGCGCACATGCATTGTGCAATACAATGTTTAAATGCACAAGTGTTCGACTGGAGCACAACCATGCTAGAGTGCATGAAGAGACAAATCACACAGTTTCGTGGGAGGAACAACAAAAAATTCAGGTTCGACATTATATTATGCTCTTTTTTCTTTGAGAGAGTACCTAGTCTCAGTCTGCGAGAGAAAGTATGGGGGCACGTGGCCTCGTTCCCAACAATGTGTAGGTGGGCAGTGTTACTGTCATGACAGGGGGGAGGGAGGACCATTGAGGCCTTTGACTATACTTCCTTTGACTTGTGGTATCGACAGATTCTAGCTATAGAGGACTACCCCTATGCTGAGATCAACTTCTCCAAGGATCCTGATATGCTCGTACCTCCTGGAGCAGAGCGAGGAGAGATCGATATGTTTTATTTTAAAATTTTTTAAATTATTTTTATTTATTTATATATATATATCATTTTTATGTGTACCAGAGTATTTGACAACTATGTATCTATTATGTACAGATGTGGGGCTAGTGTGTCCGACATATTTTGTGAGGAGAAGGCGACGTCCTTGACTAGAGGCAGGACCAACAGGGACCGCTGGACCAACAACAACAGTAGAGGGACCTCCAGTTGGAGATTCTGAGAGAGTGTTGATATGGGTGGAGCATAACCTCACTGTGCTCACTTGTACAGTGCCCATGGCTGAGATCGAGGATCTCCCATCATCTATGCAGCCTCACGTAGTTGGGGTGCCATGGACCTGGGTCCAACTTTTCCAGTGTTTGGAAAATGTCGTCGTTCACTATGGTAGAGCCAAAAGGCCCTGTGATTAGCTTAGGGTGGACCACTTACATGGTGAGGGCATTTTTGTATATTTTTGAGGGCATAAGCCCCATAATGTATACCGAACATATTATTTTTTAAGGCACTTGCGCCCACCTATGTACTCTGAGACTTTTGATATATATATGCGTATTTACATCTTTTATGTCATATGGATCACATTGTTACAATGTATGTACATGTGTATGCGTGTGCTTATTTTTATGTGTGTGCAATATGACAATCTAATACATGATTAGATAGAGTATCTATGATTTGATTCAATCTCCTAGGAACATGGATATACGTAATGTAATCAAAGCATCATTCTAAGATATGTACCCTAAGGAATTTTCGGTGTATAGTAGGATCATAAACGCAGTAAACCCCATTTAACTGGGACACAACCAGCTATGCATCTAAGTAGACCCAAAGGTGAGAGATATTATGCGACAAAGCATTATGAAGCAACTCTATCATTGCGATGTACTCGATGAAATTGTTTGTGGCGTCACCTATATAGATACCCCCAGAATATAGCAACTGGCTTTGAGGTGTGAATATCACCCAAGCTGCGGAAGCAAGCCTTCGAGTGTGTCAACTAGTGTTGTCTGTGAACCCAACGTACACCTCTGATTCACTTGACATCTGCCACAGTGAAAAAGATGACATAAAAAATGACATGTCCATAAAACAAAAAGATAAAATAAACTAATTGTATAAGAACTATACATATGTACAAGAAGTCACCCAAGGCGACCCACCTATGAGTAGTACTTCTTGAGGTAGAGCCCATTTCTAGGCTCTTCCAAAGATTTCCCTTTGAAGTCAACCAGATGATAAGTGCCCTTCTTTAGTACCTCCTTCATGATGAAAGGTATGAACCACATGGGTTTGAACTTGCCTGCCCCCAGGGGATCCTTATCTTGGTCATAGACCAGGACAAGGTCACCTTAGGAGAAAATCCGAGGATGAACGGACCGATCGTACTAACACTTGAATTTTTTCTTGTGAGCCTTGTTAGTTAAGGCTGCATCACATCACTACTCATAGAGCTGCTCAAGATATAATAAGCATTCCTCAAGCAGTGAAATGTCTGGCAATAACTGTACTGCCAACTTTAGAGATGGGATCTGGAACTCTATTGGCAAGACTGCTTCCAACTCATAAACGAGTTGAAAATGTGAGAAATTGGTTGTAGTCTTCACAGATGTTTGGTAGGCCCACAATGCCGAGTACACCATCAAATGGCAATTTGTCTTGGCCGAATTGATCGTTCGCTATAGAATGGTCTTGAGAGACTTATTCAAAGCTTCCACCTGACCATTCACTTGTTTGTAGTAAGGTGATTAGTGTTCTTGCCTCAACCCAAGATTTGACATTAACTTAGACATCATTTTGTTCTGAAAGTGACTTCCATGGTCAGTGAAAATCTCCTTCGGGGTGCCGAACCTTGCTACAATCTGGTTAAAAATAAATATAGTTGTTATTTTTCCATCATATTTGAACGTTGGCATAGCCTCGACCCACTTTGTGAAGTAGTATACTGCTATGATGATATAACAATTCCCCCTATATGAATCCAGGTGGCATGTAGTGTAATCAATCCCCCACTTGGTGAAGGGACCAACTGTAATGATGGGAAACATGGGAGCGGGGTGTGACCTCATCTTTCGAGAGAATATCTTACACGGGTGGCACTTCTTGACCAATTCAATGCAATCTTTGATCAATGTCGACCAAAAATAACTTGCTCATAAAATCTTTTGGGCTGTTGCTAACCCAGAAAAATGACCACCACATGCTCCAGTGTGGCAATCATTAAGCACAAGTTTTGCTTCTTCATGAGTGAAACACTAACGAAGGATGCAATCTACACCCCAACGATACAAAGTGTCATCGAGAATGAGATAGTTTTTCACCTAATGCCATATACGTCGATGCTCATCGTGAGAAGCAGAGGTGGGGCACTTCAAAGTATGGATATAGACTGGTATATCTCCATACTAGGGGTCTGAAGATGAAATCAGAAAAATATCTCCTTTAATCGGTGATTCTTCAAGCGTAACATCACCTGAATCGACTGAAAGTTACGAGATAAGTTCCTCAAAGACCAATGACTTTTTGGATTTCATAAAAACAAAATCTAGGTAAAATTCCTAGAGTATAACTATCCATATACTGATATTTCCATCAATTACACATCGTGTCAACACGTATTGAAACAGATTCACAACGACAATGGTGGTGGTCTTACGAAGCAGAATATAATGATGGAACCACTGGACAACATGCACTGCTGCCAACGCAAGCTTCTCAACATGGGAGTAGTTGATTTCTGGTCCAACCATGCCTCGACTTAGGTAATAAATCACATTCTCTTCAAGAATATCATCCTCTTGAACCAAGACCATACCAATGGTCGACTCTGCAGCGGCCAAATACAACAAGAAATATTTATTATAATTGGGAGGTCGGAGTAGAGGGGTAGATGTGAGGGAGCATTTCAACACTTCGAAAGAGCACTGAGTGGATTCATCCCAATGGATAGGGACTCCCTTCTTCAGTAGATGCATAAACCCTTTAGTGATTTCGACATATTTTGCGATAAAACACCGAAGAAAATTCACTTTTCCCTGTAATATTTGAAGCTAAGGGACTGTGCATAGGGGATACAATTGGACTATCTCCTCAACCTTTAGAGAATCGACCATGATCCCTATTGTCAAAACTATAAAACCTAAAATATGACCCAATTTCATGCAAAAACTACACTTGTTTGGATTCAAGTGAATCCGATAGTAGCGACATCACTCAAATATAAGTCAGAGGTGTGCAGGATGATCAACTCTCTTACGAGATCGTGACACTAAATCATCAAGATAATCCTCGACTATATGTCTTAGGTCATGGAAATAAAAAGACATGGCCCACTGAAAAGTGGCTCCATCATTCTTTAGGCCAAAAGGCATCTTCCGATAAGCAAATGTACCCCATGGAAAGATAAAATTTGTTTTATTCTAGTCTTTGGGCTTAATCTGTATCTGATTGTATTTCGAAAAACCATCCATGAAAGAAAAGACCTCACAACTTGCACACTCATCGACAATGTGGTCAATGAATGGGGTGGGGAAATTATCCTTTGGACAGGCCTTGTTCAAATCATGGAAGTCCATACATACACAAAATGTTCCCTACTTTTTGTTGACCAGAACAAGATTTGACACCTATTGAGTCAACTAAACGGGGTAGATGAAACCAACTTTGAGCAGTTTCTCTACTTCAGCCTTAATAACTGTCGTTTTCTGAGGATTGACTGGGCAAAGATTTTACTGGACTAGTTTGGCATCAGGATAAGTCGTTATTTCATGTTCGATGATTCTTGGATCAATGCCTGACATTTCCTCGTAAGACCAGGAAAAAACGTCGAGGATTTCTTTAAATAAATCTATGTAGATTTGAATATCCTCGGAGGGGTAGTCCGCTCCAACAAAGATATTCTCCATGGTGCCAGGGGTTCTGGAGATATCAATAGGTATCATTTTAGCAATGGTTTCCATATTACCCTCGACATAAACTATGTGCGTATCCAGAGGATTAATAGGACAAGACCTATCTCCAGCCATAGTCAACACAAATTCTCCTGCCTCTATTCTTCTTAACTCTGGGAGGAAATAAGATCTATGATAGAGATTGTCCTAGGGTCTTTCTGGACCAGTCAATGCCTCTAAAATCGCCTCGTCAGAGGGAAATAGCAATTCTAAATAATAAGTAGTGGCAAGGGAATCTTGAGCCCAAATAGGCTCGAGAACTGGATCTAAGTCTTGTGTGGGAGTTGGATTGGGGTCAGCTAAATTTTGTTGGACTAAAGAGTATGAAACTTATTCTGTGGACAAGGGCATGGACATGCCAGGATGCCCTGTCCCTTCCATTGAAGCTAATGGGGAAGGAAGAGTCCACAGATCAATAAAGTAAGTCATACGAAATGATGACACTTGAAAAATCTCAGCCCTAGTCTGGTTGGGGAAAACTGATATCATCTTGACATCGCTAGAAGGAGGTGGGTAATTGAACATACCCATCAAAGGTGGGCACAAACCAACCCCCGCATTAATGACATCGGGCTATGGGTTATCAATCATAGGGACCGTGGATGCTCTTGATGAAGGTTCATGCCTAGAGAAGGGCAATTGATCAATGGTCACGATTTGGACCTCGTGTGGAAACAACAAGACCCAAAAAACTGTGGCAACCACTGCATGCATGGAATATATCCAACTCCTTCCTAACAACAAGTTGTATTCAATACGTGCATTGACCACTTCAAATTTGATGCACACAGTCTTCCCTCCTAACTGCACAGGGAAAGAAGGGATCATTCCATGTGGTCTAAAAGAATTGTCGTCGAAATTGGTAAGAAGAGTAGGTGATGGAGAAACAACGGGCTGACCAATGGCCTTCCAACATTCCAATGACATCACTCATGTTGAGGCACCCTATTTTGTGGGGTGAGCCACTACTATTTGAAACACAATGTGGTATGGGAGATGAGGCTTCAAGTCGGTCGTATCAAGAATGATCATTCCTGGATTACAGGTCTCAGTGGATCCTAAAGAAGCTAGAAGAGCCTTTCTCTATGAAGGTCAGCTCTGGAGGACCTCCAAAGAAGACACCACACAAGGGGTTTTTGAAAAATCCTCCACCATAGAGTAATTCTAGGAAGCCCTCACATTTGGATTAAGTGAAGATTTCTTGAATGCCCCTTTCGGGATGCGTGTCATTGTTTCACCCATCGTCTTCTCAATATGGAGAGGAACAGATGGGTTTACAAATTATTTACCCTTCTCAGAATTTTCAGGCATTCCATAATCATGTGCCCTAGTCGGTATGTAGGCATCACCTTTCATCATATGCACGTTTATGGATGAAGGATTACTAGAAGAAGGAGGGGGTCCCTGACTGCCCCCATCCGCGCTTGAAGAGGCTTGAGTTAAATATTTCCCATGAGGAAATGGGTTTGTTAACACAACAGGTTGCTGCTGTGCCAGTAAATTTTGGGCCTCTACAAGCCAAGGGAATAGGTGAGTCGGGTGGTCTTCCGTTCAAAGGTTACATAGATACTTCAACTTTCTTTTTTTCTGTGTTTCCCTTGCCAACATTGTTGGTGGGTTTCTTATCCCCCTTACCCTTTTTTCATTGTTTCTTCTTTCCTTCAAGCTGCTGGTTGGCCTTCAGGTTTGTCATTTGCACACTGTGTACATCCGATGTTTGACTAGGGGGAGAAGCCGAACCAGTGGTAGGGCTGGCCGCTGTATCAAAAATTGTTACAATTGATTTGACAGATGATCAATGGGAGTTTCTTGTGAGGAACCAATAATGCCATCGATGTGTGGTCCAGACTTGTGTTTGGTCTTGTCAAGAATAGACCGTGGCGTATCTGGAAAAATATCGTAAAGTAAACCAAACTGAGAGTATATCATTTCTAGCTGTTGAGCTCTCATTATCACTTCTTCCTCTGAAAAGATCCCCGACATTGCAACATCCTTGGATAACTGGGGTACCAAATACTTAAGGAACCACTCTAGCAAGAATGCTGGTGGAACTGGTACTTTTATCAAACTCTTCCGACGTTTCCATTCTCACATGTGATCCAAGAGATGGTCAAACTTTGTTTCCTCAAAGTTGGCCAACAATTCAGTGCCAACATCGTATCTCACCGATAATTGAAAATAGTTTAGAAAAACCATTGCCAATTCGCCAAAAGTAGAGTATCTTGAGCGATCGAGCTCGATGTACCATTTCGCGACACTCCCGATAAGAGTGTTTTGAAACAAACACAACTGTACAGAGTCATGTATCAACGAGTTGGAAGAGCACCATAGGTGAAAGGTGGTCACATGATCGCCTGGATATTCATTAGGCTTACCTTTTAACTTCAGAATGTCCGAGGGAAACTTGGTCGGAATAGGAGGCCAATGAAGATCATGACAGATTGGGTCGTTTAACAATATTGACAAGTCTGGAAAATGAAACATTGCCAGAAAATGTAGCTTAGGTTGTTGAGTATGTCTAGGAGGAAAGGAGCCTAGAATTTGGCTGGCACCAGTTTGCTAGGAAAATTTAGGCTACTGACCAGGGTTCTGGTAAAAACCATGGCCATGGCCAACATTCAGATACTACACTTTTTGAGACGTCATCGGATGACTGCCGTAGTAGGAAGTTGAGGGTTGGGAAGGGATTTCTCCCTACGTTGTGTTCCAAAGGTTCTGGAAAGGGTTTCTCCCTACTGATCTGATGGGCATAGGTACTGAGCCTTTCCCAGGGTTCCATTGACCATGGAAAGGGTTTCCCTTGGTCGACATCCCTGACAAGGGGTTTAATCCCTGCCATGGATTCCAGGGTCCTTGAGAGGTGTTTTCCCCCTGTGCAGGAATAATATCTTGCACAAGATTTTTTGATCCAAAACCAGGGTTTCCCTTGGCTAAGATGACAAATGATGAGAATGAATTGTTACCAAATGTTTCAAACAAAGAGAATGCCAAAGAACCCACCAGCGTGGTGCTGGAAGAAGGTCCTTGATTACCTGCTCCGAACAAGCTATAGTTCATGTTCAACCAGATGGGTTGCTGAGAAGCACCACCGAGCAAGGAGGACGAAGGAGGTTTATGACCTCCGCCATAAGGAAAAGCGTTATAGGCACTAAGGTGCCCCCCATGGACCCTTGCAGAGGAGTGTTTGAGCTCCCTACCCCCAGACCCATGGTCTATAGAGTGGAGTAGGTGAGGACCAATTTTGTATCAAAGTCAGGCATCTCGTATGAAAATGGAGGACTCATCATACTCTGTGTGAACGGTGCAGTGATCGCCGCCATATACAGAATCAAACCACTTCCTGAAGTAGAGGTGGTTGAGACCATAGTGGTCCAAACCTGTGAAGGTGAGTTAGGAGGCAGAATTCCCCCAATGGTGGCAGCCGTAGAGGGAGTGTGGGGACTCCCTGATGAAGTAGAAACCTTTGCTTCCATCATTGCTTACAGGACTATCTAATGCTTGTGATGTGTTACCCTTGGGGGGACAACTTGTACCATGATGGGCATCGACAAGTCAGTGATTAAAGGGTTATACAGACTGAGAGATTCCACTCCAAGATCATAAATAGTCAGTTCATTCAGATACGAGTGTTCTCCTCTCAGAGATGGATCGGGCACAGTTTCCCATGGCCCGATCACCTCAAATGACCCTTGCTAGTCAAGTATTCGCCGTAACGGTGGCGATAGTGGCTCCAAATTAACCAGTGATAGGCCCAAAATCCTTCGTGACCAAAGGGGCTCTTGATATTCCACTGTGTGAGAAGATCAATGACACAATAAGGATTTTTAAACATTGAAGACCAAGCACACACTAGAAATTTCCTATGAAATAAAGCAAGAAAAACCACTAACTAGTTGGAAGAACAGTTACATCGGCCAACACTAGAGAAACTTACCGGTGCAAGTGCAACTCGAACACGGAAGCACCCTCCGAGTATACTCTGTAAATCATGGATTGATGTCTAACCTAGGTACCATGGTATACCCTTGTAGTCACCCGTGTAAGTCCCTAAAATAAAGGTAACGAGGTTTCCAGCTCGTGAACAATCACCAGTCGGGTACAATCGATAGTCGGGTGGACTGCAATGAGTAGGGTATCAAGCCCGAAACGTATCGAGGGTATCGAAAGTAAGTGTTCCAAAAGACGACTGAGGAACTCCAATGGATTTGAGACCCATGAAGCTCCATGGAAAATGCGATCAACAAAATCCCAAGACAATTCCTCTATATGCCTTCCCCACTACGCTTGGTCAGACTTTGGAGCAGTTATCTCCGCTACCTTTCCACATGCAACCTCATGTTTATCCCCTGTGTTAGATGGGGGTCTCCAATGAATTTCAAATTTACTGGACTTTTTACACTCCCTAGCACAAACTCGTATGTTTGTTTTATAGCCTTGAAGAGTTTCCTCTCCAACCTAAATCAAGGCTCTAGCCTAGACTAGTTGATGGACCCTACAAACATAAATTCTAATTGATTTTAATTAAGGATTAATTTTAAGTGGCTTGTATTAATTCAAGGAAATGGAAATGAAACTAGTGGTGTATTTTAAGAGATGAAAGAGAAGAGCTGTAAATGAAACCGAAAGAAAAATTACTTCTTTTGATGAATAAAGATTTGCAAATTTAAATCCTTTAACCAACTTTTGTAACTACTTTTTTTTTAAGATCTTTTAAAAGAAAATCCCATAACTAAATTTTGCTTGACTATGAGCTACATAAAGTTCTAATCATTTAGTAAATAACTTAAAAAAAAAACTCTTTCTCCTGATAAGTAAAGACAACTAACCTAACTACTTAACCAAACAAAGAAATGAAATCTTTTTTATTTTATTTTTATTTTCTTCTAAAGCAAGTAAAAGGGAAAAAGTGAAGACAAGACAAGACCAAAAACTTACTTCTAGTCTATTGTGGATCGCAGGGAGTCACTGACGATACTAAAAAGGATGATCAGAAAAGACTCACAAACTTGTCTCAAACCCTTTCAAAGAAAACACAAGCAATATTTTTGAAAGAAAAAAGAAAATTGACGTCAAACCTAGGCTAAATACTGTAACTACAGAAACCAATACTAAATCAAGAAACCCCTGAAAAGTCAAACTTCAATCAGGGAAGAGGTTGACTACCCCTTCTTAAGGAAAAATATTCTTGACACAGGCACACTACTGACACTATTATCACATAAAGTTGTCAAGGCCCGTAAGCGTGTGTCAACTTACCCAAGTTTGTGTCCTTGCCCTGTTTTTCTCTATTTTGTTGGCCATGTTCTTGTGTTTTCCCTCCCTCGTAGTTCGCAAAATTGATTCCTTTTCACCTTTCTGTTTGAGCTCATCCCCTTGGCCACTGACACTAATCATATGTTTTCCCAAGTCCCAGTCAGTTTTCCAAATATTTGTTGTCATAGGTCGCAACACTTGGAGTGGTCTAACATGGACTCAAATTAAGTGAGCGAGAAAGTTTAGCTATCGCCGATGGAAAGCGAGCATGGGAATAGGGAGTTCTGATGTGGTAGAATTGTTCAAAAAAAATTGCAAAATATCGATTCATGAAAGGGAATATTTGGGACGTCCGATCGAGAAGAGCCGAGGGTCGTTGATCTGACATTAGAAAATTTCGCAGTTTCGGGAATTGGGAGTTTGGGGTTCTTGTCGTAAAGTTTCATCCATGGCCCAAAGTCTCGAGACCAGAAAATCCGATGGATCAATATCAATGTCAAAAAATAAGAGACATGTGGTGCTAGATCAAGTAATTTCGCGGTTTCGTGAGTCGGGGTTTCGAAAGTGGAGCACGACAAGACTCCCGCAACGCAAAATCGTGAAACGCCCCAGAATCAAGCTCATGGTCTCAGTGTCTGATCACATGGGAAGCATGTCTGGAAAGAGGGGCTGGCACTCATCGCTTAGCTGGCATTCTGTTTTTTTAGGGAAAGGATCGTGTTCGTTCATTTTAAAGCAAGCCTAGCCGCCGATCTCGAAAGTTGCTTCGTGATTTCAAGTATTGCGATGTTGAGAGAAAAGAGGAGTAAAGACTCCCGAAAGGAAAAGTACCGAAATTCCATTTTTTTTAATCATGAGGTCACAACCTGCGGTTGCGTAGGGCGATGAAAGGGATTTGTGCAAAGAATCAAAGTGCTCGAGTCAAATTGTGTGGCCTCGAGCCACCAGAATTGACTCAAAGAAGTTGCGTGCTTACCTGGACATTCCTGGGTGTCAGGCTCCACTTTGATACCAATGCAGTTAGTTAATGGAATAAGGGGAAGGTAGTTGAAACCTCATTTCACCTCATAAATGGATAGCATGGGAGCACCGACCGTGGAGGCAGGCTGACAACCCAAGGTCTCTTTGTCAATGAAGTTTTCTGCAAGGCCCATACTGATCTGAGATCACATCTGACAGAAGAATGTATGTGTAGTCTGAAATGAGAAGAAGAAGACATGAAGCCTTGAATACAATGAACAGAGAATGTTTCTATAGGGGGCGAGTTGCTTTGAGTATATATACTCAATTTTTATATTTTGAAAGGGTCGATGATAGAGAAAAACTCCCGTATTGTAAAAGTTTTAGCGAACCTTCTGGTTTCTGGTTAGGTATCTGTATTTGAGACTTCCTGTTTAATCTAAGTCAACTCTCTTCACCCACATTATTATGAATCTAATACTGAATGTTCATGATTGAAGGATTCACATGGATTATTGTGACTATGATGTAATGGATGTTTGATTACAGTGTTATCACATGTGTTCGGTTTCTTGAAAGCTCTGAATCTAAGAAGATCTTGTTCTCTGAGATTTTTCCTCCTTATGTTGTTGAAAAACCTGATGTTCATAGAAGACCTTTACATTTCCTCACTAAGTATTCCTATTGATCACCATTACTACAACTTATTGACTGAAGTTAGATCAAGACCTCACCTATTTGTGCATACCAGCCCCATTTTCTGAGTAAGGTGATACTTTCTTGAGATTGCACCCATTTGACCCTCTTATAACCAACTAGTGACATAAAAATATGATGGGTATCAAGCTTACCTTTGCTGAAATCCATAGGTGACTTCTAGTGCTAGCATTTTTGGCGTCGTTTTCGGGGACGAAATTGAAGACGAAGAGGACTTGTCGAAGAAAAGGAAGGTTTCACCTCTGAAAACTTCCTCCCAGAAGAAAACTAGAACCCCTATAACCAAGATGAAGACCATGCTCACCCCAGATGACTTTAGTTTCCTCCTCACCACTATGAACGAAGCTATAGAAGAAATAACAAAAAATCAGGAAGCCAAGCAAGAGGCAATGTACAACAGAATTGAGAGCGAGCTCCAAGGAGTGCAACAGGCACTTCGGTCTAGTTGCGCAGTCTCCACTGCGCCCCTGCTAGAAGGAACAACAAAAGAGGGAGATGAACCAATTCAAATCCGCAAGATTGCTGCCATAGTTGAAGCACACCTTCAAAAATCACAGGAAGAAACCACGTAGGCCACCCAGGCCTTAACAAAAGCATAGGAGGAAATAATCGAGCAGCATCGAGCTACGCAATAAGAGAGGGACACTCTCCAAGAAAAATTGGAAGAAGATAGAGAGAAGATCCAAAAAGAAAAGGAGCAACTGCTCGTGAAGCAGATTAGGATCGAAGAATTAGTCAACAGAGCATTTCACTTTGTGACCAGCTTAGAGAAAAAAGAAGAAGAACCCTTAGAATGCCAAGTGATGAAGTTGCTGAAGTTATTCAACAACTTCAACAAAGAGTCGTAGAATTAGAGCTTCAGACCATACCAAGTACCCCGTAAGAAGAGCACGACCAACGATAAATGACTGCCTGAAGCATAGTAGAAAGGATTAAAGCAATCACTAAGGAATGAAAACAATTAAGTAGAAGAAGTGCGCAGATACATGAGAACCTAATCGAGAATCCTGAATTACACAAATTGGAGTCGCAGCTCCAGGAGGCGAAGCATGAGGCCAAAAATCTATAGGTGTAGTTGAAGGCCCTATCACCCATAGATAAAATGAAATGGTCTCATGAGTAGTGCATAGCACAAAAGACAATCCATATAATCCAGAGCAAGGTAATGGAAGTAACTCAACAACTTCAACCTTTGCAGGATAAGGCATGTCAACTATTTATAGAGACCAAGAACCAAGGAACAGAGCTGGAACAGGTCGTGAATTCAGCACAACAATGCCTAGAAGAGATGGTGAATGTCACACTCATCCAGGAGTTCATCGAGCAAGAAGCAGTTGCAATGTAGTAGGTCAAAGTAGTTCAATCCAAGCTCGAGGCATTTGAAGTAGAATTGATCAGGCTTGAGTGAATCAAGACGAGTCACATGTGAGTTTTGGGGGCATGTTTCCCCTTGACCAAGTTGTGGGAGATACATGGTCATATTTGACCATTTTTGGGACTTTGACGCCCTATCAAAGGAAGCACACAAGATGAAGAAGAGATCACGGGATCTCGGTCCCTTGATCTCGACCCACTTTGGGTCCTTTTTGGGTTTTTGGGGATAATGTAATGGGATTGGGATGTCAACTCATGGGTTTACCTATGCTTAGGCCCACTTCTGTAAATATATAAGTAGAAGTCTAGGCTATATAAGAAGAGGCTAAAAAGGCGAAGTTAGTAGTGGCTTAGTGATAAGAGCTGATCTATGTGATAAACTTGTAGAGCTGAGTGCAAGTATTGTAAGGGATGAGTGCACAGATTATAAGGAGGCTCTGTGCTAGATCTACTCGGGGAAGGAGGATCTGGCGAGGCGCGTACAGATCTCTTGTCCTATGCAGAGTAGGATTTTGATAATCTCTATGCTATAACCTAATTGAATGAAACTAATATAGAAGAAGAGTTGGTGGACGTAGCCCTAGGGTGGGGGTGAACCACACAAATACTGTAAGTTGTTCTTTGTGCTTATTCTTAGATGTTTTGCATTGCTAAGTGCTTAGATTAGATTGGATAGATCTATTATTTCTTTGTTCTTCTGAGATGTGAATGAATGTTAGATATGATATATATGAAGATGCTTAGTGCTGATCTACTGGATTTGATCTATTTTACTCTTGCTAAGTGTTGAAATATTAGATCTAAGTGAATGCTGTGATGCTCTATACCTTCTGCGAAGTATAATAAGGAATGTATATTGATGAATGACCTATGCTAAGTTCTTGCTAAGTGTTGAAATCATAGAGCTGTGTCCCAACTAAGGTTGTAGACACCCGAGTCTTGCAACCACCCCTGCCTCTACCTTGGGTGAGACTTCATCTACTTCACAGGTGTTGTCGAAAGGGCCGGTAGTTAGGGTTTTGATAGTGCACCATTGTAAATGTTGAACCCCGGGTCTTTCCCTATGCCAACAAATGGTTTCATTGCCAGGAATGGAACTGTGATTGCTAGGAACTGAGAAAGAAAATATTTGTGAAAAGATTCAATCTAGAAACCATGAAAGCTCTGTGCATAGATCTGTTTCCCTAGTGCATAGATTTTCATTCGACCCGTGAAGCTTTGTGCTAAAAAGAGAAGGCCCGATCCAAAGAAAAGAAGAAAGATCTAAACATTTTGTGCTGTAAGAAAGGTAAAAGTAGAAGTTTCTAAGGAAAAAAGGTCAGATTTGTAGAAAAGAGGTAAGATCTGTAAGCTTTTTGCTATGATAGAGGTAAGAATAGTCAAAAGTTTTTAGATCTGGAAGCTTTGTGCTCTGCAAAAGTAAAATAAGTGAAATTTTTTGTTTCTAGAGTATGGATCTAGGTATGTTTGATAGATTCTATCCTAGCTTGAAAACTAGGGCTCTGATAGATGAAAGAAAGTTTTATATGAATAGATTTGATAGATATGTTATACCTATGCATAGAAAGAATCTCTGAACTAACAAGTGGATGCAGGATCCTCGAAAGAATTTTTTGCAGGCTAGCTACCATAACCCTAGTGCGCAGTACATAAAAGGTTGGGGATCGTTTAAAAGAAAGAGATGATTAACCCTTTGTTATAGTTACAGAATACTGAGACATCTTGCTAAGGAATTCCCTGGTGGAAGACCTAGTTGTCTCTGTTGCAAAGCTTTGGACCACGAAGTATTAGATTTCCCTAGAATGATTGCTAAAATTGAAGGCATGAATATGAAAGAAGAAAAACCTAAGGTAGATCCAGAAATAATGAAACCCCAGAGAGAATCAGACAAGATATTACTACAGATACAAGACACCTTGAATGATCATCGACATGTTAGATTATCAGAGGTATTTAACAAGAAAGAATGCATCGAGGTAATAATAGGAGACTTCGACATTGACTTTGTTCTGGATGAGGAAACACAGGTGAATGTTATGACATACAGAACTTGGGAAGATATAGGGAGGCCTATTATGACCCCTTCATTAAGTGGAATAGGGTTATTCAGAGGGAAACTAGTGAACCTATGTGGAAGGCTGAATCAGATATCTATGAATGCTAATGGAACTTCAACAAAAGAAGATTTTGAGATTATGAAATTTATTGAGGACAATGCCCCGTTTACTATGTTACTTGGAAATCCTTGGATTGAAAGAGATCAAACCAGAAGGAAGGAAGAAGAAAAAGTTTTAGAACAACAAATATAAGAGTTAAAATACTTCATGACCAAAAGGATCATGCAATTGATTGAAGAACAAGAGAATAGATAGAAGCTATATCACACTAGGAACCCAGATATCAAAGTTATCAGAACACTAGAGGACTCACAGAAGACTGAAGTTTCTATCTCAGATAAAGAAAAGATGTTATACCTGAACCCTAAGAAATAACCTCAATGAAATGAAGTAACTATATCCAAGGAAAATAGGAACCAGAATGGGAAAATAACTACTGAGACGAAGCTCACTGGAAAGAAAGATAGAAAGTTAAGTAAGAAGAGGGAAAATATTGAAAAGTTTCAAAAGATTCGAGATAGAACATCGCAGAAAGAAAAGTTGCAGAATGGGAGCTTTGCCGAGATATCAGAACAATGACCTATGGAACTTCGTCATGACGAAGCGATATAGCTGTTGGACTGATATACCCATTTGACTTCTGCCTCGAATGGATAGAAAAGAATTAAAGGATCATCACTAGACCGTTGGACTGCACCATAATGAACATGTCAACGTTAATGGAAGCTTCATGCCCATTACAAGCAGACCATTTCTGAATTTCTTATTTAGTTCGTTGCACCATGTACGAAGAACACTTTTACCAACTCAGAATTAGAAGCCCACAGAATAGTAGTTGCATACAGTGGTCATTACGATCTGGTTGGTCATCCTAGTACAATATATGAGATCATTGTGAAGCCCAACTAATTTTTCTTTTCGAGTGCGTATGTCCGACGAATTTAGCGCAGTTGAAGAATCTTCAAGAGAGGTACTCGCTAGCCTCAGAACTGAAAGATTCATGTCGAAATGAGGGTTGTATACAGGTTTACAGGCATCATCACCGAGAGGAGTGCAAGCCTCCCCATCGACTGCTCGAGCAGGAACATCCCGAGCCGGCGTAGAACACAGAACCAAACATAAATATGATATGGCCAATGCGAGGTTGGTTCCATCCATCCTACCTTCTTACATACCACCTCTGAGTGATTCGATCAATAGAGACAATGTTCCTAGAGACTTCAAGGACACTCTAGTCCTCACATACCTACTGAAAGGGGTACGCGCAGTCCACGTAGATCAAGACAAGATTGCAGCATTGAATTTCAGTGACTTCAACCTGGGAGATCATAAATTCAACAACATGCTTTCCCCACACAAGTAACTAACCATAACTAAGGGAAAGAACTCGAAGATCATCCCTCAACAATGGACTATGAACCTTGCACAGTCCACTCTGCTGAATGTCATGAAGATCCCACATTTAGGATGTCACCAAGAAGTCAATGCCTTTTTTAAGCTACTCCTAGAGAGCTACCATGGAGGATACCTATGGTTGAACTGCCACATCACATTTGATCTAGCGTTGATCAATAGGATCACATGTCTTAGCATGCAGGGCCCTGATCCCTATGACTACTATCCTAGAAAGACCACAAACTACTCTCTTGCTCAGAAGATCAAAGAAGCTTATGGTGATGTTGAGAAAGGAGTGAGAGGCTACAAGGTAGCCTCTATTCAGAGTGGCGCAGTGCACCTTGCATGTCAGCTTATCACAGGGAAGTTCATTTGTAATAATCAACCCACGCAAGTATATGGCTTTGTAGTTGACCTCGCAGGAAAGTGCCCAGAGGGACTACAGGTGAACTGGGCGAAGTACCTGGTGAATCAACTAGAGATCGACTACAGAGAAGCCCAGAATCAGGGGCATGAATTCCATTTTAGCTGGCTCTTGATACTTATAGCTTTCATTTCATGGGAGATACTGAAAGATGCAACCTTCTCAGACCTTGAACCTTTTGATCCCTTAGCCGCAAAGTTCAGTACCTTATGGTACTCGAATGATATGAGAAAAATATGGCAATCCAATTCCGTATTCCATGCCTACTACAATCAGTTGAAGCGTGCCATCCAGTCTGAGCCTTAGATAACCCCGAATAACCTCTTCATGTTTAGGCACTTAATGAAGTTCAACGCGGACCGCCACTTCATTTACATAACAACACGTGTTGATGAGAACAAAGAGAAATTACAGTATTATTATAAGCTGACAGAAGAAGACCTAGAGTAAATCATCAAGAAATGGTCGGAAGACCTCCTTGTTTTAGCAGACCCCGTAGAATTGTCTGACATTGACAACCCAGAAGCTCTGTAGGATACACTTGGGCCCAGTAAGACAAAGAAAACAACAAAGACGAAGAAGGATGAGGAAATATAGGATATAGACAATAGATATGTAAGGACCACATCCATTACACCTAAGCAAGAAGGTAATGATGAAGAAGTCGAACAGAGGCCAAAAGACGAAGAAGACTCGTCGAAGAAAAGGAAGGTTTCACCTCTGAAACCTTCCTCCTGGAAGAAACCTAGAACCCCTGTAACCAAGATGAAGACCATGCTCACCCCAGATGACTTTAATTTCCTCCTTGCCACTATGAATGAAGCTATAGAAGAAATAAAAGAAAAGTAGGAAGCCAAGCAAGAGACAATGTACAACAGAATTGAGAGCGAGCTCCAAGGAGTGCAGTAGGCACTTCGGTCTAGCCGCACAGTCTCCACTGCGCCCCTGCTAGAAGGAACAATATAAGAGGGAGATGAACTAGTTCAACTCCACAAGATTGTTTCCACAGTCAAAGCACGCCTTCGTAAAGCATAGGTAGAAACCACGCAAGCCACCCAGGCCTTAAAGAAAGCAAAGGAGGAAATCATCGAGCATTGCCGAGCTACGCAACAAGAGAGGGACACTCTCCAAGAAAAATTGGAAGAAGACAGAGCAAAGATCCAAAAAGAAAAGGAGAAGCTGCTCACGAAGTAGATCGAGATCGAAGAAGCAGTCAATAGAGAATTTTTCTTTGTGACCAGCTTAGAGCAGAAAAAAGAAGAACCCTTAGAATGCCAAGTGATGAAGTTTGTTGAAGTTATTCAACAACTTGAACAAAGAGTCATAGAATTAGAGCTTCAGACCATACCAAGTACCCTGCAAGAAGAGAAAAACCAATGAGAAATGACTACCAGGAGAACAGTAGAAAGGATTAAAGCACTCACTAAGGAATGCAAGCAATTAAGTAGCAGAAGTGCAAAGATACATGACAACCTAACCGAGAATCATGAATTACACAAATTGGAGTTGCAACTCTAGGAGGCGAAGCATGAAGCTGAAAAGATATAGGTGCAGCTGAAGGCCCTATCACCCATAGAGAAAATGAAATGGTCTCACGAGCAGCGCATAGCACAATAGTAGATCCATATAATCCAGAGCAAGGTAATGTAAGTAACTCAACAACTTCAACCTTTGTAGGATAAGGCATGTCAACTATTTATAGAGATCGAGAAATAAGGAACAGAGTTGGAATAGGTCGTGAATTTATCACAACCATGCCTAGAAGGGCTAGTGAATGTCGCACTCATCCAGGAGTTCATCGATCAAGAAGCAGTTGCAATGTAGCAGGTCGAAGCAGCTCGAGCTAAGCTTGAGGTGTTCGAAGCATAATTGATCAGACCTGAGTGACTCGGGACGAGTCACAGGTGAGTGTTGGGAGCTTGTTGGCCCTTGACCAAGTTGTGGGAGATACATGGTCATATTTGACTATTTTTGGGACTTCGACGCCCTATCGAAGGAAGCGCGCAAGATGATGCAGAGATCATGGGATCTTGGCCCACTTTGGGTCCTTTTTGGGTTTTGGGGGATAATGTAATGTGATTGGGATGTTGGCCCATGGGTTTACCCATGCTTAGGCCCACTTTTGTAAATGTATAAGTAGAAGTCTAGGCTATATAAGAAGAGGCTAAAAAGGAAAAGTTAGTAGTGGCTTAGTGCTAAGAGTTGATCTATGTGATAAACTTGTAGAGATGAGTGCAAGTATTGTAAGTGCTGAGTGCACAGATTGTAAGGAGGCTCTATGCTAGATCTACTCGGGGAAGGAGGATTTGGCGAGGTGCACACAGATCTCTTGTCCTATGTGGAGTAGGATTTTGATAAACTCTATGCTGTAACCTGATTGATTGAAGCTAATATAGAAGAATATTTGGTGGGCGTTTCCCCAGGGTGGGGGTGAACCACGTAAATACTGTGTGTTGTGCTTTGTGCTTATTCTTAGATGTTTTTCATTGCTAAGTGCTTAGATTAGATTGGATAGATCTATTCTTTCTTTGTTCTTCTGAGATGTGAATGAATGTTAGATCTGATATATATGAAGATGCTTAGTGCTGATCTACTGGATTTGATCTGTTTTACTCTTTCTAAGTGCTAAAATCTTATATCTAAGAGAATGATGCGATGCTTTGTACCTTCTGCGAAGTATAATAAGGAATGTATATTGATGAATGAACAATGCTAAGTTCTTGCTAAGTGTTGAAATGATAGCGTTGTGTCCCATATAAGGTTGCAGACACCTGAGTCTTGCAACCACCCTTGCCTCTACCTCAGGTGAGACTTCATCTGCTTCGTAGGTGTTGCCGAAAGGGCTGGTAGTTAGGGTTTTGTTTGTGTGTTGTTGTAAGCATTGAACCCAAGGTCTGCCCCTGTGCTAACACCACTCCTTGGGGTATGTTCATGTATGCCAAAATTCCCTTTGGATTGATGAACGCAGGGGTGACCTTTTAGCGAGCCATGGATATAGCTTTCATTGGAGAAAGGGACAAGTTCGTGGTCATCTATCTGGATGACATTACAATTTTCTCTAGATCTAACAAAGAGCACTGTGAGCATTTGAAAAGGGTGTTCCTGAAATGCATAAAGTTTTGTCTCTCCTTAAATCCAAAGAAGTCTTTGTTTGCCATGAAGGAGGGAAAGATGCTAGGCCACATAGTATTATCCGAAGGAGTCAGAATTGATCCCAACAAAGTTGAAGAAATCCAAACCTTGTCACTCTCGAGATCTAGGAAATGAGTCCATTCTTTCCTGGGAAAAATTAATTTTCTGAGGAGGTTTGTTTCCAATTTTGCTGATATGGTAAAGCTTATAACAACCATGTTGAGAAAGGGAAACAAAGTGAAGTGGACTATTGAGTCTCGAAATTCCTTTAATCAAATAAAGAAGTCCTTGACTGAGGCACCTGTGCTTATAAGTCCCTATTACTCAAAGGATTTTCTTATTTTTTCATTTTCTTCATTTGACACTATAGCGACTGTTCTGTTACAAAAGAATGTTGAAGGGTTGGAACAACCCATATCCTTTTTCAGTCTGGCATTGAGAGATGCTAAGGTGAAATATGAAATGATGGAGAAGCAGGCCTACACTTTGGTTAAATCTCTCAAATATTTTAGAGTCTATGTCCTGTAGTAGAAAATCACTGCATATGTCCCTTCAACTGTCATGAAGGAAATTCTCATTCAGCCAGACATAGATGGAAGGAGGAGTTGATGGATTTCCAAAATCCTCGAATTTAACCTGGAGATAAAGCTCACCAAATTGATTAAAGGTCAAGGTCTACCCATACTACTGGCTGAATCTAATTGCAAAGATTTGGGGGTAAGCTTCATCAATGAATGCTTAGAAAATAAGCAGGCTGAACTGCACGATACAAATGCTCGGGTATACCCCCCATTAGCATGATGTCCTTGGTACAAGGATGTCATATATTTTATACAATAATTATGGCCCCTCGATGGCATGCAAAGGAACAAGGCAAGATATTTAAAGCTCAAAGTAATTAAATACTGCCTTGTTGATAAAAAATTATATTGGAAAGATCCCCCGTGGGTACTTCTGAGATGTTCAGATCCACACAAAGAACAAAGGATTATGTCGGACTTTCTTGACAGTTTGTGTGGGGGACATCACTTTTGGAGAACGACGACCCATAAAATTCTTAGGGATGGTTATTTCTGGCCTTCTCTATTCACCGATGTTTGCGCAAAATTCAGATCCTGTGCTAAATGTTAGAAATTCTCAGGAAAGCAGTAGCTAAAGCCCCTTCCATTGAAGCCCGTGGTTGCTTTAGGTCCCTTCTAGCATTGCGGCCTGGACTTCATTGGGGAGATTCATCCTGCATCTAGCGGTCAACATAGATGAATCCTGACTGCCACAGATTATTTTACCAAGTGGATAGAAGCAATCCCCACAAGGAGCACTTCCCACAAGGTAATCATTAGTTTCCTAGAGGATATCATAGCAAGATTTGGCTGCTCGAGAAGAATTGTCACAGATAATGCCACTTCTTTCAAAGTTGAACCAGTAGTTCAAAATTAAGTTGATTCACTCTACCCCATACTACCCCCAGGGAAATGGACTAGTAGAGTCCTCTAATAAGAGCCTGATCAAAATCACTAAGATACTATTAGAGGATAAAAAAAAAACATGGGATTCAAATCTCAAGTTTTCTTTTTGGGCCGATAGTGTGACAACAAAAGGATCTCTCGGCGTCTCTCTGTTCTAGCTAGTGTATGGAGCTAAAGCAATTTTTCCCTCTCAAGTGGCCTTGCCCATGGCAAAATTCTTTCAAGATCACCAGGGTGAGCCCAATGATATGAGGAGAAGAATCCAGTAGTTGGTCGAAGTGCAGTAGGAAATCAAGAAACTCTTGGATAGAGAACATGAACATCAACAGAGAGTCAAATAGGCTTTTGACAGGAAGGTGCGAAAAGGAGATTTCGAGCTGGGAGATCTAGTTTTAAAATGGGATGCACCGAAGTAGGACAAAGGAAAGCATACCAAATTCGAGGCCTTATGGATCGACCCCTTCAATATTTCTTAAGCATTTCCAAACAATACTTACAGGTTACAGAAGTCAGGGGGTGTTGAAGTTTTTGGGGTCCCTATAAATTGCCACTTCCTGAAAAAGTTTTTAGTTTAAAATCTGGAACCTGTGTCCCACAATTGTAAATACCATCCTTGTTTTTTTTTTGTTTTTTTTATTTTTTATTTCTATGACTGATAGACTCCATATCCCAACAACTAAGTCACTGGATCTACTCGTTCTTGGAATCTTGCAGGGAGCATGCCATCCCCTATGGAGCCAAATGTTATCACATAAAGTTGTCAAGGCCCGTAGGCATGTGTCAAATTACCCAAGTCTGTGTCCTTGCCCCATTTTTCTCTATTTTGTTGGCCATGTCCTTGTGTTTTCCCTCCCTCGTAGTCTGCAAAATTACTTCCTATTTTCCTTTCTGTTTGAGCTCATCCCCGTGGCTTCTTACACTAATCATATGTTTTCTCAAGTCCCAGTCAGTTGTCCAAATCTTCGTTGTCACAGGCCGCAACGCTTGGAGCGGTCGAACATGGACTCAGATCAAGTGAGAGAGAAAGTTTAGTTGTTGTCGATGGAAAGTGAGAACGTGAATCGAGAGTTATGATGTGGTAGAAATATTCAACAGAAGTTGAGAAATCCCAATTTGCGAAAGGGAATATCTAGGTAGTCTGATCGAGAAGAGTCAAGGAACGTTGATCTTACATCGAAAAATTTTGCGGTTTCGCGAATCAAGAGTTCAGGGTTCTTGTCGTAAAGTTTCATCCATGGCCCAAATTCTCGAGACCCTAAAAGTCAATGGATCAATCTCATTCGTCCAAACCTAAGAGATGTGTGGCGTCAGATCAAGTAATTTTGCGGTTTTATGAGTCGGGGTTTCGAAAGTGGAGCACGACAAGACTCCTGAAACACAAAATCATGAAATGCCCCAGAATCAAGCTCATGGTCTCAGCATCTGATCACATTGGAAGTAGGTCTAGAAAGAGGGGATAGCGCTCATCTCTTAGATGGAATTTTATGTTGTCAGGGAAAGGATCGAGGCTGTTCATTTTAAAGAAATCCTAGCCGTCGATCTCGAAAGACGCTTCACAATTTCGGGTATCACGATGTTGAGAGAAAATAGGAGTAAAGACTCCCGAAAGGAAAAGTCCCAAAATTCCATTTTGTTTAAGCACAAGGTCACAGCCTGTGGTCATGTAGGGAAATGAAAGGGAGCTGTACAAAGAATCAAAGTGCTTGAGTCAAATTGTGTGGCCTCAAGCCACCAGAATTGAATCAAAGAAGTTGTGTGCTTACCTGGACATTCCTAGGTGTTAGGCTCCACTTGGATCCCAATGCAGTTAGTTAATGGAAGTAGGGAAAGGTAGTTGAAACCTCGTTTCACCCTGGAAATGGAGAGCATGGGAGCACCAGCCGTGGAGGTAGGCTGTCAGCCCAAGGTCTCTTTGTCAATGAATTTTTCTGCGAGGCCCATACTGATCTATGATTGCATCTGATAGAAGAATGTATGTGCAGTTTGACAAGAGAAGAATAATATGTGAAGCCTTGAATACAGTGACCAGAGCACGTTTCTATAATGGGCGAGTTTCTTTGAGTATATATACTCAGTTTTTATATTTTGTAAGGTCGATGGTAGAGCAAAGTTCCCGTATTGTAAAAGTTTTAGTGAAACCTCTGGTTTCTAGTTAGGTATTTGTATTTGAGACTTCCTGTTTAATCTAATTCATCTCTCTCCCCCCATCTTATTATGCATCTAATACTGAATGTTCATGATTGAAGGATTCAAATGGATTATTGTGACTATATTGTAATGGATGTTTGATTATAGTGTTGTCATAGTGTGTTTGGTTTCTTGAAAGCTTTGAATCCCAGAAGATCTTATTCTCTGATCTTTTTCCTCCTTAGGCTGTTGGAAAAATTGATGTTCATAGCAGACCTTTACATTTCCTCACTAATTCTTCCTCCTGATCACCATTACTACAACTTACCGATTGAAGTTAGATCAATACCTCACCTATTTGTGCATATTAGCCTAGTTTTCTGATTTAAGGCGATACTTTCTTGAGATTGCACCCATTTGACCCTCTTATTACCAACTCGTGACATAAAACTCTGATGGGTATCAGGCTTACCTTTTCTGCAATATAGAGGTGACTTTTGGTGCTAACAGACACTTAAGCAGCTTGCGTGTGTATACGGGATGTCTAAAGGTAGGGCGCATATGTACGAGTGCAGACCCACTATAGGCCACGTACATCTCTGTAAATTATCAAAAAAGAAAAATAACAGTCAGGCTGACAAGGCAGGGAGTACTGGTATGGCAGACCATAATCCCTTAAAGACTCAACAACTTACAAAAACTCAAAAAAGGTAATCAAACCAATTAAAACACCCATAAAATATCCCCTAAAACCCTAGAGTTTTCCTTAGTATGGTCGCCAGTTTTGCTATAGCGGGAAAAACCCCCTATGGACTACACTAAGGTTCAACATGTAGGCAAATCTAACCATCTAAAAGTCTCCTAATCTTTAGACTACCCTGAATATGCCCCACATTCATACAGGAAATACAAAAGCAAAAAGATTTGGTAACTCTACCTTAAACTTCACGTCTGGTGTCGATCCTTTTGCGTTCGATTGCTCCTCGACTACAAGTCTCCTGCCAAGGCTAAACTGCATTCACAAAAAGACAAACAATAAAATACAAACATGTATCTCATATATGAATTAGTGGGTTAGATGTTAGTATAAAACATAAATCAAACATCAAGATTGAACACATCATATTGCGGGACAGAAAAAGTATTCCTTTTATTAATATCACAATGTTTACTTACAATGAGATCGATGACTGCTCGTCGAACCTAGTCCAGGCCGCTCTTCACCAAGCTCCAACTATGCTTCCATGTATATTTTTCCTCTCACAATTCTCTCTAGGGAAATGACATAGGCTTATAATGGAGGAAAAAGGCAAGAATGGAAAATTCTGGCACAAAACTCACAAGGTGGCTGCAAATTCTTGGGGAAAGGTGGGGATGTGAAACGGTCATAGTTTCATTGTTCTTATGCTTCTATTAGGAATGAGACCCCAACAACTCATTTTATATGAAAAAAGGATGTTTATTCGATTGGGTGACAGGATATAGGTGGTGGGATAGTTGGGAAACCACCCAATAGCCCGTAATCTCAACGAATTCCTTGCAAATTTTTAATTTTTGCAACATTTGTGGGTATACGCAGGCTGTAATGGCGCAACTAGCATACGTATGCGGGATGTAGTGGTGCAACAGGTGTATGTACATGGGAAGTAGTGGAGAAGGGCATGTACATCTTCAAAAATATGGTTTTTAAGAAGAGTTGCTCAGTGATGTCTTGGTAAAAATAGCAAGTAAGAGGGCTTGATGCTAGGTATGCATGTATGGTGCAATTTAGGGTTATAACAATAAGAGTGAAATTGTAGAAGGGCCTTTTGTTTGAGTAGGGAATTCTTACATAAATATAGACAATCATGATACCATAACAAATCATTCTTCCATACAAACTTATTTAATGAAGTGGTGTCATTTTGTAGTTGTTTAATGATATTGCATACCTCTTGATATTGCTTCCATTCTATCCTTTCTTCTTCCACCCAATCAGATTGCAAAATAGAAATAACACATAATGAACATTATGTTTCTTCTTCTTTTCTTGAAAGGGCATCTGCTACAACATTCTGTTATCCTTTTTTGTTAGATAATTTCAAAGTCATAACCTAGCTTATTTGTAACTCATTTGTGTTTCTCTTCTAGAGATAATCATTGCTCCAAGAGGTACTTCAAACTATCATGATCTATTTTTACTTTGAAGTGTATTTTTATTAGGTAAATACACCATTTATTAGCTACATGTAATATGACCAACATTTCTTTTTCGTAAATGGGTTGAGTAAGTTTTTCCTTTAATTTGGTTGCTTTCAAAGTCAAGGGGACTTCCTTATTTCATTAAAATGACACCTATTCCATGACCTAAGGAATCACACTCCATAATTTTTTTTTTTGTGAAGTCAGATGTGGCTAGGAATTTTTTTTTACACATATCCTCCTTAAGTTTTTCAAAATCTTGGGTTGTTGATTCTGTCTAATAAAATGTATTCTTCTTTAATAATAGTGTTAGAGGTGTTGTTATTTGACCATATTTCTTGACAAACTTGTGGCAATAGCCTGCCAATCCTAAGAATCGTCTAAGTTTCTTCAAGGTTTGAATTGTCCATTCCCTCATAGATTTAATTTTTTTAGGGTCCATGTTTACACTTTCATGAGATATAATATTCCCCAAATATTCCACTTCTTGAAACCCAAAGGAAAACTTGGAAGGATTTGCATAAAATTATTTCTCTTCCAATAGTTGTAATTCTTTTTCAACATGTTGTACATGATGTTCCAAAGATTTGTTGTAGATTAGTATGTCATCAAAAAATACTAACACAAATTTTCTAAGGAATGGATTGAAAATAGAATTTACATTAGACATTACATGGTAGGTTCTTCAAGAACCTACCAGTACTGGTTCTTTAGGTTCTTGCAGAATGTACTGGTAGGTTCTTCATGTCTTATATGAAAAATTCATCTTCCAATATCACTTCATTGTCTTGCATTATTAATCATCCATTCCACCATCACAATTCCTTAGGTTCGATCTCTTCGGGATGTGACATTAGACATTATCTTTTTTGCATGTTGTAACTTGTTCGTTAGTTCCTACTCTTCATGGGCGCCCTAGGTAACACCTAAATTTCCATATGGTGCCCATGCTATGATTACTTTTAGGATTGGTAACCCTCCAATAGATCCACCATGACTCGAGGTTGATCCTCATTACTCTCTCTCCATCTATGTTCTAGCCATATCTTAAGTGTGTTTCCATTATTTTTACCTTACTTCACAGTCACATATGTATTTGATACTTATGTCTTGGTGCCTACTGCTACGTTGCTATTTTCTTTGATCTCGCTTACCACCATTTAAGTCACTCTTGAACTCTTGCTTATGAATTCACCTGCCTCCATTTTGTGACCCTATACCCATGGAAATAACTGTTTCTATGAGTGGACCTCACTTTCTAGTACCCTATTTGCATTCATATTTCCTATGTCGGTTCCATGCTCTTGAAACATAGATGCATGTTGTTAAGGTACTCATTATCTCCATATGGGATCACTTTTAAATATTTTCCATGATCATTAAACTATGAAAAATACACATGAAAAACAAACCTTAACTCTTTTTCATGCTTTTTAAACCTTGAAAAAGACACCTCATGAATATAATTTTACCCCTTTTTTAGGCTTGTAAAAACTGAACGATACATGTACTACCAAACACACTTTTATCTCTCTTTTTCACTCATAAAAACATGAAGGAGACACTCAAAAAAATGAGTGGAGGGGGGGGGGTGTTTACCTTTGATTTGTATTTACAAAGTGGCATATGTAAGTTGTGTCACCCATGAACATGACACTTGTTTGATCCATTGTTTTACAATTAGGTTATAGCTTTCCTAGGAGCCATATACCATCAGTATGAGTTACATATACTCCTTTGACTAGTTACTCTTATAGTCATTATGGAGAGTGCTTCAATTCCCCATGAATTGTTTCACTATATCAGTGGTGCTCTTGAGTGAATGTTGCCAAGCCATCATTATGTTGTGATATATGTTCAAGGGAAGTTAAGCTTGAGTCAACCATCTACTGTCTTGTTGACCATGTATGTCACCATCCTTGTGTCAATTGTACTTGGTGATTTTATCTCTTCACATCATCTCTCAGTGTACATTTCATGTTGATTGATGTGGGATGCATTAAGGCCCTTATTTGATGGCTCTCTTCCTATTGAATCCAACACATTATCTAGGAAATGGATCTAGAAACCAACTAGTACCTTGGAGCTTGCAGTCCTTAGTGGAAATATTCCTCACAATCGACAATGGTATTACATCATTGACTCTTGATAAATATATATTCTATGAGTATCCCATATTAAATCCTCTATTAACACTCACTATATGTACTAGGTACCTTGGGGTCCATTTTCATCATTGGTGAATTCCCTTGCGTCTGTTAGAGATATAACTCAATGAATGGTAATCAAACAATGTCTAACATGCTCAACATCAACTTATCCATTCATATGTTGTGGAATCATACCATCGGGTTTTGGGATGAATAACTTGGGTTTTGGGCCACATCACTCATTTATGCTACCCCTCCTAAGTTGTGATGGAGTATTTCAGTATTGTTTTAGTACTTTGAAGACTATAGGGGCACTCTCATTGGTTCTCAATGTCTTCTTGATGTATATTGGGACATAGGTCCACATTATATTTTCTCTTGGATATGCTCTTTTTGATGACATGGAGCCATTGTGTACTTTTTGTGGCGATGGTCTTGCATTTCATTTCATTGAGCCACAATGTATTGTGTTGGAAGCCATGCTTTATTTTTCTTTTGAGTATGGGTATGCCTATCTCGAGGATGATTTTTATATGTGCTAGAATAATGTCTCATTGAAGATACTCATTAGTTCCTTGATATTCAGCTCCCTCCTTATGTCGCCTCATGTTTTTTACCATTATTGTAATGTTTTTCGGCCATTAGTTCCTCTTATGACCTCACACATTAGGGAGCATCAATTATAGCCTTATTTTCCACCCCAGGGACACATGGATGAACCATTGATGCTTTCTTATTAACATACACTCTTATACCTTTGGAATTCACTAATTTTGAGGGAGTTCACACTCTGAGCCACTAGTAGAGTGTGATTGGTTTTGCGATACATCATTGATAACATGTGACCAATCACTAGTTGCACTACTGACAACCTATGACCTCCTTCTTAGCCTTCTCTAATTGGTAATTTTATAGGAGATCAACACTAGGTGAGTTGTTTCTCTCATGATATGATCTTGGAAACTCTCAATTAAGTCAAATTTCATTGATTTCTAGAGATATAGAAGAATCACCTAGCCTCCTCCACTAATATATATAAAGAAGGCCTTCCAAGGGTAATATGAGGAAGAATTAGTTATAGGTACATGTTGTATAAATTTAAAAGAATATCTTCCACATATATTAGTATTTATATTAGGTCATCCTTACTTGTGTGAGTGATAAGGAGGAGTTGGATGACTTATTTCATGAGTCAAGGTATTTTTCATGATTAATGTACTATTTATCCATTTTTAATATAGATTAGTATAGTTTTCCCCTTCCAATTCTTGTGTATTCAATAATGTATACTTGCTTGTGAAAGATCTAATCTTTCCTTGAGTAGATTAGGCTAGATTTAGTTTATATTTTCATTCCTTGATCTTGAAGAGGTTTGAGAAAGTTGTGCATTTTTTCTTTGCATGTAGGTAGAAGGTTGGATGAGTTGGAGATAGATATTTGGAGCTCCACTAACCAAGAACATGTGAGGACAACCTTCATAAATAAGGTATTCCTTTCCATCCCACTTTAATAGCATAATTAGTACAAATATGGCAGATCTAGGGATATATTTGTTGTGACCTATCTTGCTGTCTGTCTTGGATCAAGGGCATATCCAAGGAAGTTATTTCTTATTTGTAGGTGATATTTATCCTATAACACGTGGCCAATAAGAATAGAAAACTAGTATAATTGAAAACACGATTTGAATGCTTCACGCACCTATAAATTCATCATTGTTAGATATTTCAAGTCCACCAATGAAATCATTACAAGCTCGACACTTATTTTCCTATATCCAATTGGAAGAGAAAGGCTTGGAATATAAATTCTTGTGGTTAAATGAATTATAAGTACCCCATGGCATCATTTCAACTCAACTATTTATCCCAAACAAATGTCTTAGATATCAAGTTCCATCACATGCTAAAGTGGACACACATCCATGAATGTTAGACCCATCCCAACCTACAATAGTGGCATTGATTTCACTTTTGAAGATACACATATTGAACCTATGACACATTATGAAGAATCTTGAACAATGGGGTGAACTTGTGGGGAAATTGATTGTATATACTTCAATGATGATGTTTAAGAATATAATAAAGTTACTTTGTCGATTCTTATATTAAAGTGCATTCTTTAGTTGATCTATGCATGGATGTGTATTAAAATTTATATAAAATGTGAATTTTTAACCTTGCATAAATGTGCATTGATGTTAATTATGTGCATTTAATGTATTTTATGCATTCCTTCATGAGAAAAATTCAATTTTCACTTCTTTGAAAATTGGTTTGTTGTAAGTGAATATACATAAAGTAAATAAAATATTTTCAAAATTATTTTGTAAATGAACTTAATGATAAAATATGTTTTGTCAAAACTTAACATAAAATTATCATAAAATTAAAGTCCAATGCTTGCACCAAACTCTTATCTCTTTAGAAAGTTTTATAGGAAAGTCTTTTCCATGGTATTCCAAGAAATTTTTTCCAAAATGAAAAATTAATCTTTTTTTCCCAAGCTACATTGCCAAGGGAAAAACATGAGTACTTCACCTCATTTTTGTTGGGTCATTATATTATTTGTAGTGAAATTCTAGTTGAGGTGGATCGAATGATGGCTGAAGTCAAGGTGGATCGAAAACATGTTGAGGGTCGAGGTAGATCGACAAAAATTCAAAGGTTGAGGTTATTTGACCGGGTGAATTTGTAGTCAAAGGTCGAGGCAATTTGAAATGGTAAAGTCATCGAAAACAAGTTGAAGAAGTCAACCGACAAGAGGTCGATAGGAGGGTGTGCGGGAATCGACTGAAGACCGAATGAAGGACAAATTGTAGTCGAATGGTAATTTGAATTGGATTCGACTGTAACTGAATCCCAAGATTCCTGGGATTTGTAGCCAATGATCTTCAGGTTGAAAGATTGGTTGTTGTCATTGATGTCAACCCTAGCCATTGGATTTTGGACTCCACAGTTGATCAATGTATATATATATGAAGGAAATTACACATGCAAATGAAACACACATGGATGGATAATATAATTCATTCCGCTTCCAGTGGTATGTGGCACGTCACGTGGTCCTCACGATTGAGGAGAAATGAATTTTTGAAGATGACAATGTGAATTGAAGCATAAACTACATGTTGACCCTAATGTTAAAAGGAAGTGAAATAAAGGGTATAAATACATCTCATTATACATTCATTTTTCAACACACACAATTTTATTAATGAAAAAGGAGATATAAGTCGATTTTCTAAGGAAATTTGAAGTAAAGAAGGCCAAATTTCAAGGGAGGATGAAGTATTTTGCTGATGTGTTCTAAGGTATGTTATTGTAACATACCCAACCACCCACAAGTCGGGGCATGCTACCTTCAAGCCCACCCTTGGAATTCTTTCTCTTACGATACCTTTTTAAAATTTAAGGATGCATAAAAGAAAAGACTTTAACGACATGCACAACAGTAGTCAGCAAGCATTCATAGTCTAAAGATTCAATTAAACGATAATTAAATATACAAAAAAAATACATTCATATACATGTAAATGATACCATAACATAGAGCACTTATCTTTATCGAAGATGACACCAACTGGTTGCAGACCAAGGACGTTCCACCCAACCGTAGACACCACTGCTCCAAATCTCAATAGTAGTGTCACCCCCGAGCCAGGGCTATGAATCCACAAGGATGGTTCCAGAGTGTACTTGGGTTACCAAACCAGTCATCTCTCAAGCTCTCACAGGTTTCCCAACACCCACAAAAATCCAAGTACCTAGCCTGTACCGCCCTAAGAGAATGGACCTCCACCCTTCTTTGCCACGCAGTCTCTTAGGCATGTTGGAGTTACTACACACACACCTAGGATTTATTTTTCCTAAGGTTTTTCCTTGTTTATTAGTCATAATTAGTCATTATCCAGTCTCCTATATTTTAGGGGAGAATATTCCACATGGAGAATATTCTCTTTCAGTTGACACTTCAGTTTGACTAGTTGAGTTGAGTTTAGATGCTGCATTGGTTTTGTCACCATGAAACATTGGGATCATCACCATGATAATGCACACTTGCCTTGGGATCATCACCAAATTGGCGCATTACCCTTGATTCCTTGATATACTCCTCACTACTCTCTATTCAGTCAGTTAACTGAAGACTAGTTGACTAGTTAACTCAGTTAGGTGGTAGTTCACTCCCGTAACTACTGGTGTGTGTCCATATCACTCTATATCACCACTATGGTTCATTAGTTACTCATGTATCCTATATCTATTGTAAATTATTCACTCTTTTTGTGGAATACGGTTAATGGGAATTCTTCATTTTTTTTCTCCTTCTTCTTATTTCTCAAATTCTCTTTGCAAATGTGTGTATTATTGTTTAGCTAGATATATTCTATGCAGGTTCAACACATTTACATGGTATCGGAGATGACAGACTACTAAGCAAAAGATACACCAAAATGTTTTGCAGGTACAAAAGATTGAAGACAACAAAAAGATGGATTATTCATCAGAAATACTTCTCACGCCTCATAACTATTTTGAATGGAAGCCAAAAATTCCGCTTCTTCTCAAATGCAGAGGCTTGTACCAAATAACTATGGAAATGGAGGTAGAGCCTGATTCTTTCGATGATAAAAGCGGTTTTCTCAATAGACAAGATATGGCCATAGAATGTATCCTCTATTTTATTTCTCCTGAAATTCTCCATCAAGTATATGATGACTCACAAGAATTCACTCCAAATGAATTATGGACCATATTGGAGGTTCTATTTGGGAATAAATAATATTGTGAAGATTGCATGTAGGGGATTGGAAAGATAGAGCCAGAAGAGAAACCGTCAGAAGATCAAGCCTCTTATTATGAAGAGTCTTCTTGTTATCCACAAATTTGGTCATTGTGATGGTGTCATGATGATGTCATGATGATGAAAAATCAAGCTCTTTACCAAGAACACTTTCCCGAGAAAAGTTACAGTTGTCTTCTTCCAGCATTCATACTTTGAAACATGTTCGCAGGCTACTTATATATTCACCTGCGGGAATGCCTGTTTCCCGCAGGCTACCTTAACCTGGGGTGCGAACTTCTCGCACTGCACTCATGGTTAGGCTGCGGACATGATTTTAAAAGGGAAAAAGATAAAGATCTCGAACCTTTTAGAAGGGAATCTTCTAGAAGGGTGAGTTGGCTTTCGAGTGGTTGTTCAAGCACTGTCATTCCAGATATCTTGGGATCATTCCCTATCCAAGTAACTAATCTATCTCTTCCTATATATTGAGGAGATTTCTCATGGAAAGGGTTAAGTTAAGTAAGTGAAGAAGTTCAGCAGCAAGTTCGCAAGAGTTTTGATTAGAGAATTAGTGCAAGACAGTATGAAGGATTGATGCTACAGCAGCAAGAGACAACAACAAGGTCATCACATGTGGTTGATTTTCTTCATGCATGAGCAAGTGTGTGTGTCGGAGCTAGAAGCCATCGAAAGGAGACCTATGACATCAAGGCTCAAGTTGTAAGTTTCTCTTTCAATTAATTCAATACAACAATATGTCCCTTTCCCATAAAGATGATGTCACTTTATTACATAATTCCTTGATCATATGTATAGACTAGTCATTGAATATCTTAACTTGTCTTTACTTCGATTGGTTCGTTTTTTTGTGATCTGGACGGGACGAGAGCATTGAAGCGAAGATTGGAACAACAAAGATATAAGGAAAGCGATCATAAGGTATGTCCATAACCCTTATCTCTTAGTTCATTCAATAGGCTAGATCTAGGGAAAGTGTATTATTCTGTCCTGTTTTGTTCTAGATACCAGGTGGATCTAGGGAGATCGGTTTGTGTCCGCACTTACGGATTTATCCAATAAAAAAATTGGCAACTCCACTGGGGAAATATCCCTTTTTTATTTTTGGTTTTTTGAACTTTCTGTGGCCATTTGCTCTGTTTGCATTTTTCTCTTGATTTGTCTGTCTCTGAGTCCTCGGGATACCCTGAGAGACCTTTTGGGTCTATAAGACAAATTGATTTTTGCTTGTTCTTTCAAATTTTTCATTAGTTTCAGGGATTCTCGCACTGTGTCCATTAGCAGCCTGCGAGAACCTTGATTGTTCGCACCCTGCATATACATTTCAGTGCAGATAGTTCGCATGCTGCATCAAAGTGGCCTGCGAGAACCATAGTTTCTCGCAGTGTGTTCCACACTAGCCTGCGAACAGTTTTTTGAATTTTTTTGAAATCAAGTTTTGACCCTGTCAATAGCTCACTTATGTTGATTTGGACCTCTTTGGCTTGTTGAATCAGTGACTTACCTACCTTTTTCTTAAATTGGCTTGCTGGAACTGATCCAGGTTTTCTAGGTTTTTCTTGCTTTTGAAACTTGACTTTCATTTCTTAGCTTTTGTTGGCATTGTCATTCTCTCTGACTTATAGAGTTGAGTGTATCTGACTCGCTGAGAAATAGGGATTGGTTGAGAGTTAAGTTTTTGGTGTTTCTCTTGTACTTGTTGGTTCTAAAGGACAAATTTTTCATTTACATTGAGAAGCTCCTTGGTTTGCTTTTGTTTTTGCTTTCATTGAAAGTATTGGCTTGGGTTGTTTGTTTGAGTCTTTATATTTTGGTTTTCTTTTCTCATTATTTAGAGTTCTTCTTGGAAAGTGAACTGTATGTTTTCTTTCAAGTTTTGTTTTTTCTTTTTGCGAGAACATTGAAAATCAAAGTTTTAAGAGTATGGAAGTTTTGAAAGAGACGTATTGAAATTGTTCATTGATACATGATTGTCTGCATTGGCATCTGAAAGGAAATTGAGCATTGCATTTGCATTGTAGCATTGAGTTTGATTCGGAAATTTATCTCTCTCTCCCATAACTAGGATTCATAGAATGAAACGAATTCTATTTCATCATATCCTTGCATTATTCGGGTCAGAGTCATACATCACGAGTTTCATTTCCATTGCCTTTGAGTAAACAACAACCTGTAAAAGCATTGCGTAATATTAAAATTGAACTAGTAACTCTTTTCTAGGGCTATTTTACACCAACATTTAGCTAGGCTAGTGCTTTGGAGTAGGAAGAGAGACACACTCTCCAAAATCTCAAAAACACACAATAGCATCTTGAGTTAGGGA
>JZKD02S1823635.1:231336-282856 GCA_000966675.3 Picea glauca
ATCAGATGCCAATCAATAACATGGTTAGGGTCATGTACATATTTATTTAGTAAAGATACATGAAATACATTATGCACATTCATGGAAGCAGGCAATGCAAGCATGTATGCAACTGACCCTATTCTGTCCAATATTTCAAATGGACCACAAAATCTCGCTGCCATCTTTGTACAACCACCCAATTTCAAAGATCTTTTCTTGGGCTTCACTTTCAAAAGTTCATGCTCCCCTACTTTAAATTCTCTAGTTGTCTTGTTCTTGTCTACATAAGATTTCTATCTATCCTAAGTTGCCTTTAAATTATGCTTGATATTGACCACTTGGTCTTCCATGTCCTTGAGCAACTCTAGCCCAAGTACCACTCTATCTGCTGGGTTGTCCCAGCTTACTGGAGTATCACATTTCCTACCATACAAGGCTTCAAATGGGCTCATTCTTAATGAAGCTTGATACCCATTATTATATGCAAACTCAACCAAGTGTAAGTAATCTTCTCACTTAGATGGCTTATCCATCACATACATTCTCAACATATCTTCAATTATTTGATTGACTCTCTTGGTTTTCCCATCCATATGGGGATGATATGTTGTGATAAAGTTTAGATTTGTGACAAATCCTTTAAACAATCCCCTCCAGAAATTGGAGGTAAACTTCGCATCTCTATCTGAGACGATTGTCCTAGGTATCCCATGTAACCTAACAATTTCCTTCATGAAAATTTCTGCAATATTAGTCGTTGTATGCGTTTTCTTCACAAGCATAAAATGAGCAGCCTTTGTTAATTTGTCAACCACCACCATGATTGAATCATGTTTCTTATTCGTTCTGGGTAATCCTGTGATGAAATCCATGGTGATATCTTCCCATTTCTTCTTTGGGATTGGCAATGGCTGCAGCAATCCCGTTGGGTGCCTATGCTCAACTGTCACCTTATGACATTCCATACATCGAGTGATGTAATTAACAACATACTTCTTCATTACCGGCCAAAAGAACTGGCTTCTTGTTATTGTAATTGTTTTCTGGTAACCAGGATGTCCAGCATAAGGAACATCATGCATTTCCTTCAGTACCAAATTCCTCAGTTCTCCAGAGCTAGGAACATAGATTCTATTTTTATGCAGGAGTAATCTGTCTTCCCTTATCTCATACTCCTTTATTTTCTGTTGTACATTTCCTTGTTGTAAGTTTTCCTTTACTTGTAGGTCATGTTGGTCTGTAACAAGACCATCTAAAATTCTACTCTTCAAGTTTGACTGATGCATACTGACAACAATAGCATGCACGAGATGCACTCTTCTACTAAGTGCATCAACAACTTTATTCTCCTTTCCTTTGGTATGCTTGATATCGAAGTCATATTCACTTAAAAATTCCAACCATATTGTTTTCTTGGCATTCAAGGTCGGTTGTTCAAAAAGATACTTCAAGCTAATGTGGTCTGTCCTTAATTCAAATTTCTTCCCCATGAGATAATGACTCCACATACTCAAGGTGTGAACAATGGCAGCAAGTTCCAAGTCATGTGTGGCATAGTTCCTCTCATGTTCCTTAAGCTTTCTGAACTCATATCCAATGACATGTCCATTTTAAGTGAGGACTCCCCCAAGTCCTTCCTTACACGTGTCTGTACATACCATGGAACTTTCATTTGGGGTAACAATATTTAACACAGGTGCACTAGTAAGTAATTCCATCAACATATTAAAATTATTTTCACACTTGAGTGTCCATTCAAATTTAGTTCCCTTCTTTTGCAAATAAGTGATGGGATGACAAATCTTAGAGAACCCCACTATGAACCCTCTATAGTAGCCAAATAATCCCATAAAAGATCTGACGTCTGACACATTTATGGGTGTTGTCCATCCTCTAATGGCTTCGATCTTCTATGGATCTCCTGCTATTCCCTACTCTGAAATAATGTGTCCCAAGTAATGGATCTGCTTTTGATAAAAAAAACACTTACTCAACTTGACATACAACTGATGTTCTCTCAATACTTGCAATACCAGTCTTAAGTGATGTTCATGCTCCTATTCAAACTTATAATAGATAAGTATGTCATCCAAGAATACTATGAAAAACTTATCCAAATAATTTATGAATATGCCATTCATTAAGCACATGAAGACAACTGGTGCATTGGTAAGTCCAAATGGCACCACTACAAATTCATAATGCCCATACTTGGTCCTAAAGGCTATCTTATGAATGTATTCTTCCTTGATTCTTACCTGATAGTATCCTGCCCTCAGGTCAATATTTGAAAATATCTTTGCTCCTCTTAGCTGATCAAAGAGGTAATCTATTCGGTGTAGAGGATACTTGTTCTTTATAGTGTACTTGTTCAACTGTCGAAAGTCAATACACAGCCTCAAGGTTCCATCCTTATTTTTGACAAAAGGTACTGGTGCTCCCCAAGGTGAAACACTTGGACGTATGTACCCTTTCTTCAACAATTCCTCCAACTGCATCTGTAATTCTTTTAACTCTGGTGTGCTCATTCTGTAAGGTGTTTTTGACACCAAGGTAACTCCTGGAACTAAAACAATTAAGAAATCTATCTCCCGCCTTGGTGGCAATCCTGGTATTTCTTGGAATACATCTTCAAATTCCCATAGCACCGAGAAATATTCAAGGCTTGTCGCCTTTGTATTATCTAGCTCTTCCACATGAGCCACATACAATTGACATCCTTTCCTAAAACATCTTTTTAGATGTAAGGCTAAAATATCCCTTATAGATATGGGTCTTGGAACACATTTCACAATGCTTTGTTTTCCATTTCCATCAAGACATGTAAATGTCTTGTTGTGACAATCTAGGACAACATGATGCTTTTCCAACCAATCCATTCCAATCAGAATATCATAAGACCCCAATGGTATGATATTTAGATCCATACTAGTATTCACGCCATTAAGACTTATGGAACAACTTCTGACCATATCATGGATTCTTCTTTTGGTTCAAGTGGCTAACTGAACCAAACTTTCTTTTCCAAGTTTACTTTTCTCCAAATGTAATCTATACACTATCTTAGGATCAATGTAGCAATGAATTTCTCCTGAATCAATCAAAATAGCAACAAGATGATTTATGATCTTACCTTCCACCTCGATCATATTGGACTGGTACTCTAGTTGTCGATCATTTAAAGCTACATATATTCTACCCATATCTTCGACTGTTGTAGCTTCTTGTATGTTGTGCACAGTCTTCACTCTTTCCTTTCTGTGTGGGAAATCCTTGTACATGTGATTTTCCTTACATCCCCAACATTGGATTGGTGGTCTTCCCCTTTTTCCCAAGGAATATTCCTTCTTGAAATCTCCCTTAGCATATTGATATTGATGATTTCTATTAGGCTCATTCCTATTAAAGGAAGGTTTGAATCCTTTCCTCCTCTGATCAGACTTCACATTTTTCTTGTCCTTCCAAGATTTATGTAGATATTCTCTTCCCTGGCCTTGCTCATACAGGTATTTAGCCTTCCTGATGGCCTCCGTCAAGGTATTGGGTTCATCATACTTGATATTTTCATTATAAAAGGCTGACAGTCCACTTAGAAATCTCTGTATTTTCACTTTCTCATCACCAATGAACCTGACATACTTTAACAATCCCAAGAAATTCTTCTCGTACTCTACCATAGTCATGATTTTTAAGACGATTTCAAAGAACTCCTACATTTTCTTGTCATAGGAATGCTTTGAGAGGTACTCCTTTTGGAAGTACTTCTTGAACTTCTTCCAAGTGATCCTACTCTGATTAACATGTTCCACTTTCTTTAGTTGGTCCCACCACATTGAATATTTCCCATGTAAATGGTAGGTGGAAATCCTGGCTTCTAGGTTGGACGAATATTTATGCAACTGAAAATATCTTTTAAGCCCAAGCAACCATGCTTCGACATCATCTTCCCTTTCTCTTTCACCCTCAAAGGAAGGTGGCTTGAGCTTCCTCATCTCTCTTTTCAAAATATATACCTCTTGTTTGATTCTTTGTTGTCTGACATGAGACACCTCTAGACTGCTTACGGGATCATCCTATGCATAAAACTTTCTTTTTGAGTAAGGAGGTGAGTGGTGTCCATGAGCTCTGCTAGCACTTATGGAATAACCAACTCTCCCACAATCATCCCTTCTTTCATGACACCTACCTTCTTCCTCTTGTCTTGAGTTTGATCCCTTCTTTGTTTGTTTCTGCAACTGATTTAAGCTCTGCAACATTCGAGCATTTATCTGACTTTTCTCTCTCATCAATCTCTTGTTGTCTGCTTTGTAGCTCTGCACTTCCATCTTTAGGCTTCTTACCGTTTCCTGTTCTCCTTTTCCCTTGCATCCATTAGACTTTGTCTCTGCATTACCAACTCTGGTATTCTGGCCTTCGACCTCCTTGTCATAACTGGAGTCTCCCTCGTCTTCTTCCATTTCCTTAATATGCATCCTAAGTTGATGTGTTTAAACCCCTTAATTCTGCAAAATGTGCAAGCGACCATTTTGTTAGAATTATGAATATGATAAACAAAATTTCCAAACCATGCTACATGTCTCTTTCTTTTTTTGTTCATGGAGATCATATTCCCATTCTCCAAAAATAACAGTGTCCTATTATCCTTGGTTGACACAAAATTTCATCCTGCGTAGGTGCTTCCTTCAAACCACCCTCCCAAGTGACCATGACTAGAAACCATGACTAAATACTTCCTTATCACTTTTCTGTCTCAAAGACCACCAATTCGACCCTTATCCCTCCTTCCCTCAACTCTCAATCTACACATGACCATGACCATGACCCTGTGCTTAGCTGAAAAAGTGCTTGTCCAAAGCTTCGGGACTTTAGAACTTTAAGCCAAGACCAGATCAATGGTCCTCATCCTCCTTCTCGATCAACGATCAAGATCCACTTGGGGAATCTACACTTCGAGAGTCTCAAATTTCCTCGCTTGCCTCCTCGAGGAATTCTTTTACCCAAAGTTCATGATCTTTCGACGAGTGTCCTCCCATAGATCAATGGCTGTGAATTGATTCGGCTCTTCGAGCTTCAGAAGTTTCAGAATTTCCTCCTGCACGTTCTCCCAGAGTGATTTTACCCGAAGTTGACGATCCTTTGATGTGTGTCTTCTGGAATCAATGGTCAATAAGTACCTTGGCCTTTAGGCCTTTAGGAGTTTTCGACCCAATGCAACCTGCCACCTCCTTCCCCACTGGAGTAACCAGTCTCCAGACTACACAATCTGTTGCCACATGGTGAAATACTGGAAGCAGACATGTGGCCCAATAGGGTGGGTGACACGTGTCATGTTCTAACTAACATTTCAATACTCCATATGCACAAAACTTACTAACGCATGGTGCATATCCCATGTGTCCATATCATCCTAGTGACGTTCGCAAGCCACATCACTTCGAGAATTACAGGATCCACATCACCTCTAGGTGACATCATCATGCCCCATCACTTCGACTCTTCGGGCTTCGGGACTTCAGGAGTTTCCATACTTGCACACTTCCAATTCTCCTGAACACCAATTTCCCAAATTGGCCAAACTTCTGCCATGTGTCTCCCTTATCAGATGTCCCATATTAACCCCAGACTTTAGGACTTTGGAAGTTACCACTACAAGGATCAACGAATGCCATTCCTTCAGGCCTTCGGACTTCGGAAAACTCAAAGCTCAACTTTTTCCAATTTTTTTTTGTCTGAAACTCATGATCTACTGATGCGTGTTTGCCATGGATTGACGACTACGATTTCTTCGAGTCTTTGAATTTCAGAAATCTCAACTTTCAACCTTCGCTTTTCCTTGAAGTGAGTGGATTTCTGCCACGTATCCTCCTGGATCAGATGATTGAGATTCACTTCGGCTCTCCAGACTTCGAAATTCTCAATTCTCAACTTCTCCTTGCTCGCTCGTTCCCAAAGTGCTTTCACTTGGAGCACACGATCAGTTGATGCATGTCCTCCTATTGATCGACAGTCCCCGACTACTTCTTCTCTTCAGAGGTTCGTCGGTCGAGTAATAACATGTCACATCACTCCATTCCTTTCAATTTGTGGTGGCACGCATCGATGGTTTGGATTATCCCACTTTTAGCCCCACAATTCTCCTGATGCTGACACGTAACCCCTTGGTGAAATTGTGGTTTGGATTGCGGGACCACCTTGGGAAATTATCTCCCATGCAACTTGGTTCCTTGCAATTCCTCTTGTCCGTTGATCTCACTCTCCAATGGGATCTGATGGTTTTGACCTTAGCCCTTGCTTCCTTTTCATCGAATGACCCTTTTTCACCTGTCCTCCAATCCAATGATCCCAAATCTCTCCTGATCCTACAATGGTGATCGCTCCTAAATTCAAAGGGGATGGTCATGATCCTTCAAACCCCTTACAATGGATCTCTGATGATCTAACTCCTGCGTAGATTCTGCAACGCCATTCCTCCTGAGCTTTTCAACTTCGCGGTCAGAGTTTGATCTCAACCACGAGACTTTGACCAAGAGACCCGACCCATATCGGCCTAGTTTTTCAACCAAAATATCTGATACCAAACTGTAACATACCCAACCACCCACAGGCCGGGGCATGCTACCTTCAAGCCCGCCCTTGGAATTCTTTCTCTTATGATACCTTTTTAAAATTTAAGGATGCATAAAATAAAAGACTTTAACAACATGCATAACAGTAGTCAACAAGCATGCATAGTCTAAATATTCAATTAAACGATAATTAAATATACAATGTAAATACATTCATATACATGTAAATGATACCATAATAGAGAGCACTTATCTTTATGGAAGATGACACCAACTGGCTGCAGACCAAGGGTGTTCCACCCAACCGTAGACACCACTGCTCCAAATATCAATAGCAGTGTCACCCCCGAGAAAGGGATATGAGTCCACAAGGACGGTTCCAGAGTGTACTTGGGTTCCCAAACCAATCAACTCTCAATCTCTCATAGGTTTCCTAATGCCCACAACAATCCAAGTACCCAACTCTCTTGTACCCAACCTGTACCACCCCAAGAGGATGGACCTCTACCCTTTTCTTCCACGTATTCCCTCTTCTTTATTTTGGGGCCTCCAACACATCTGGTCCAAAATATCAAATATGGAACTCTCAATACTCGTAGTTGTGAGAAAAACGAGGCACATACTGACGCACCTCAGACATGCAGGCCCCAAGCCATGGCTAGATTGCACCAATGACCATTACAACCAACTATCCTATGGATAATTCTTCATCAGTTTGGTTCCCTTTTCCAAGGCTGGATGCAGGTGAGGATGGATCAATCAATGGGTGAGTGAGTGCATGCAAGTGCGTGAGGGAAAATGAATGAACGTACAGGAAAATCAATGAACAAGCCATCATTTGAACCCCCACATCAGACCAGAGACGGTTTTAAGTAACTTCATGGGGAATCAAGAACCTCCTGGCCTTCCCTAAGAAGCTCACGTAACCGATCCCCTCCTTTAGGCCAAAAGGGTAATTAACATAGGAATAAACACTTAGCCCCTCAAGCCCCCTCTCTTGTGGAATCATAGCCCCTTATAACTCTAGTCCTTGTCCATATAGCAACTAGCCATGTATTTATTATTAATAATGATAGAAAACATTACATGTCTTGGGCACACTAGCCTTTTAATAATTTTTTGGGCACCCTGGCCTCTCAGCATTGTAACAATACATTATTTAAAATGGGGGTTCAAAACCCGGGGTGTTATAGTTATTTACAGGCCATCTTACCATTTTCAGTATAATTTTGTTTCTATAAATATTCATATGGTGAAATTCATATTCTATTTAGAAGACATATCTAGGTACCTATGGTAAAAATTTCAGCTCTTTATTTGCTATAATTTTGGAGATACACTTTGTGGAAGATAGGGTTTTTCACTAGTCCTGAAGCTAGTCATAAATAGGTGTTCTGGGTAAAATAGTCATAACTTTTTCATAGAGAGTCCAAATGAAGTGAGACCAATTGCATTGGAAAGAGTACATGATTTTATTTCTTGTGTACAAATTTCAGAATTGAATGTTAAATATTGAGTGCGGGGAATTCTATACAAGTTCTCTCTCCTGAATAAACCATAATTGAATAAGGTCTACCATTTTCTCTATAACTCCTTTTCTGGGAGGATTCAAGGAGTGAAACTTGGAGGATTTTTAGAGAATACATTGAGTAATATTATCTACAATATCAAAGTATTCCAAGAAGTGAATAATTTTAGAAGTTGAACAAGTCTCAGGAAGCATCATTAGTTTCTATGTGATGGTTGGTCGATGGTCATAATTTAATGTAAAATTTATTATCTCTCATATACTCTTGGGTGGAAGGAAGGGGAAAGGATGGAGAGGTCAACCCTCTCTTGGTATTGGAGGATTGCATATTCCTTTTGGAGATTTATCCCTCCCTATATATTTGGAAGTTGTAGCTACCTTTGGAAGTCATTGCTTCCTTTGAATAATAATACACGATTACTTCTTATATAGTGTGCATGGTGTATTGGTGTATCTCTTATAATATTCTTCATTGTTCATTGGATAGTCTTCATTACTGATTAGATATAAATTGAATACAATATCTGATTGAAGTACAAGTTCAAAAATACTAATTTCTCTAAATAATGATTCACCCCCCTCTCAGTATTTGCAACAATTGGTATCAGCGCAGGTTTCCTTCAAAACAGTTTAACCACTGGAAGGAAAATCCTGAGTAGAGATGGATGACCATGAGGACATTTAAAATGGGATTCAATGATTTGATGGAAGAAATTATGCATACTGGAGTGACAGAGTTAAAACTTACCTAACAACTTTTGGAGTAGACATTTGGTACTCAGTTGTAAATGGCTATGTAATCCCAAAGAATGCTCCAACCGATCGAAATGAGAAGAAGATTATGAGTTGTAATTCAAAATCTAGACATGTTATTCTAGGGGCATTATGACCAACCATTTCTAGAAAAGTGATGGGCTGCAACACTACTAAAGAGTTATGGGACAAACTCAAGAGTATTTATGAAGGTGATCCAAAATTTAAGTAGGTTAAGCTTCAACAACATAGATCATATTTTGAAAATTTCAAGATGGATGAAAAGGAAGATATTGCAAACTATTTTCTTAGAGTTGATGAAGTTGTTAATACTATCAGAGGATTAGGTGAAGATCTCAATGAATCCTTGGTTGTACAAAAAAATTTGAGATCACTTCTCTTGAAGTATGATGTTAAGGTATCCTCCATTGAAGAAACTAGGGACTTGACCAAAATGACAATGGATGAATTACATGGGTCTCTTATAGAATATGAAATGAGAACATGTACATAAAGTGACCAACCAAACAATGAAGTGGATTTTAAAGCCATAAATAAGACAAAAGACAAGGATAATGACCTTGATGAAGAAATAGAAAATTTCGTAAGAAGGCTCCAGAAGGGAGCTGACAGATACAAAGGTAAGTCTCCTCTCAAATTCTTTAACTATGGTAGAATATGACATATTTCTGAAAAATTATATTATAAAAAGATAAGTATCAACATTAAAAAGAGATTCTACTCCAAGGATGATGGCATCTCCTCAGATGAGAGTGATGAAGAAGATAATGATGGAGGAGAAGTCCTCTTCATAACCCAAGAAACCCAGGATGATGATCACAAGAGTTCTAAGGAAGAAGAGATCATTTCTGAAGAAGATTCAGATGAAGAAACCAACCTTGATTCCTTTTGGGGATACAAAAACAATGTAGAGAGTGAATAAGAAGATGAGAATCTTGAAAAGTTGAAGCATGTTGAAACTGAAAATATCAAGCTTAGAAACAAAAGCATAATACTAAAAGGTGAATTGAGTAGTTGTGAAGAAGAGAATTACAAGCTCAAAAAGACCATTGATAGCTTGAAGGAACAATTAGAAGATTATGAGAAATTGAAAGAAGAATTGGATCAAAAAAAAGGGGAGCTACTATTGACAATAGAAAAGTTGAAGAAGTTTTAAAAAAGCATTAAAAAATTAGATGAGATCCTTAGTAGTCAAAGATATCTAAACGACAAGACAGGACTAGAATACACTGATAGTTTGAAGAAAAAAAACAAGAGAAGGAAGATAAAAATGATGAAACCAACAATGTTCAGGGGGAGCATCCCCAAAGAAGGTTACCTTATGCCATTGAACTCAGGGGGAGAAACCACACCCTTTTCCATTGATGTCAAAGGGGGAGAGAAATTGGGAACATGATAACAGGGGGAACATGAGTGTTTCCATCAATGACAAAGGGGGATATTGTTGGAAGATTGGTTGTTGTCATTGATGTCAACCCTAGCCATTGGATTTTGGACCCCACAATTGATGGAACTAGATAAACATGAAGGAAATTACACATGCATATACAACAACCATGGATGGATAGTATAAGTCATGCCGCTTTTGGTGGTATGTGGCATGTCACGTGGATCCTCATGATTGAAGAGAAATGAATTTTTGAAGATGGCAATGTGAATTGAAGTAGAAACTACATGTAGGCCCTAATGTTAAAAGGAAGTGTCATAAAGGGTATAAATACATCTCAGTATACATTCATTTTTCAACAGACACAATTTTATTAATGAACAAGGAAATATAAGTCGAATTTTTGAGGAAATCTGAAGTAAAGAAGGACAAATTTAAAAGAAGGATGAAGTCTTTTGGTGATGTGTTCTAAGGTATGTTATTTACAAGTCATCTTACTATTTTTTCTATAAATTTGTTTCTAGAATTATTTAGATGGTGAAATTTGGATTCTATTGAGAAGACATATCTAGGTACTTGTGGTAAAAAGTTCATCTCTTTATTCGCTATAATTTTGGAGATACACTTTGTGGAAGATAAGGTTTTTGACTAGATTTGAAGCTAGTCATAAATATGTGTTACGAGTAAAACAATCATACCGTCTTCATAGAGAATCCAAATGAAGTGAGACCAATTGAATTGGAAATATTACGAGCTTTAGTTTTATGTGTATGAATTTCAGAATTTGATGTTAAATATTGAGTGCGGGGAATTTTGTACAAGTTTTCTCTCTTGAATAAACTAGAATTGAATAAGGTCTACCATTTTCTCTATAACTCATTTTCTGGGAGGATTCAAGGAGTGAAACTTGGAGGAGTTACAAAGAATACATTGAGTAATATTATCTATAGGATCAGAGTATTCTAAGAAGTGAACAATCAAAAAAGTTGAAGAAGTCTTAGGAAGCATTATTAGGTTCTATGTGATGGTTGGTTGATGGTCATAATTTAATGTAAAGTTTTGTTATCCCTCATATACTCTTGGGTGGAAGGGAGGGGAAAGGATGGAGAGGTCAACCCTCTCTTGATATTGGAGGATTGTATCTTCCTTTTGGAGGTGTATCCCTCCTTTTATATTTGGAAGCTGCAGGTACCTTTGGAAGTCATTACTTCCTTTGAACAATAATACATAATTACATCTTATATATTGTGCATGGTGTATTGGTGTATCTCTTATACTATTCTTCATTGTTCATTGAATAGTCTTCATTTCTAATTGGATATAAATTGAATACATGATTTGATTGAATTACAAGGTCAAAAATATTGTTGGCCCTTGACCAAGTTTTGAGGGATATTGACCAAGTTTGACCTATTTTCGGACTTCGAAAACCTGTCAAAGGAGGAGTGCAAGACGAAGCAGAGATCATGCATCTAAACCCCTTTTTTGGGTTTTTGGGATTATGTAATGGCCATGGGATGTCGGCCCATGGGTTTACCCATGTTTAGGTCTATTTTGTAATGTATAGATAGATGTCTAGGCTATGTAAGAAAAGGATGGAGATGATCTATGTGATGTAAGGCTGATGAGCTAAGTGCTAACTGCAAGTATGGTTTGTAGATGCTCTGTGCATATTGTGAGAGACTTGTAGAGCTAGGTGCAAGGTATTGTAACAAGTTGTGAAGTGAATTGTGCTGTAACGTAAGGAAGGAGGATCTAACAAGGTGCACAGATCTCCTGTCCTAGGCAAAGTAGGGTTTTGAGGCTCTGTGCTTGTAACCGATTGATTGAAGACAATAAAGAAGAAGAGTTGGTGGACATAGCCCCAGGGTGGGGGTGAACCACGTAAACACTGTGTTGTTCCACTTTGTTCTTGTCTTGATGTCTTTATAACTTCTTTTGCTAAGTGGTTTGATAGAGATAGATAAATTTGTTGATGCTTTGTGATAATGACGTGTAAGAATGTTAGATTTGACCTATATGAAGGTACTTAGTGCTTGATCTTCTAGATATAACCTGCCTGCTTATGATAAAGTGCTTAAATACATCAGATATGAGTGAATGATGCGATGCTATGTTCTATCTGCATAGTAGTTATTGGTTGAATATTGATGAACTGTTGATGCTAAAGTGCTCTATTAAGTATTACAATCATAGATCTGTGTCCCAAAAAAGGTTGCAGACACTTGAGTCCTACAACCACCCCTGCCTCTACCTCGGGTGAGACTTTATATACTTCGCAAGTGTTGCCGAAAGGGCAGGTAGTTAGGGTTTTTTTGGTGTGATTTTGTAGCATTGAACCCTAGGTCTACCCCTGTGCCAACAAATTGTTCCATTTTCAGGACTGAAACTGTGATTGTTGAGAACTGAAGAGAAGTTATGTGCATAGATCTACTGCTAAAGTGCACAGTATTGGACATGAAACTGTGATTATTGGGAATTGAGAAAGAAGAAGCTTTGTGCAAAGATTCGACCTGAGATTGTGAAAACTCTATGCGTAGATCTGTTGTCCTGGTATGCAACATTCTACTTGACCTGAGGAGATTCTGTGCCAAGAAAAGAGGTCAGATATGAAGAAAAGAGGTAATATCTATAAACTCTATGCTCTGATAAAGGTAAGAATAGTGAAAAGTTCTAGATCTAGAAGCTTTGTGCTCTAAAAAAGTAAGATTAGTGGAAATTTTTGTTTCAAAAGTATGGATCTAGGTATGTTTAATAGATTTTTTACTAGCTTGAAAACTAGGGTACTAATAGATGAAAGAAGTTTTGATATGAGTTGATCTGATATGAATAGTTAAATATATGTTTTACCTATGCATAGAGAGAATGTTTGGACTAAAAAATGGATGCAGGATCCTAGAAAGAATTTTTTGCAGGTTATCTCCTATGAGCCTAGCGTGCAGTATAGGAAAGGATGGAGATAAATTAAACAAAAGAGAGGATTAACCCTCTGTTATAGTTGCAGAAGACTAGGAAATATTGCTAACGAATTCCCTGGGAAAATACCTAGTTGTCTTTGTTGTAAATCTATAGACCATGAAGTGTTGGATTACCCTAGAATGATTGCTAAGATGGAAGGAATGAATATAAATAAAGAAAACCCTAAGGTAGATCCAGAAATAGCAGAACCTCAGAAAGAATCAGATAAAGTATTGCTACAAATGAAAGAAACCCTGAATGGCCACCGACATGTTAGATTATCAGAGATCTTCAAGGAAAAAGAATGCATTGAAGCAAGAATAGGTGACTTTGACATTGACTACGTTCTAGATGAGGAAACACAGATGAATATTGTTATCACATAGTTTGTAGCTAGGAGTAAAGGCTATAAGGTAGAAGGCCAAACTGGCGTAACGAGAACCTATCCCACTCAATGTCACCACGATGGGTAGATTCTTTCTCTTTAGGGAGGCTGGGCCCAGGGGAGACATCCCTAGTGACTTGGAGTTTTGAAAGGGCAAGGGATAAAGGACAAGGACAAATTCCCCTTTCACAAGTCACCACCAAAAGGATAGTCCCGATTAAACAACCAATAATAAAGTAAATCCCCAATGAAGAACACCTGCCTGGAACAAAGCAACAACAAACTAACATATGCAAGTTATATTTCAAAGGGTTAGTACTTCATAAGACTATCTGATAAATGTATATGAGCAATATAGAAATAAAAAGATATGACACTCCACCAATAAATATTGGAACAATGTGGCATTCAAGGTAACCAATCAACACTTTATTTAGTTAATGCCTAAACCACCATTCAATTGCTCTTAAAATAAGAAGTTGTTGCATCAAAGATGGAATAACCAAATGTGACGTCAACAACTTAGGGTTAGTAGGTTAGGGTTAGTGTAGTTAGGGTTTCAATTCAAAAAAAAGGTTTGAGAGTGTTTTAGATCCAATTCTACTTCAACGCTGGAGGTCTAGGATCAGTGCCTTGGGGTTAATGGAGTCAATTTAGTAGAGGACGCAAGAGTTGAAGGAGGATGGATAAGGACTAGAGGGAAGAGTTATGAAGTGCTGCTATGGCAGGGCCTCAGAATCAAATCCCTAGGGGAAAGAGGCTCACTTTGGTGTTGCTAAATCAAGGTCTCGTGCTCTCTCCTCCTTCCTTAGGTTGACTTGGAAAAACAGCTAGCATGAAAGATAAATCAAGACAAGAGAGTGCAATGAGGGAGAGCGTTTCTACAGCAAGGCTCTATCATCAAACCCTAGAAGAAAAACAACCCAAGGTGTAGATAGCCTAGGGTTGGGACGTCTCCTCCTTCTTGACCTCTGGAAAGTACGACTAGCTCAGGGAGAAGAAGAGATGAGAGTGTAGCTATGGCTAGGCTCTTTCTTCCTTCTTCAATGGCTGAAAATTTCTCTATTAGGGGACATGAGACAAGGACCTACTTGTGTTCTTGTCACCTAGGGTTTTGATTTAGGAAATTATAAATCCATGTAAGAAAATAAGACTACAACCATTCAATCAAGAAGTTTTGCAAAAAAATACTTACAATTCATCAATAAATAACCATGCAAACCCTAGTTGTAACACCTTCCTTCAAGAGAAACACCATAAAATGCCAAGAAATGCCTTCCTTCAACAAGTGCGCCTCACTAAACTAGTAAAAATACCCAAGTAGGGTGCTAAAAATCAGACCTCACTAATGAGTGAGTGATCCATCATGATAAAATGAGGCTAAAACTCCTCAATATATAGTGTATCAATGACCTAATTTACTTTTTAGGTCATAAAATGGATGACAAGGCCAGTATATCAAAAGTAATATTGTTTTACATTAAATGTTCATTTTAAAACCCTAACTGAGAAAAATTAAGACGTCAAGCCCCATTAAGGGAGACATTAGTCCCTTTTAGGGAAAATGCAACACCAAAGAGAAAAACATTAGGCCTCTTTGGGCCTCCAAATCATGCCACACATGCCAACTACCCTGTCAAACTATCACATGCTCAAGGTGATGTCATGAGCTCCTAGGTGATGTCCTGGGCCATTCAGGCCAAACATTTCACTAGAAGTGGGTCAATCCCCCTAGGTTTGGCTCTACCAAAGTTCCTCTGATGAAACGTCCTCTTCTTCTCCGGTGAAAAAATCTGGTCAACCACCATCCTGTCTCTGTGCCCTGATGGGGTCTCAACATCCATATGGTGGGCTCTTCATCCCCATGGAGGTCCGAACTGATCATCTCCCCATGTGTACCCGTCCAAATGGTACATGTCTGTCGGGCATGGTCCTGCACATCAAAAGCTACGCCATCCATGGGCTCATTAGCCACAAGGATGATAACAATTTCAATCACATATCATCATTAATATTATTAAACATATGCATAAAAACCCTGATACATCGGTCAATATCTCAAAGACATTACAAAAACATACAATACAAGATCGGAGAAAAAGACAAGATGTCCTATTGGGCTAGTATCCACAAGAAAAGGGAAGTCTCCAAGAAGGTTTCATCTAAGCCATGTGAGTGGGGTGATGTGGCCAGGGGATGTCTAGACATGTGGGTGAAGTGAGAGCCAGGGATGCATAGTGTTATCTGTGGGTGATTTTGTAGAAGGCGAGTTGTACCTGTCATGGATGCAATTTTTCCAAGCCCGTTCTTGCCTTTATTCTTTTCTTTTATTTTCTTTTTCTTCTTCTTTTTATTTTTATTCAAGGGCTAGCCAGAGGAAACTGCCTTGGCATGGTGACCTGAGCTGACAGTGTTACCCATAAGTACTTTCATAGAGATGAGAAGGCTGGCTCGTGATGAGACCCCCTTTCCTTTTGGCCATGCAACCAAAGGTCACTACCCTGGTGTGGTAACCAGATGGTGGCAATGTCATATTGTTAGGTACCCATGAACCTAATAGGATGGCTCGTGATGAGACCCCCTATCCTCTTGACTAGGTATTGTTTGTTATTTTCTGGGTCCCTTCTGTTTCTTTCTCAGAGGATTTTTATTGCCTTCTCAGGGATCCCTGGGCGAAGCATCTCGAGATTTTATTTCTAGGATTTTATCTTTTACCAGTTGATTTTACCTTCTGGGCCTTTAGCCCCTTCTTCCCATGAGATAAGGTGCAATCCTACAAACAGGACAACCCAATGCCCAGACAAGGGGAATGGGACAAATGAGTGGGAGATAAGATGAAACAATGGTGCTATGATGGGAGTGGATGATGACTTTTCAAAAATCCCGCCAGTGGAAAACTAAAACATATGGGCACAAGCTTGCTAGGGAACCCTGCTAATCTCCCCAAGCATGGTCAAGTGGGATAATGTAAGATCCAAGCAGTTGTTATAGGTAAAAGGAATCATATGCATATATTTAAAGGTTTTAATGATCAAACGTGACACATACCATGATACCTGGACCAATTACCTCATGGAGCAAGAACCTCTTCTGACACAGGACCAAGCCGATGGTGATGGATGTTGTTGCTGCTAACAAGATAAAGCTGATGGAAGAATAAAAGGATGGGCCCTCCAGGGCCATGCTCAGGTCAATCCTGCTCTCGGTACTCCATGTCTAGGACCTGTGGGCCTCGAGACATGATCTCCTAGTTATCCATAAAAATTGGCGATAACATCTGGCTCCAACTCAGGGACATGTGCTCACCGTAGAGCACATGAGAACCTCAACATCTCTGGCATAACCTGTAGACCTGCTCAATCTCGATAGGGGAATCAATAAAAAAAATGGGGTGGTAATGCCACCCCAACATGCATAGCTATATATAAAAACTAAAAGAAAACAATCAACAATGCAAATGTGAAAGAAACTAACATGAAATGAAAATGGTATAATACACGAAAATGCCTACTTACCTGCACTTACCTATGAAATCAGGCCCCCCACATTGGTGGGGTTTGAGGAGGTTCCCACTGATAGGTAATGGGTGCCTTCTTCCCTCTAGAGTGGATAGATAATACAAGTCGTTAACTGATTCCATTCCAACTTTGAAGGGTCTGAGCCATGACTGAGCACTTCCTTTTACTTTAGTTGGATCTCCTTTCTGGGAATCCCACATCTATACCATGTCTCCCTCCTTATACTTTCTAAATTTGTATTTGGTTGTTCCTTGGACAACCTTGGTGTATTGTACTGAGGGAGGGGGGTGGGATTCTACTGTAAAAACTTCATGTTGAGACGGGTGGATTTGTACATCATCTTCATGTTTCTTTAATATCTTCACTATCCCAATTTCTTTGTTTTTGAATTCATCCAGGAGTTGTTGGTATTCTTATTTCTTGGGCCATTCAATCTGATCAAAGTCCTCTTCTATTGCAAAGGGCATATCCTCTAGAGAATACTTTTGAAGAGTTTGTATCATCGTTTTGTGCTTTGTTATTATTGACGGGGTGAGTAATATCCTGCACATGGTCCCCAATTATTGGCACATTGAGGAGACGACCTACTGTTCCATTTTTCAAAGGAAATTGCAAGAATGTGAGGTCCATCTCAAGGGTGCCACCTAACATTGCACCAAACTTCCTAGATAACAACATTCCCCACACATATGGGACATCAACTACCTCAATGTCAATGTGGACCATCTTCTCTGGGTACTCCTTTAGGCAAACTTCAACATTCTCAACCACCCCATGTGTGGGTATGGCTTTAGATTCGAAACCACATACATTTCTATAAGACCGTGTGACCTTTAAACCCACTTGTTGCATGACTTTGAGTGACATCATGTTGGCACCAACACCTGTATCTAACATGAAATTGTTGAGGTTCTTACTGTTCATTTCCAACGTCATGAAGAAAGGAGGGTTTTCACCATATTGGACCTTGAAGTGATCAACTTGCAACATAATAGGGGGGTCCATAGGCTCATCTGATCCTGAAAAGAAAGTGTCAAATTATTCCTTGATGGATGGGATCTTGATTGCTTCTCTTAGGGGGATGTTTACATGCATTTTTGATAAAAGCCCCTTCGAAGTCAAAGTTCAGGTCAACCTTTCTAGCCTTGGATGTCTTGGGAAGAATCATTTCCAGGGGTGGGGGCTTTGCCTAATCAACAACAGGTTGTTTCAAATTCTTTCTTTTGTACACCTGAAATTCTTGTTTCTTTAGCTTTTCTCATGATTCTTGATCGAGGTTGTTTATTATCGCCATCCTTGCTGATCTCGCTGCTTCTTTCACAACTTCCTGATGTTCTACATATGTGATATTTATCTGAGGAAACTCCATGAAACAATCCATGTTGTTGACTTGTTGATGGCCACTATTGTAGGGGCACTCATGCTCCCAATGTGCTTCGCTGCATTCCAGGCACCAAGGATTTTCATCAACAATGTTTGCAGGGGCCAAAGTGTTTGGAACTTCAAGCTCATTCTTCAGTTTATAAAATTGGCCCCCTTTCTAGAATTGTCCTTTATACGAGACCCTGGGTGCCTGGGTCTGAGATATTTCCAACTTGACGATCCTCTTCATCATTTCCTCTTGATTTTTTATGATACCATTCATAGAGGCTTGTAGCTTGGTGATACTGGTACATAGATTTGAAGTAGGCTCAACATTGTGAGATATTTTTGGTTTAGTGTCTATTCTCCCCCTTGGGTTAGCAAAAGGCTCAATCTTGGATGAAAGGAGGTTTCCCTCTATTTTAGTAGCGAGCTCTTGGGCTTCTTGAATGGACTAGGGGTTTTTATCTCTAAGAAGATACCCTAGTTGGCCATTGAAAGATCTGGTGTAAACATGGACGAGGTAGTCATCTTTCAGATGATGGCTTGCGGGAATTCTTTGCAGTAAAGTCTCGAATCTGGTGTGGAACTCCCGAATGGACTCATTTTCATATTTGGCAAAGCTATTCAGTTGTGTGAGAAGCATATTAGGGTCTTCTTTGACACTCCATATTTTGAGAAAGGCCTCTTCAAGTCTATCCATGGTTTTGATGCTTCCATCGGGTAGGCTTAGGTACCAATGCCTCGAGGCATCATAAAGAGTAGAAGAGAACAACTTCATGAATAGATATTCAGCATCATCACTGATGAGGTGATGCTGGAAAAATGCCCAAAAGTTGCTCATGTGCTCTTCGGCACCGATTGCATCAGTACCGGTAAATTTAGGCAACCACTTCTCATACTTGGGTGGCATTTTCCTAGGGTAGCCTGGTATGGATGACATGTCTAACGGTTTGAAAAGAGTAGACAACCATTGTCTTTGATTGTTGGCTAGGTTTGTTGTAGCGGTTTGAGAGCTAGACATGATTCCTAAAGGAAGGCTCTTCCTGAAAAGTGATTTGACAACAAGAGAGTTCTTGGGAGGCTTCCTTCTGAAAGACAAAGGAGGATTATTGAACCTCTTTTCAATTTGTGGAGTCGCCAGATAGTTTACTTGAAACTATCAAAGAAAAGGGAAAACACCCTAGTGGAGTCGCCAGGTAAGCTTGTAATATAAGGTCTCTGAGGCAAGGCTTACCGGAAAAGATTTTTCGTTTGACGAGAATTGACTTAGTGTTCCCCGACAACGGTGCCAAAATATTATCACACAGTTTGTAGCTAGGAGTAAAGGCTATAAAGTAAAAGGCCAAACTGGCGTAACAGGAACCTATCCCACCCAATGTCACCACGATGGGTAGATTATTTTTGTTTAGGGAGGCTAGGCCCAGGGGAGACGTCCCTAGTGATTTGGAGTTTTGAAAGGGGCAAGGGATAAAGGGCAAGGACAAATTCCCCTTTCACAAGTCACCACCAAAAAGATAGTGCCGGCTAAACAACCAATAATAAAGTAAATCCCCAATGAAGAACACCTTCCTGGAACAAAGCAACAACAAATTAACATATGCAAGCTATATTTCAAAGGGTTAGTACTTCATAAGACTATCTAATAAATGTATATGAGAAATATAGAAATAAATGTTGACGAAGTTAATGTTTATTAATAACAATAAAAAGATATGACACTCCACCAATAAATATTGGAACAATGTGGCATTCAATGTAACCAATCAACACTTTATTCAATTAATGCCTAAACCACCATTCAATTGATCTTAAAACAAGATGTTGCTACATCAAAGATGGAATAACCAAAGGTGATGTCAACAACTTAGGGTTAGTAGGTTAGGGTTAGTGTAGTTAGGGTTTCAATTCAAAAAAAAATGTTTGAGAGTGTTTTAGATCCAATTCTACTTCAACACTGGAGGTCTAGGATCAGTGCCTTGGGGTTAATGGAGTCAATTTAGTAGAGGATGCAAGGGTTGAAGGAGGATGGATAAGGACTAGAGGGAAGAGTTCTGAAGTGATGCTATGGCGGGGCCTCAGAATCAAATCCCTAGGGGAGAGAGGCTCACTCCAATGTTTCTAAAGCAAGGCCTCGTGCTCTCTCCTCCTTCCTTAGGTTTACTTGGCAAAACAACTAGCATGAAAGATAAACCAAGACAAGAGAGTGCAATGAGGGAGAGTGTTGCTACAACAAGACTCTATCATCAAACCCTAGAAGAAAAACCACCCAAGGTGTAGATAAGCTAGGCTTGGGACGTCTCCTCCTTCTTGACCTCTGGAAAGTACGGCTAGCTTAGGGAGAAGAAGAGATGAGAGTGTAGCTATGGCTAGGCTCTTTCTTCCTTCTTCAATGGCTGAAAATTTCTCTATTAGGGGACATGAGACAAGGACCTACTTGTGTGCTTGTCACCTAGGGTTTTGATTCAGGAAATTATAAATACATGTAAGAAAATAAGACTACAACCATTCAATCAAGAAGTTTTGCAGAAAAATAATTACAATTCATCAAGAAATAACCATGCAAACCCTAGTTGTAACACCTTTCTTCAAGAGAAACACCATAAAATGCCAAGAAATTCCTTCCTTCAACAAGTGCGCCTCACTAAAAGAACAAAAATACCCAAGTAGGGCACTAAAAATCAGACCTCACTAATGAGTGAGTGATCCATCATGATAAAATGAGGCTAAAACTCCTCAATATATAGTGTATCAATGACCTAATTTACTTTTTAGGTCATAAAATGGCTGACAAGGCCAGTATATCAAAAGTAATACTATTTTACATTAAATGTTCATTTTAAAACCCTAACTGAGAAAAAGTAAGATGTCAAGCCCCACTGGGGGAGACATTATCCCCTTTTAGGGCAAATGCAGCACCAAAGAGCAAAATGTTAGCCTTCTTTGGGCCTCCCAATCATGCCACATGTGCCAATTGCCCTGTCAAACTATCACACACTCAAGGTGACATCATGAGCTCCTAGGTGATGTTCTGGGCCATCTAGAGCAAAGGTTTCACTCGAAGTGGGTGAATCCCCCTGGGTCGGGCTCTGCCAAAGTGCCTCTGATGAAACTTCCTCTTCTTCTCCGGTGAAAAACTATGATCAACCACCATCCTATCTCTATCCCCTGATGGGGTCTCAACATCCATCTGGTGGGCTCTTCAGCCCCATGGAGGTCCGAGCTGATCATCTCCCCATGTGTACCGGTCCAAATGGTACCTATCCGTCGGGCATGGTCGTGCACATCAAAAGCTACGCCCTCCATTGGATCATTAGTCACAGGGGTCATAGCAATGTCAATCACATCCCATCATTAATATTATTAAAGATATTCATAAAAACCCTGATACATTGGTCAATAGCTCAAAGACATTACAAAAACCTACAATACAAGATCAAAGAAAACGACAAGACATCCTATTGGGTTAGTATCCATAAGAAAAGGGAAGTATCCATGAAGGTTTCATATAAGCCATGTGAGTGAGGTGATGTGGTCAGGGGATGTCCAAACATGTGGGTGAAGTGAGAGCCAGGGATGCATAGTGTTATATGTGGGTGCCTTTGTAGAAGGTGAGTTGTACCTGTCATGGATGCAATTTTTCCAAGCCTGTTCTTGCCTTTATTCTTTTCCTTTATTTGCTTTTTCTTCTTCTTTTTCTTTTTATTCAAGGGCTAACCAGAGGACACTACCTTGGCATGGTGACCAAAGCTGACAGTGTTACCCACAAGTACTTTCACAGAGATGAGAAGGATGGCTCGTGATGAGACCCCATTTCCTTTGGCCATGCAACCAAAGGTCACTGCCCTGGCATGGTAACCAGATGGTGGAAATGTCATACTGTTAGGTCTCCATGAACCTAATAGGCTAGCTAGTGATGAGACCCCCTATCCTCTTGACTAGATATTTCTTGTTATTTTCCGGGTCCCTTTTGTTTATTGCTGAGAGGATTTTTATTGCCTTCTCAGGGATCCCTGGGCAAAGCATCTCGAGGTTTTATTTCTAGGATTTTATCTTTTACTAGCTTCTTTTACCTTCTGGGACTTTATCCCCTTCTTCCCACGAGATAAGGTGAAATCCTACAAACAGGTCAAACCAATGCTTAGACAAGGGGAATGGGACAAATGAGTCGGAGATAAGATGAAACAGTGGTTCTATGATGGGAGCGGATGATGGCTTTTCAAAAATCCCCCCGGTGGAAAACCAAAACCTATGGGCACAAGCTTGCTAGGTCACCCTTTCAATCTCCCCAAGCATGGTCAAGTGGGCTAATGTAAGATCCAAGTAGTTGTTAGAGGTAAAATGAATCATATGTATATATTTAAAGGTTTCAATGATCAAAAGTGACACATACCATGATATCTGGACCAATTACCTCATGGAGCAAGAACCTCTTATGACATAGGACCAAGCTGATGGTGATGGATGTTGCTGCTACTGACAAGATAAAGCTGATGGAAGAAGAAAAGGATGGGCCCTCCAGGGCCATGCTCAGGTCAATCCTTCTCTTGGTACTCCATGTCTAGGACCTGTGGGCCTTGAGACATGATCTCCTAGTTATCCCTAAAAATCGAGGATAACAAATATCATGATAGAGAGAACTTGGGAAGCTATAGGGAAGCGTGCTATGATCCCTTCATTAGGAGGAATAGGGTTATTCAGAGGAAAGATGATAAACCTATGTGGAAGGCTCTCTCAGATACCTATGACTATCAATGGAACTTCGACAAAAGAATATTTTGAGATTATTAAAATTACTGAGGACAACGCCCCATTTACCATGCTAATAGGGAAACCTTGGATTGACAGAGATTGAGCCAGATGTAAGGAAGAAGAGGAAGTTTTAGAACAGAATAAGCAAGAGTTAAAAGATTTCATGACTAGAAGGATCACACACTTGATTGAAGAACAATATAACATATTGAATCTATTTAACACGAGAGACCCAGATGTCGAAGTTGTGAGAACACTAGAAGAACCACTAAAGATTGAAGTACCTAGTCCAGATGAAGAAGAAGGGTTACCCTTGAATCTTAGGAAAGGATCTCAACAATGCAAAGTCATTATATCAAAAGAAGACAAAAAGCATAATGGAAAAAGGAATATCAAGACAAAGCTAACTGGAAAGAAGGCTAGAAAGTTAAGTAAGAAGAGAGCCAAGATTGATAAGTTGTAGAAGGCTCTAGAGGGAACCTCACAAAAGAAAAAATTGCAAAATTGGAGCTTCACCAGGATATCAGAACAACGACACATGGCACTTCACCATGGTGAAGAAATATAGTTGTTGGGGACATTATAACCATTAGATCAATGCTCTGAATGGATAAAAAGCCATTTATGGCTAGCCAACTCACCATACGACCATTAGGACCGCGCCATAAGGGAAAACACTGAGTTAATGAAGGCCTCATACCCGTTTCAAGCAACCCATTGTCGAGTTACCTATTTATCCCACCATGCAATGCAATGAGAACAATTTTTCCAACTGAGAATTTGAGCCTGCAGACTAAGTTGAGTTTATACAGTGATCATTGTGCTTCTTCTCTCTATCTCGTTACTATGTCTAAGCTACCCCCCGAACCTAAGATTTTTAACCTCGAGCGTGTATGTCAGATAAGTTGAGCACTGCAGAAAAAGTTGTTGAGGAAGTTTTGATCAACCTCATGACTGAAAGAGTCATGTCAATGTCTACAGGTATACAAGCATCATCCACGAGAATACTGCTAGCCTCTCCATCCACTTCTCACAGAGCGGGACCATCCCAACCGTCTGATGAGAAGAGAACTAAGCATAGGGATGACTTAGAGAATGCTAAATTGATCCTGACTATCTTACCCAACTATATACCACCTTTAAGTGGTGTTGTAAACCATGACAATGTACCTAGAGATTTCGAGTATGCCTTGGTCACTGAGTACCTCCCAAAGGGGATACGCGGACTACGAGAAGACCAAGATAAGATCACAATGTTGAATTTTAGCGACTTCAACCTCGGAGATCGCAAATTTTACAACATGTTATCCCCACATAAGTATCTGACTAAAACAAAATGGAAAAACACAAAGGTAATTACCCAAGCATGGACCCATAACCTCGCACAGTCCACCCTACTCAACGTCATGAAAATTCCTCACTTTGGAAGACACCAAGAGGTGAATGCATGTGTCAAGATGCTTTTGTCTTGTTACCATGGAAGATATTTGTGGCTAAACTGCCATATCACAGTTTATTTGACCTTGATCAATCGGATCACAGGTTTGAGTATGCAAGGACTTGACCCACAGGATTTCTATCCTGGAAAAGCCATGGACCGTGCTCTCTCACAAAGGATCAAGGACACTTATGTTGATGTTGAGAAGGGCATGCGAGGCTACCAGGTAGCCTCTATTCAAAATGGTGCAGTGTGCCTTGCCTGTCAGATGATTGGAAGGAAGTTAGTACGTAAGAACTGACCCACCCAAGTGACTGGTTTTGTAGTCAACCTCGCAGGGAAGTGTGGGAAGGGCCTACAAATGAATTGGGTGAAGTACCTAGTGAACCAATTGGAAATTGATTGCAGAGAAGTGCAAGATCAAGGATATGAATTCCATTTCAACTGGCTCTTGATCCTAATCACTTTCATTTCCTTGGAGATGTCGGAAGGTGCAACCTTCTTAGACATCGATCCTTTCAAATCATTGGCCCCGAAGTTCAGTACATTGTGGTACTCAAGTGACATGAGTAAGAAATGGTAGTAAAATGCCGTGTTCCATACATAATACAGTCAGCTAAAGATAGATATACAGTCTGAGCCTTGCATGATGCTAAAAACTATACATCAATTTAGGCCTTTGATGAAGTTCAGTGTTGATCGACATTTCATTTATATCACAACGCGAAACGATGAGAACAAGCAACAAATTCAATCCTACTATAAACTGATAGAGGAGGACTTAGAGGATATTACTAAGGAATGGTATTATGACCTCCTCATTCCAGCTGACCCTGCGGATATATCTGACATCGATATCCCAAAAGATGCACAGGATACACCCGGACCTAGCAAAACAAAGAAGACTAACGAAGTACAAGATGTAAGAAGTGCCTCGGTGAAGACTACTTCCATGTCACTAGATCAAGGAGGTTATGGAGAAGAGATATATGGCACATAAGCTGAACAAAGAAAAGGAGAAGTAACACTACCTAGAGACGAGGAGGACCCCTCGAAGAAAAGGAAGGTNCCGAAACCTTCCTCCTGAAAGAGATCAAAAACCCCTATAACTAAGATGTAGACCATCCTCACCTATGATGATTTCAATTCCATCATAGCAGCCCAGAATGATGCTTCACTGGAGAGAAGAGAAGAAAGAAGCTAAGAAGGAGGAAATGTACAATAGAATTGAGGTCGAGCTCCAAGGGGTGCAGTAGGCACTACAGTCCAGTAACATAGTCTCCAATGCACCTCTGTCATTGGGAACACCATAACTGGGAGATGAACCATCTCAACTCCACCGATTAGTTGATACAGTCGAAGCTCGTCTTCAACGAGCACAAGAGGAAACAATGTAAGACACCCATACTTTGGTACAAGTATAGGTAGTATTTTTAGAACAACTGACAACTCCAGCAAGGCAAGGAACAATTGCTCATTGAGCAACTTGAAGTGAAGGAAGCGGTCAATAGATCACTGTGCTCTGTGACTGTCATAGAAATAAAGGAAGAGGATCAAGTCATGAAGAAAGTATCTCAACTTGAAGACATGATCCAATAGTTGCAGCAATGCATAACAGACTTGGAGCTATGCATTGTACTTGAGACCCCGCAGGAGGTAAAGGACCAAAGAGAAGCAACTGCTAGGAGCGCAGTTGAAAGGCTAAAGGCCCTCACCTTAGAATGTAAGAAATTCACTTATCGTAGTGCCCATACATATGAGAAACTTGCCGAGAAACCAGATTTGCAGGCACTGGATTCACAGCTCCAGGAAGCGAAGCAACACGCAGAAACAGTACAGGTACAGCTGAAAGCCCTGACAACTGTGGAGAGAATGAAGAGATCTCAAGAGTATCAAACTGACTAGTAGAAAACCCACACTATCCAAAGCAAAGTTATGGAAGTAACTCAGAGACTCTGACCTGTACAAGACAAGGCTTACCAATTGTTCCTAGAGGTCGAGATCCAAGGAGCAGAACTAGAGGAGGCTAGCACCGTAGTAGAACAATGCCTGGAAGGACCTGTGAATGTTGTAGTCATTCAAGAGTTTACTGAACAAGAGCTTGTAGCAAAACAATAAGGCGAAGTAGTTCGAGCCAATATCGAAGCATTCGAAGCAGAACTTCCTACCTCAGAGTGACTCAGGATGAGTCATAGGTGAGTGCTGGGGGGTTGTTGGCCCTTGACCAAGTTTTGAGGGATACTGACCAGGTTTGACCTATTTTTGGACTTCGATAGCCTGTCGAAGGAGGAGCGCAAGATGAAGCAGATATCACTAATATCGCCCCCTTTTTTGGGTCCTTTTTGGGATTTTGGGATTATGTAACGGGCATGGGATGTCGGCCCATGGGTTTACCCATGTTTAGGTCTATTTTGTAATGTATAAATAGATGTCTAGGATATGTAAGAAAAGGATGGAGATGATCTATGTGATGTAAGGCTGATAAGCTAAGTGTTAAGTGCAAGTATGGTTTGTATATGCTCTGTTCATATTGTGAGAGACTTCCAGAGCTAGGTGCAAGGTATTGTAACAAGATGTGAAGTGCGTTGTGTTGTAACACAAGGAAGGAGGATCTAGCAAGGTGTGCAAATCTCCTGTCCTAGGTGAAGTAGGGTTTTGAGGCTCTATTCTTGTAACTGATTGATTGAAAACAATAAAGAAAAAGGGTTGGTGGACATAGCCCCAGGGTGGGGGTTAACCATGTAACCACTATGTTGTTCCACTTTGTGCTTGTCTTGATGTGTTTATAACTTCTCTTGCTAAGTGCTTTGATAGATATAGATAAATGTGTTGATGATTTGTGCTAATGATGTGTAAGAATGTTATATCTGACCTATATGAAGGTACTTAGTGCTTGATATACTAAATATAACCTTACTTTTTATGATAAAGTGATTAAATACATCATATTTGAGTGAATGATGTGATGCTCTGTTCTATCTGCGCAATAGTTATTGGTTGAATATTGATGAACTGTTGATGCTAAAGTTCTATGTTAAGTATTATAATAATAGATCTGTGTCCCAGCTAAGGTTGTAGACACTTGAGTCATGCAACTGCCCCTACCTCTACCTCGGGCGAGACTTCATCTGCTTCGCAAGTGTTGTCGAAAGGGCCAGTAGTTACGGTTTTGTTGGTGTGTTCTTGTAGTGTTGAACCCTGGGTCTACCCCTGTGCTAACAAATACTAATTTATCTAAATATTGATTCACCCCCCTCTCAGTATTTCCAACACTACATGGATATGTAACTGTTTTTGAGCACCATGTATTTATCATTTTTCCTATTGTAAAGACTATAAAGAGGAACGTTGTAAGGCTGAAAAGGATAATGAATGAATAGTAAGATAATCAATATTTAGAGATATCTTTAGATGTAGGTTGATTGTCATGTAGATGTAAGCCGAATTTTCTACATGGTCGTTCTTGCATGAGAAAGAGGGTATGATGTTGATTGTGTCTTAGGTGTAGACCAAGGTTAGACATGTAACCTTTTATTTAGATTGAATAAGACAACAAGAGAGAAGAACACTGAAGTAATGTTGGTTTTCCCAGTTTATGTTTCCAGGGTAAAATCTCTATGTACTGTGTGATTTCTTTGACATTTATGTTCTTGATTAAATTTTTCTTCTCTTCTTCTAGGTTTAGTGTGGAAGTGTGTCTCATTTCCTGACACTTTTGAGGATGGTACCCAGGGTAAACCCTAGAATCTTCAAGGAACAGGGTCGGTCAACAACAGGGCTCAAAGACATTACAACAATATACTCATTAAGAGCTCAACATGCCACATACATGAATTGAACCCGGTTGGGGAGGATAACAATCATTCCTTCCAACCACTTGAACTAAATCCAATTGAAAAAATGACACACTAATCTATTACAATTTGAACTGAATTAAGGAAATAGGTAATTATGTTTTACAATTTATAGTTGTTATTTACTAAATATTGTGTTTGAATATGATTTGCATTAGTTTTATCTCATTGCATATTTTATTTAATTAATACATTAGTGTTTATGTTGTAGGTTGATTGCAACAAAACAATTGATCTATAGCAGGAAACCCAATATAATTTTTAGAACCTTTATATGTTTTTATCAATATTTATTATTTTAATAATCCATTTTAAGTGTTGGTTGTGTGTAGGTTTCGACCCTACCTTTTCATGGTGACAATAATGAACTTTTTGATGATCTCAAACATTTAGTGTTTATAAAAAAAACAAGTTAAAAGATGGACACAAGTATAACTAGCAAGTTTGATGGAAGATAGTTCTAAAGGAATAATTAAAATATAAGAATATTTTCTTTCAAGGATCAATCGATGCAACTCATGAAATCTTACAATTTGATGAACTCAATTGCTTGAAGGTATGTAACTTCTAAATTTAAATGAATTATACTTAACACAAAGTTTTTTTTCATAGATATTTTTGTGACATGATGCCATGGGAATTGGGAGTAGCACATATACATACTCTAAATGCCTCTATTACTACTCCTATTTCTAGTTATCCTACTCCTACACCTAATATCGGTGGCCCGATGAATACTACACCTAATACTATTGGTTCCTCTACTCTTGGTCCTTCGCTACTACTCTTGGTCCTTTGTATACCCCTATCAGATATTGATTTGATTCCCTTGTCAGTCATAGTTTTCAATAGCACTTGGGAATTGCCTATTTCTTTATACATGTATGAATAACTTGTATTGCTAAAGGGATTAAAAATTCATGGTAATTAATAATCTCTTAAATTATTTTGATTTTATACAAACTTAATATTTTTATTATGATCTTATAAGTGCAATCACAATATTGATGTCCCTTGGAATAACAACAATAATACTACTGTATTCTTGGCTTCTTACTTTACTTTGTCAATCCAGGGTTCGTACAAACTTAAGAGGTGTTGTGCAATGTATATGCAGTAAGAACTAACAATAGTATAGGTATGAGATTGATCAAGGGTTGAAATGCATGAAATGGTGTAGGAAATTGAAATTATAGAAAAAATCTTTAAACTATTGCTTGAATGAAAGGCACACCAATTTGGAAGAGCAAGTAATCTAGATTGTAGAAAAAAGAATTTAATCTAATGGTATGAAATAAAATGTACTAAACCATGAAAAATAAACTGAATGAAAAACATGAATTCTTTCTAGTGTATGAAAAAAACCTGTAATTAAATAAGTTAAACTAATGCATGGACTAAATGAGCTACTTTATGCCTAAACCTTGAATCAAAAGCAATCCATATGTATTCGTATTGTTTATATTTATTTTCATGAAAATAATATTAAGATAAATTGAAATATAGAGCTAAAATTGTCCTACATGAAGTTTCTACAAGAATTGTACAGTTTCTATAGGAACTGTAACAATCCTATATGAAGCCAAAAAGAATCCTAGAAAGATAGTGTGAATCTTCCAAAGCATAAAAAAATATAGAATAAAATAAAATGATCTATAAATGAGGTTCTCAGCGTTGATATGACACCCAAGAGTGTCTCAATAGGATATTGACTCTTTCTACAAGATATCTGCTGAAACTAACCAATTAATGATAAATTGACAGAAATCATAATTAATCATGCATGACTATGGTAATATTCAAAAGGAAATAAAATGATAACCGAAAACTATTTTTCATGCAAGAAAAATAAAATTGCAACATGGTCCTTGAACCCTCTTGAGTGGGCCCTACCCAAAAAGCACATGGAACCTTGAGAAAAATCTAATAATATGAAAAAAAGACCATATTTATTCGATCGCCAACAATAGTACATCAAGAGAAAAATATCTAAGTTCCAAAAAAGGTATTCAAAACAAAATATTAATACAATATTGTCAACAATTTGTCCTCCTTTCTCTCTAGGCTAGAGGTCTATATACAATCTTGAGAATTCGACCTCTTTTCTTGAGTTGAGGAGAAAAATGGGGAAGTAGGGGATCTTAGTCAATCCCATCTGGATCTAAAACTATTTCTGGTCATAAGTGGATATTAATGAACATAGAGAAAAGAGAGGTAGGTGGGGACAAGGTCCCTCGATTCTTGGCTGGAAGCACTCTTAGGGAGACAAAATTCCTTAGTTCTAGGAGTCAACGCCCTTTGAGTCCCTTGATTCATAGATTTCAACTTGCTTGATTCTACACACATCCTTTGGTATAGATATTAGAGAACAAATATATGATATACACAAAATTCCAACTCAAAATTTATTCCCTAGGCAACATGCAAAAAAATTCATGACTTACTATTAAATATGGTAAACAAAAAATATTAAGTCATATTATGGTGGAAAAATGTGCAAATGATGAGACTTTGAAATATGCAATAATTTGGCTCATCATCACCCCCCAACTGAAATTTTGCACAACCCTTATGAAACAAAACTTGGTTCATCTGTTCTTACTATTGTTATTGTTGTTCACTAGGTTCCTGCCCAATGCTAGGTTGTTGTTCTGTTCCTTGATGTTGTTGTTAATTAGCATGTTGTTCACTGAATTTATTCCTCGTGTCCCATGCCACATATCTAGTGATGACACAATTATCATGATATACTTTGTCTTTTACTATCTTAGCTCACTCCTCTTCTTCCTTTCCTATGTTGAGGTCAACCAATAGTGCTACAGGAAGATGGAGTGGGGGATTCATCCTCAACCCAATCCATTTTTTTTTCATCTTCCTTAGGGTATCTTTATACCAAGGCATCCTTAAGAGGGAAATTTGTAGGGTATTGGGAGAATGAGGCTTTCTAATATGAAAGTTATGAGGCAAGGAGTTCCATCTCCCGTGGCAAGCTTCTGTTGCCTCTTCTCCCAACAACCCCAATGAGTCATCCAAGTGGGCCATTACCTCTCTCTATTTGGATAATCAACTTGGGGATACATATTTTTAAAAATAGAGGATGTGATGGAATATTATAACATCCCCTAGTCTAGCCACATCAACTCTAATTGACAATGGGGTTTGAAGTTCTTCTTCCTTGTATTTCATTAAATCCTCTTCCCTCATTTCTTCATGTCTTAGTCATGATGCAAATTACATCATATGGATATCCGCCACATATGTATTGGGATTCCAACTATTGATACTGAGAGGGGGGGTGAATCATCATCAAGTACTATTCATCACTTTTAAAACTTTACTTTCCAATAAAATGATATATCCAATAAAGAGAATAATAAGAGATACAAAATGCATAATATATATAAGTGAAAAATCATTGAATGTTTTCTTATGTAATAAAATATTTCATTCAAAGGAAGATACAACTTCCAAGTTCCCCAACTCCAACTGGAAGGAGGCTCCAACCCCCTAATTTATAGGCTACAACTCCCTATATTCTTCGATACCAAGCAAAAGGAGTCTACAACGCCCTTTCCTTTCCACTTCCTTCCACCCTTGAATATTTATAATATAATTAACTTGTCATTGATACAATATCACCATCAAATTGAATACAACAATTACATAGAACTTGTGATGAGATCAACAAGAATGGGCTTCAGATCATGTACCAAAAAATCCAACATCAAATATCCTCACATGACATAAACATGACAACTGGTGGGGCCTCGCGTGACGAGGCTAGGCAAACCCATGAGTGCCTCATAGGACACTCTACGTGCAACCAACAAGGACCCACTTAATTAGGGATTTTCAAAAACCCCTCACACGTGAAACTTCGACCTTCCTCTCTCATGTAGAGCCAAGAACAACTTCCTCCATACAACTCTACTACTAGAATTTTATTTAGAACTCACTTGATTGGATGATTCAAATGCGAGGTTATTCCATGTGTATTTATACCTTTTCAATCACTTCCTTTTATGTCTTTAGAGCAAACCTATCATTTCTTATTTTTCAACACTTTTCTTTAATTGACTTCAAGGCTGATTTGTAATTTCTTCTTTGCAAATCACAATGTCATATTTGAGAAGGCATATATCCTCAACTGTAAGGATCCACGTGGCATGCCACCTATCATTGGAAACAAATCAATGAGGGATATCAATAAATGGGGGTAATACATGCATTTCTAATGTCCTTCATGATATTTTTCTTCAGCCAATATGCAGGGCTTATGAACTTGTTCTAGGGTTGACATCAATGAAAAGCAATTTTCCAACAATCTCCCCCTTTGTCATTGATGGAAACACTCATTCTCCCCTCGTCATCTTTATCTCCTCCCGTTGACATGCTCCTGATTTTTCTCTCCCCCTTTGACATCAATCTCAAAGAGTGACTCTTTTCTTTGGGGTTTATCCCCTTGAACATGTGGCACTTAATATTACTTCTTCTTCCTTTTCTTTCTTCTTTTCATTTCTTTCATTGTTATTGTCCTTGGAGTTTTTTCATGTGAATTAAATTCTATTTATATTCTCTTTGTCTAGTATGCATATGTTATTTTGTATTATTGTTGTTGTTGCAACCAATTTTACTGAGTCCTTTTATCTTATTTCACATTTTCAAGAATCAAGCTTGAGAGTGTATCCTTGATCACATATTTTACTAACACTGAGGATATTATGATTTAGATCTTCAACTAGTAGGACATTTTCTTTTACATTTTCACTTCCAAGATTTACTACACATTTTCCCAATATTTTGACAAAGGAGTCATATCCAAATGCAACACTGTCACCCCTTTTATTTAAGATGATGAATTTGTTTTGGTCCCTAGTCATGCGTGTTGATCACCCACTGTCTATGTACCATTCATCTTATTCTTCTTTATCTTCAATGATCAGTGCTATTTAACAATTTTATTGGCTTGTATTCTCTCTCCTTTTCCATATTGTAGTTGGTTTTATGATAGGAGAATCTTCTTTCATATCTGTGCAATCTCATGCTTTGTGACCGATATTATTTCATTTTTAGAATATGATATTTTGATCCATCAATGGATCAAATGGATTGTAATTTCTATTGACTTATCCATAAGCATTTCCAAAGATACTGTTTACATGATTGTTCCTTGGATATCCATAATCATTTATATTTCTCACATAGTTGTTTCTTGCATTTATTTTGCAGTGAATTTATTTGTGTCCAAAGGTTTTTCAAGTATAACAATGACCAAGAAAAATATTATCATACCTGATAGGAAGTGAACTTCTTGGTGTTTCACACCTCCTTAATTCCGATCTTTTGTTCTAGATGGAGGTGTTATGATCTTGTTTTTCTTCAACTCCCTCTTGATTGTTCTCATACTTGGTAGGAAAGGACCTTCTTGATGTCTCACCCTTTCTGAATTTTTATCTTCTGTCATGTTCCTATTGTTCTTTAATTTCTTCTTGATTATTGATTCCACTTCTTAAGGAATTTCCATAGCTTCTAGAATTTATTTCATCTTTCTTGTCCTGTCTATCTTTGTTTATTGTCTCTGAGCTGTTATCATATCCAAGTCCTTTCATATTGCTAGGTGATCTATGATTTCAAAGAATTTAACCTAGCTTTTCTGTATTTCTTCCAAAATTTTCAAAGTTTTCCATGGTCAACATTAGCTCTTTTCTTGTGCATTCCAATTTCGTTTTTAATTTCTCATAGTCTTATAATTGTTCCTTCAAGCTATTAATTATATTTTCAAGCTCATGATTCTCTTATTCATAACTTTCCATTTCATTTCTTATTTCTCTATTTTTGTTTCTAAGATTAACATTTTCTTCTTCAATATACTTCAATTTTTCAAGATTCTCATCATCTTCTTGTTCACTTCGTGTGATGTCCTTGGCTCCCCAGAAAGAGTCAAGGCTTGTTTCTTCAGTTTTTTCATTAGAATATTATTCATAATTGTCTTCATCTATTTTAGAATATTTGTGGTAATTGCCTTGAGTTATGAAGAGAACTTCCCTTGTATCCATTTCTTCTCCATCACTTTCATCTGAAGAACTGTTGTCCTCCTTGGAGTAGATTTTTTTTTTCTTGTGGAAGATTTTATTTTCTTCAAAAGAAAATTTCTTAGCATAGTGTCATACTCTACCACAATTGAAGCATTTAAAAGGTAACTTACCTGTGTATTTTCCAGTTCCCCTCTTGATATTTCTTACAAAATGTGCTTCTTCTTCATCTGAATCATAGCCCAATTTTTCTTCTACCTTGTGTTCCTTATCCTTTGTTTTCTTCATAGATTTAAAGGTTGATTCTCTGTTTGAATGTTCATTTTATGTACCTATTCTCATTTCATATGATATGAGGGACCTATGTAGTTCATCCATTGTAATCTTAGTCAAGTCCCTATTTTATTCAATGGCATAGACCTTGACATCATATCTCATAGGAAGTGATCTCAACACTTTTTGTACAACCAAGGATTCATTGATTTCTTCTCCTCGTCCTCTGATAGCATTGGAAACTGTTGGCTCTTGACCAAGTTTTGGAGATCCTTGTTCATGTTTGACCTATTTTGGGACTTAGACATGTTGTCGAAGGTGAAGCGCAAGTCAAAGTGGAGATCACGGTATCTCGACCCCCTTTTAGGGATTTTTGGGTTTTGGGCTTATGTAACGGGTATGGGGATGTCGGCCCATGGGTTTACCCATGTTTAGGCTCATTTTGTAATGTATAAATAGAAAGATAGGCAATGTAAGTAGGTGGTGTGGTGTGATGGTAAGTGTTAAGGGAAAGTGATAGTTGTACATGCTTTGTGCATACTGTGTGAGACTTGCAAGGCTAAGTGCAAGTGACTGTAAGAGATTGTGTAAAGGATTTGTATTGTAACCTAGCTCGGGGAAGGAGGATCTGGTGAGGTGCGCGCAGATATCTTGTCCTATACGGAGTAGGACCTTATGGCTTTGTGCATGTATATGATTGATAGAATATAATAAATAAGACAAAGAGTTGGTGGACGTAGCCTCAGGCTAGAGGTGAACCACGTATATCCTGTGTTGTGTTTGCTTTGTGGATTATGGTTGTTTTATGGTTCATATGATTAATTCTTAGTATAATGATGTATGATTAGATGAATATGATAGCTTAGTGCCTAAAGTTGTGAATTATATGCTAGATATGATCTATGTTGAGGTGCTTAGTGCTTGATTGAATCTTGTTGAATACTGCATTGCACTTTAATTAGGGTTTATCTGCGTTAAGTACTAATGAATGATAATATCTAAGTGCTTTGTTAAGATATTGTAATCATAGATCTGTGTCCCAACTAAGGTTGCAGACATTGGATTCCTGCAACCACCCCCGACCTCTACCTTAGGTGAGACTTCATCTGCTTTGCAGGTGTTGCCGAAAGGGCCAATAGTTAGGGTTTTATTGGTGCGTTGTTGAAGCATTGAACCCTGGGTCTACCCCTGTGCCAACAAATGGTTCTATTGCCGGGACCTGAAACTGTGATTGCCGGGAACTGAGGAAAAGAAGCAAATATCTGTGCATAGATCTGTTGCTTTAGTGCACAATATTCTACTTGACTTGTGAAGCTATATGCTAAGAAAGGAGGCGAATATGAAGAAAAGAGGTAAGATCAGTGCAATTTTTTGATTAAAGAGGTAAGATCTAAAAGGTTCGTTCTTTGTTAAAGGTAAGATAAGTGGAAATTTTTGTTTCAAAAGTATGGATCTAGGTATGTTTGATAAATTTTGTCCTAGTCTGGAAACTAGGGCACAATTAGAAGAAAGAAGATTTGATATGAATAGATTTGATAGAAATAATAAAAGATATATTATTCCTATGCATAGAAAGAATGTTTGGAATAAAAAATGGATGCAGGATCCTAGAAAGAATTTTCTACAGGTTAGCTACAACGATGCTAGTGCGTAGTACAAGAAAGGATGGGGATCATTTAAGAGGAAGAGAGGATTAACCCTTTGTTATAGCTGCAGAAGGACAAGCTATCTTGGTAAGGATTTCCCTGATAGAAGACCTAGTTTTCTTTGTTGTAAATCTATGGAACATGACATTCTGGATTGCCCTAGAATGATTGCTAAGGTTGAAATAATGAATATGAGACAAGAAAAGCCTGAGAAAGGCCAAGAAAATGAAACCATGGAAGAACCCCAGAAAGAATCATAGACTATATTACTACAAATGAAAGAAACCTTGAATGACCATAAAGATATCAACTTATCAAAGATCTTCAAAGAGAAAAAGTGCATAGAAACAAGAATAAGAGACTTTGACATAGACTGTGTTCTGGATGAGGAAACACAGGTGAATATTATGACAGAAAGAACTTGGGAAATTTTAGGAAAGCATGTTATGATTCCTTCATTGGGAGGAATATGATTATTTAGAGGAAAGATGATAACCCTATGTGGAATACTTATCCAGACATCTATGAGCGCTCATGGCACTTTGAAAAAAGAAGAATTTGAGGTTGTTAAATTTGTTGATAACAATGCCCCATTTGCTATGTTACTAGGAAAAACCTCGATTGAGAAAGATCAAATCTGAAGAAAACAAGAAGAGGAAGCTCTAGAATAGAAAAATCAAGAACTAAGAGACTTCATGGCTAAGAGAATAACACACTTACTGGAAGAACAAGAAAACCAGTCGAAGCTACTAAGGACCAGAATTCTGGATGTCAAAGTTGAAAGAACACAAGCGGACCTGAAACACCTGTGTGTACAAGAGAGTAAAGCACCTACCCCAGATAGAGAATAAGTATTGGCCTTGAACCCTACGAAAGACCATAAATAGTGCAAAGTTACTATGCCAAGAGGAGATAAGAATCATAATGGGAAGAGGAACCCAGTAACACAGATCATAGGGAAGAAGGTTAGAAATCTCAGCAAGAAGAAAGAAAATTTGGAGAAATTACAGGAAGTTCCAGAGAAGACTCCACAGAAGGAAGGTCTCTAGAATTCGAACTTCGCTGAAATATCAGAGCAACTCAGATTGACACTTCTCCATGGTAGAGTGATATTACCATTGGAGGCATTATAACCGTTAGATTTACATTCCCAAATGGTTAGAACAATAATCATGATCAATAATATCTCCATTAGACTGTTGGGACCACGCCGTAATGGACATAACTACATTGATGAAGGCTTATTTTCCATTGGAATGATCCATTACATTGATGTCTACTTATCCCATTGACTGTTTCACCAATCATACTTTCACGAATTGTATCCGAGCCAACAAGAGAACTCATTGTTACTATGCTATACTTATTGAGACCTTTCCATCCATTCTATTGCATTGAGAAATTGTTCATCAGCTTGAGATACCCGATCTTGAGCGTGCATGTCGGATGAGCTCAGTGCTATGGAAAAGTAAGTAGAGGAAATTTTAATCTATATAATGGAAGAGAGAGTGATTTCCACAGGAGTTCAAGCTTCATAGACGAGAGGAGTGAAAGCCCATCCTTCGACTGCTCGCAGATCTGGACCATCCCAAGTTGTAGATGAGAAAAGAACCAAGCATCGAGATGACTTGGAAAATGCAAAGTTAATGCCTTCCATCCTGCCCAACTACATCCCACCTCTAGCCAATGCAATGAACTATGACAGTGTCCCTAGGGACTTTGAATACACCTTGGTTACTGCGTACCTCCCAAAGGGGATACGCACAGGAAATCCCCAGCCGGATAAGATCATGACACTAAATATCAACGACTTTAACCTAGGGGATCGAAAGAACTTCAACATGCTCTCTCCTCATAGGTATTTGACTAGGACAAAGGGGAAGAAGTCAAGGATAATCCCCCAACCATGGACTATGGACCTCGCGCAGTCCACCATCCTGAACATGATGAAAATACCCCATTTTAGAAGGTACCAAAAGGTTAACGCGTACGTTAAGATCCTATGTTCGAGCTTCCATGGAGTTTATTTGTGGATAGACAGACGCATCACTGTCGATCCGATGTTGATCCGTCGGATCACCAGATTGAGCATGTAGGGACCAAACTCGCAAGACTTTTACCTAGGGAAGTCTACAGACCACGCCCTGGCATAGAAGATTAAAGATACATACGACAATGTGGAAAAGGGGAAGTGAGGCTACAAGGTAGCCTCCATATAGAATGGCGTAGTGTGCCTTGCTTTCCATTTGATTGTTGGTAAGATAGTACAAAAGAACAGAGCCACGCAGGTTGCAGGGTTTGTTGTTGACCTCGCAGGAAAATGCATGGAGGGGCTACAGATGAATTGGGAAAAGTACTTAGTGAACCAGTTAGACCAAGACTGTCACGAATCTCAGGATCAAGGCTATGAGTTCCATTTTAGTTAGTTACTCATCCTCATCATGTTCATATCTTGGGATATGTCGGAAGGTGAGACCTTCCCTGAACTAGAGCCATATGAACCCTTAGCTGTGAAGTTCACTTCACTATGGTATTCAAGTGATATGGGAAAACAATGGCAATCAAACGTGGTGTTCCACACCTACTACGTGTAGTCAAATAGGGTTATTGAGGCTATCCCTCGTATAAGTCCAAACACCCTACACAGGTTCAGACCATTTTTCAAATTCCATGCAGACAGACATTTTGTCTACATCATTGTGCACAGAGATGAACACAAAGAAGTACTACAGAGTTATTACAAAATCACAGAGGAGGACCTAGAAGAAATAACTAAGGAGTGGCCTGTAGAGATCCTTATCCCTATTGACCCCACAAAATTGTCCGATCCTGAACTAATTAGAAGCTCGATGATCACTCATGAAGGGCATGATACACCTGGTACTAGAAGAAAGAAGATGACAAAAGAATTCCAGTAGTTGAGCAATGCATCAGAAGAAACTTCTTTAGAATCACTTGGAGAAGGAGGTGATGATGAAGTAGATAAATAAGAGAACAATGGAAAATAAGATCAACAGAATAAAGGTCAAGTAACACCGCTGCAGAATCCCCCTGATGATGTAGAGACATCTCACAAAAGAAAGGTTTCTCCCATGAAACCCACATCGCGGAAGAATTCAAAAGCTAGTAAGACCAAGCTACAGACTGTGCTCATGCTCGATGACTTCGACTTAATCATTGCAGCTGTATCAGACACTTTGGAAGATCTTCTGCAGAGAAATGAAGCTAAGCAAGAAAACATGTATGAAAAAATTGAAGCAAAACTATGAGGGGTACAACAGGCCCTTCACTCCAGCTGCGCAGTGTCCACTGTGCCCCCTCCATCAGAATAAACAGAGTTGGGATATGAGCCTACTCAACTCCACAGACTAGCCGATGTGACTTAAGCCTGCCTTTGTCGCACACAGGAAGAAATATAACATACCATAGTGTCCCTAAAGCAAGCACAAGAGGAAGTAATAGAGAAACACAGGGTTGCACAGCAGGAGAAGGCTTCCCTCCAAGCAAATTTTGAAGAGGAGAAGGCACAGATCCAACAAGAGAAAGAAAAATTGCTCGCAGAGTAGGTTGGATTAAAAGAATCAGACAATAGATCACTTTGCTCTGTGACGGGCTTAGAGAAAAAGGAGGAAGACCGAATGGAGCATCAAGTAGCATAGCTTTCCAAAGCCATCCAATAACTTCAACATAGAATAACAGATCTAGAGCTACAAATAGTACTAAGTACTCCACGAGACATGCGAGACCAAAGAGAAGCCACTACCCAGAGCGTAGTTGAGAGGATTAGATCATTATCTTTGGAATGTCAACAAATTAGCAGTAGAAGTGCCTAGACTTATGAGCGACTTACTGAGGACCTTGAATTGAAGACACTAGAGTCACAACTCTAGGAGTCAAAGAATCAAGAAACGACAGTACATGAACAATTGAATCTCTTCTCAGAAGTTGAGAGAATGAAATGATCCCAGGAACAACACACTGTTCAAAAACACATCCATGCCATACAGAGAAAAGTCATGGAAGTGACTTAGAGGCTCCAACCAATCTAGGATGCATCTTGCCAATTGTTAGAAGAGATTGAAGGATAAGGAGTAGAGATAGAACAAGTAGTTACTTCATTCAAACAATGCTTAGAGGGACCTATGAATGAGGTAGTTCTTCAAGAGTTCACCGAGCAGGAGGCCCTGGCGAAGTAGCAGGTCAAAGTAGCTCAAGCCAGGCTTGAGGCTTTTGAAGAATATCTACCTAGATCAGAGTGACTCAGGATGAGTCACAGGTGAGTGTTGGGGGATTTTTGGCCTTTGACCAAGTTTTGGAGATCCTTGGTCAGGTTTGACCTATTTTGGGACTTCAACAAGCTGTCGAAGGTGGAGCGCAATTTGAGGCGAAGATCGTGGTATCTCAACCCCTTTTTAGGGATTTTTGGGTTTTGGGATTATGTAACGGGTATGGGGATGTCGGCCCATGGGCTTACCCATATTTATGCCCATTTTGTAATGTATAAATAGAAATCTAGGTGATGTAAGTAGGTGGTGTGGTGTGATGCTAAGTGCTAAGGGAAAGTGATAATTTTACATGCTTTGTGCATACTGTGTGAGACTTGCAAGGCTAAGTGCAAGTGACTGTAAGAGATTGTGTAAAGGCTTTGTGATGTAACCTAGCTTGGGGAAGGAGGATCTGGTGAGGTGCACATAGATCTCCTGTCCTATGTAGAGTAGGACCTTATGGCTCTGTGCATGTAGATGATTGACAAAATATAATAAAGAAGACAAATATTTGGTGGATGTAGCCCCGGGCTAGGGGTGAACCATGTATATCCTATGTTGTGTTTGATTTGTGCATTATGGTTGTTTTATGGTTCATATTATTAATTCTTAGTACAATGATGTATGCTTAGATGAATATCATAGCTTAGTGCTTAATGATGTGAATGAGATGCTAGATCTGATCTATGTTGAGGTGCTTAGTGCTTGAATGTGTTGAATCTTGTTGAATACTGCGCTGCACTGTAATTAGGGTTTATCTGTGTTGTAGACAAAGGCTAAGTACTAATGAATGATAATTTCTAAGTGCTCTATTAAGATATTGTAATCGCGTACCTGTGTCCCAGCTAAGGTTCCAGACACTGGAGTCCTGCAACCACCCCTACCTCTACCTCGGGTGAGACTTCTTCTGCTTCGCAAGTGTTGCCGAAAGGGCCAGTAGTTAGGGTTTTGTTGGTGCACTTTTGAAGCATTGAACCCTGGGTCTACCCCTTTGCCAACAAAAAATTCATCTACTCTGAGTAAATAGGTTGCAATATCTTCCTTTTTATCTATTTTCAATTTTTCAAACTGTGCTTTGTGTTGTTGAAGTTTGACCTGTTTGAATTTAGGATCACCTTCATAAAAAATTTTAAGTTTGTCCCATACCTCTTTAGCTATGTTGCAGCTCATCACCTTGCTAGAAATAGTTGGTGTCAATCAACCTAGAATAACATGTATGGCCTTTGCATTACAACTCATTGATTTCTTCTCATATGGATCAATGGGAGTAGTTTTTGGAACTTTATAGGCATTGAAAATTAAAATCCAAATATCCACTCCTAAATATGTCAAGTAAGTTTGTTTTCTGTTGCTCCAATATGCATAATTGTTTCCATCAAATGGTGGAATCCCATTTGGAATGTGGCCCTAGCCTTCCATATTTGTTAAGGATCTTCCTTCCAGTGATTAAACTGTGCTGAAGGTAACCTACTCTGATACCAATTGTTGATACTCAAAGGGGGGGGGGGGTGAATCAATATCAAGTGCAATTCAACACTTTTATAAATTTACTTTCCAATCAAAAAATATATCTAATAAAGAGAAAAAGAAGAGATACACAATGCATAATAGATATAASTGAAAATCCAYTGRATGCTTTCTTATGTAATAAAATATTTCATTCAAATKAATCTACAAATTCCAAGTTCTCCAWMTCCAACTAGAASGAGGCYCCAACCCCCTAATTTACATGCTGCAACTTGAAGGAARCTCCAAGTCCCTATGTTCTCCRACACCAACCGGAAGRARGATACAACCCCCTTTTTTKYTCCCTTCCTTCCACCCTTGAATATTTATAAGATAATTATCTTGTCACTGATACAATATCATCATCAACATGAATACAAAAATTACATAGAACCTGTGATGGGATAACCAAGAATGGGATTGATATCATGTGCCAGAAAATCCAATATCAAAGATCCTCACATGAAAGAAACTTGACAACTGGCACAGACTCACATGATGAGGCTAGGGAAAATCGCGAGTGCCTCATGGGACACTTTATGTGCAACCAACAAGGACCCACTTAATTAGGTATTTTCATAAGCCACTCACACCTGCAACTTTGACCTTCCTCGCTTCTGCAACTCCAAGCACAAATTCCTCTGTACAACTCCGCTACTTGAATATTACTTCGAACTCACTTGATTATATGATTCAAATGAGAGGGTATTCCATGTGTATTTATACCTTTTAAATCACTTCCTTTTCTATCTTCATATCTAACCTATCATTTCTTCTTTTTCAACACTTTTCTTTAATTGACTTCAGGGCTGACCTGTAATTTCTTCTTTTCAAATCACATTGTCATCTTTGAGAAGGCATATCTCTTTAACTGTAAGCAGCCACACAGTGTGCCACCTATCATTGGAAATGGATCAATGAGGTATATCAATACATGGGGGGAAAACATACATTTGTAATTTCCCTCATGCTATTTGTTTTCAACCAATCCGTGGGGCTTCTGAACTTCTTCTAGGTTTGACATCAATGAAAACCGTTTTTCCAACACCAACTGCAGGGGCATGGTAGGATGATGTTGTGTAAGTAAATCTCACACATCCTGACCCTTTCCTCCATGTTTCATCCCTGATATGCATCCAAGAAGTCCTTGGGAGTGTCAAGGTTGAATTTTACCAACTTATCCAAATGTTCAATTTGATTTTTTTGCCACCACTTCTTTAGGAACAATGTATATATCCTAAAAAAAATTATGCATTCTAGAATATATAAATACACTTTGGATATTATATTTACTTCATCCCCCATGATTTCTATCTGTTCATACTTATCAACTAGTTCTCTTTTTTCCTTATTCAGTTGCTTCCATAACTTTTGGTTTTCCACTTTCAACTTATGACTGTACTCAACTTTTTGCATTATCATAATTTTAAACATTTCTTCCATATGTTGGAGTTGCTTGAATTCTTGAGAGGATTCTTGAGGGGAATTTTCTTTATTTTTTCTTTTTTTATCCTTTTCCATTCTCTTCTACTTGATGACATCAACTTTGGCCTTTTATAGTTCCAACAAGGTGGCATAGATAATTTTTTCTACAACACTCTTGGTTTTGGAGGTCCCTTCAATGAAAAGTGGTTTTTCTTCTGCTAATGTTGTCTCCCCTTAAGGTTCCTTTCATTTTTATGCTTTTGATCCCTTTGGAATAGGGGAATATTTTGCTTCTTCCACTTTAGTTATAGTGGTGACTCGAGTAACTAGTTTTGGGATGCTCTTCTTTTGGTTTCTTTTAATCCTATTAGATCTTATTCTTCTAGGATGAAACAATTCAATACTTGTGATTTTTAGGGGATTGATTGAGGGGGACCTTAGTGCAGTTAGAGCATCAACCACCTCTTTATCCTTTTCTTTTAATTTCTTCTTTTTCTCTTTCTTTTGATGTTTTGATAGTTTGGGTATAGTTGTTGTTTTAGGTTCTTCACCCTTCTTCTTATCTTCTTCACTCATATTTTCCTGTGATTCTTCAAATGTATGTTGATCCATATTTATAAAATATGTCTACAAAATACCATGTTTCAAACTACTTAGGGCATCTGAGAATATCAATTCTATAATCCCACAATGTGCCAAGAATTCACGTTTTCTTTTATTCACTTTTGGGCTCATTTCCTTCAATTATTTTAGGAGGAAGTAAGGTAGGGTCAATTTATTGACTTGTTCTTGATTGGGGAACTACCTGAGTTGATGTAGAAGATTGAAGTGATAGGAATATACACCACTCTTTCTACCTTCACATGTGATATACTTGATTATGTGGTAGGCCACTTCTGGCCAAGGATGAGGAAGACTTTCCCTCTTAATACCAATTTTGTCTTCATGATTTTTTTCATTTGGGTGGAAGAATGGATTTTTGGAATTGATGGCTTCTTGTCTCTCCTCTTTATCCCAAGGAAGACCCATGGGAAAACTAGACACTTTGTTGTTGGATTCTTCATTGACTATGATTATCATCTCTCTTACTATGGACACATACTCCTACTCTTGGATATTTTGAAAATTTAGAGCAAATTCCATGGCCATTTCATCATCATACACCTTAATCATTTCAAAATATCCCAACCAGTTTCTTTTCTAAAAATTTTCCAACATTTATGGGTTATCATAGATCCTAGAGGGTTCAATTGGATCCCTTTTGTTAAATACTACTCCCATGGTTACTCACTAATGTTTATGAGTTTGAAGATCATGGGTTACTTAGAGGAGAAGAGTTATAATAAGAAAAAAAATTGATCTTGTTTTCCTGTAGGACAAACTGTTCAAAAAAAAATGGTAGTTCAAATGCTTTCTTTTAGACAACCATCGTAATTAGGGAATTGCAACAGAAATCTAATTGAATAACTTGAGGTATCAAGAAATTTAAGGGAAAGATGGTATTTCCACAGTTGTTCCTATAGGAACTGTATGCCATATTTCTATAGGACTGTGTAATATGGTTTCTATTGGAACACAAGCTTCTACTAAAAAACTTATGAAAACCCTATAAATGTTTATTTTCGACCATATGTTTATAAAACATAGAAATTTTAACAGTATCTGAGAACATTTTATACAAAAGAGAATGATTCGTTTAGCAACGAGGGTTTGATGGCTACTTGTAGCAACCCTTCTTGTATAATGGTTTCTTACTTCCTAGATTAAATTTTTATCATATTTTTGTCCTATGAATTCATCTCTCCTTCTTGGAACAACTCAAAATCACCCACTTTCTCTCCCAATTTGAAATGGTTCTCCAATTTCCCCTTTACTTCCACTTATGCCCAAAATTCGGGTTTAAACTAATGTATTGTACCAACTGTCGACATGATAGCTTACTTACTCCTAATTCATGTCTTTGTAGTCTTCAATTTATTTTTGAATTATTCTCCACTTAAATCACTTAAATTAACATGTTAATGAAAATTTAACACGAATTATGGCCACCCCCCCCTCTGACGTGAAAATTGAATGTCCTCATTCTCATCACCATGATCAAATTTTATAAATGTTTGACCATATTAAATATGCATGGATATATATTTGTATGATGCTTAACAAATGTTGAAGAGGGTAGATTATTACGATACTTGGGTTACCTTTGCATGCGCTGATTGGTTTGTGTTTGTAGGTCACTGCATCAATGGAAAACTTTATTGCTTGCTCTCTTGTTGGATTGCTTGATCTGTTGGGGAATAAAATGAAACATGATATGAAACAAAGAACACAACACTACAAATAACACTACAAATAGTTGAAGAGGGACAAAAAATTCTAAGAAAGAAGGTGGTGTCTAAAGACACCATTACAACACTTAAGAACAACACACTATGATCAGAACATCACAGTGCATATTGCACATATTTATTTGCATGATCTAATGTGAAAATAAATTTTCATTCAACTATATGATAATTTCCAAATAGGTATTTTTTTATAGTCATAAGATCTAACCGACTCCCATATAATTTAGAATATCTTGTCTACATATAACCTTTGGTGGTTAGAGTTGATTCCAAAAAATCTTCTCTACCAAGTCAACTCAAAAAAAAATGATCCATCACTCGACTATATTCTATTGTTGGTCAAATTTCCAACTAGTAGACATGCCAACTACTCAACCAACTGATGTGGTGTGCTGGTCAATCATTCAACCGAATGTCTCCATATGTAGGTTGACCTCTTGACTGACTAAACTCAGGATATGTGTGATGAACCATCAATGCTTGATGTTCCAATACCCCCCCCATCATAACACAACTCTGGAGATTCAGTAGGTGAAATTACATCACTAGAGAACCCCCCCACCACCATAATTTTATCTTCCCAAAGTCCAATAAAACTTTGAATCTTGCTAAATCTAGCTTCTACTAAAGGTTTGGTGAAGACATCAAGAACTTGATATTCAGTGCAACAATATTCTAGAGAAACAATGCTATCATGAACCAAATATTGCAAATAGCGAGCATGGATATCAACATTCTTCATATTAATATGAGAAATGGTATTTTCATCAACCTGTATGGAAATTTGATTATCAGAGTAAACTATAGTCGAGATGTGAACATGAAAGACAAGTTCTCCCAAAATTTGATGAATCCAAACTAATTCAGTACCTTCTTGAAAAATACCATGATATTATGTTGTTGTAGTCGATAAAGAGTCTACCTTCTGTTTCTTGCATGACCATACCAAAGGGCCAGTGCTATAGAAAAACATATAACCAGAAGTGGACTTTTTTTCATCTTCGTCGCTAGCCCAGTTGAAGTCGGTAAAGCCAACTGGCGAATCTGAACTACAAAAATATTTGATAACAAAGTGAGTGGTACCCTTGAGATTACAAACAATTAGTATGAATACCTTCCAGTGGATTTCTCTAGGATCCTACATAAACTGAGAAACCAAACTAACAATAAAGGAAATATTAGATCGACTATGTGTAAGATAGATAGGATTGTCGATCAACTGTCTATAGAGAGTAGCATTGACAATGAGTGTTTGACAGGTTTTAGTAAGCTTTACTCTAGACTGAAGGGAGTGGAAAAATGATTGCAATAAACCATTTTAATATGTTTCAATAGATACATTACATATTTATACTACAAAATAAAAATAAAAACCATTAGAAAGTGGTAATACTTGAAGACCCAAAAAATAATGCAGAGTACCAAGATATGTCATATCAAAGGAGTCAAGAAGTTGATTATTCAATCTAAGGATGATATTATTATTATTTCTAGTAATGATGAAGTCATAAGCATATAAAAACAATAATCAGAGTGTATCCATTGGAGTGGAGAACATACAACTCGTGATCAGATTCACACCATTTGAAGCCAAGGAAAATAAAGAAGTTTCTAATCTTAGCATACCAGGCTTGAGGAGCATGCTTCAAACCATAAAGAGAATTATTGAGCCAAAACACCAAAGTTGAATCAGTCACAAAACTAGGTGGTTGTTCCATGTAAATTTCCTCAAATAGGTCTCCATGAGGAAAGGCTCTCTTCACATCCATATGATGAATTTTCCATCCAAAGTGAGTAGCGAGGGAAATAATCAGTCAAACATAGTTCATATTTTCAACAAGGGAAAAGGTTTTAGTGTAGTCGATTCCTTCTTGTTGAGAAAATCCCTTTGCGATGAGGAGAGATTTATGTCTCTCAACAACACCTTCAGAGGTAAATTTGGTCCTGTAGACATGTCAACACTTCACATTGTTCTTTCCATGCGTTCAGAGAACCAATTCCTAGGTTTGGTTATTTGAAAAAGAATCAATTTCAGACTTCATTGCTTATTCCCATTTAGGTTGGCCTTCAACATATGAGCATGAAACATGGTCGAAAGTTTCAAGAACATGAGTAAAAAATAAAACACTCGCATGTTGCTTTTGACTTTGAGTTTGTCGTCCACAAGAGAAATCTAAAACATCATCTCCAAAGGATTAAATTGTCATGGCAACCCATTTGAGAATAAAAGAGACAGGTGAACCATGATACATGAAATTTGGTGAATTAAAAGTCATAGGGTATTCATTCGGTGGACTAGTTGAAACAGAGGACGTTGGACCAGTCAACACTGAGATCGACGAGTGATTCAAAATAGGTGGATTCGACGAGCCAGTCGAAGGAACAAAGAGAGTAGGATAGCCAGTTTCTAAGAAAATATCAAAGGGAGCATCCTACAAAAATCCTGAGGAGGATTTCAACAACTTAAATTCAAAATAATTCTCATCAGACTAAACATTACGTCAGACAATGATTTGTTGTCAGACGAGATCAAATAGTCGATAATATTTTAACTTTCAGAGTACCCCATCATGACGCAAGCATGGATATTTTCATTCCAATTCTTTTGATAGTCATCAGGAAAGTGAGCTGAAGAAACACATCCAAAAACACAGAGGTGCCCAACAAAGTTTTTCTTTCCATACCATTGTTCGACTGGAGTCATGGAAGGAAAAAATTGAGTCGAGATGTGGTTGAGCAAATGATTTTCATAGTATATTGCTTCAACCTATAAGCGAGGGGGAATATCTTAAGCCTCGAGAGGACATATATCCATATCAACTAATGTCCGCTTCTTACCTTATGAAAATCCATTATGCCAAGTTGTGTGAGGAACCGATCGCTTCCATTCAATATCAGATTGAAGTAGGTATTCTTCAAAATGTCGATTGACATACTCACCACCATTGTATTATCTCAAGCACTTTATGGGTCAATCACATCTCTTTTCAACAAAGGCATGGAATTATTTGAACTTCTTAAAGACACTATTTTTATTCTTTATTGAAAAGATCCATGTGAAACAAGAGAAATTATCAATGAAAGTCAAGATATACCTTGCATCTTCCAATGAATGTATATTAACATAACATAAATCATTGTGAACTAGCTCCAATAGATCATGTGCTCACCATGCTTGTCTAGAGTTGAATGGTTCCTGATGATGCTTTCCAAGTATGCATCCCTTGCATACACCTTTTGGGGGAAACACCTTTGGAAATCCAGTAACCATGTTTTGAGTTTCTAGTGCTTGCAGAATTTAGGAATTCAAATGTTCAGGTCATTCATGCCATATTCAAATTATCTCATTAGTGTGTGCAATGAGTGCATTCGATTTGGATTCAGGTCGAGTCGAGTCAAAAATCATGTACAAATTATCCATCGGGTACAAAATACCGTCAACAAAAATCAACTTCCCTTTCTTTAAATTTCGAACAAAGAACCGATATGGCCAAAATTCCATAATATTACCAGTCTGAGTCAAATGAGAAAGAAAAAATATATTTGCAATAATATTTTTCACATGATATACGTCGACAATTTTTCCATGTAGACAATTTATATCACCCTGACCAACAAAATCCAAAGAAAAATCGTGAGCAACATAGATTATGATTTCCTTGAATTTATTCAGTTTCATGAATAAAGTGGTATCCTTTGCCATGTGATGATTGCACCCAGATTCAAAAACCCATTCATTCTACATAATATGAAACATCAAGGTCTGAGAAGTCTCGAATTGGAAGGTGAAATTATCAGTAGGTCAAAGAACAATGGACATGTCTCCTTCAATTCTCTTAACTTTCTCCTCTAAATCGTTTCGCTTCTTGAAGCATTTATTTTTGACATATCTGACCTTTACATAGTACCAACATGTCTTCTTCTTTTGACTTCATTGTGGTTGTCTTTGAGGTCCCTGGTCATTATATGCAGGTTTATGTGTAGAAACACCAGTGTGCACTTTATTTATGGAAACCATTTATCTCTTACCCTTGAGCAAGTGAGCCTGGTGTTTAGTACCAAAATTTCCTTCTTCTAGCAATATATGTTGATCAGTGATCAAAATTTTACAAAAAAATTCAATGGAATAGTCCTTACCATCTTTCTTACATTCCAACCAATTGGTGCAGAAGGTCGAAACAAACACTTCAAAGGGTGTTATCAAATTTATCAGGATCAAATCTATGAGTTTTCCATATTTATTCTTGTATCCTTCTCCACATTCACTCAATTTCAACTGGAGTTCCTTAACACCTGTCAAATAGTCCTCCATTCTTTCAAAGGAATGATGATATAGAGAGATCAATTCTTTCTCTAACTGCATGACGTGGATTTCATCGATGTTAAGCCCTAAATAGTGTCTCATTACCCCTTAATTGGTGAATATTACATTAGTAATGTTATTTTATTTATGTTGGCTTTAGTCTATTAGTTGTAATTATACCTCCTAGTCTCATATATATACCAAGGAGACATTTTCATTTGGAATCATATTGTAATTGTACATTTATGTGGGCATTGTTAGGACCCTATAAAATAGGGGATCAGTCTTCTGAATAATATTTGTTTATTTCAGGCAGATGTATTCGCTCACATCGCTGGGCGAAGGCAGCGAAAACGCCTGACATTCACCAAGCCTAAGATGAATACCTGCGCGCAAGCTTCAAAGTGAGTTTTGGTGTATTGTCTTGCAAAAAGAATGGTGGATTGGTTTGAAAGGGTAAAATTTTTGTTCTGGTGGGCAAATAAAAAATTGTTTTGTTCGCAAAGACTTGGTGAATGTGGCAAAAATTCAAAATGGCCCCTTGGCCTTGGAATTTATGCAGAGTTTATTGAAAAATTAACATAATGTTTAGCAAAAAAATTATTGGCCTAGGGCCATCCTCATATGCTCCACACAAGGTATAAGCACCGATCAATACACCTACAACAAACACAAACCAAAGTCAGCACGCAACATCAACACCAAAGCCCAAGCCTCGGGCTCATTACTTGACCTAACATTTGACTGTTGGTTTATCGTTTTGACAGGTGTTGAAACGAATGAAAGGTGTCCAACGCAGAGAGACATGCGTGCCTAGAAGGAGACTGCGCGTATCAGGTGTGCTTATGAACCCTAATTTGTAATGAGAATGTTGCTCTGGCAAAGAAGGCAAAGTCTTCTTCAAAGAATACCACAGAAGTGATCTCCGGGAAAGATAACAAAGGTGAACCCTCAGAACCTCTTGTTACTGAAGTGCCTATCAGAAATGATAAAGGTAAAGGCTCTGTTAGTGATCAAGATGTTTTCGAATTTATGGACGAAGGGAATAATGAGTCAGGTTTGGTGTTTGTAGCAGGAGTTCCTCCAAAACGAGGAACGGTTCTTCTCTGCTCGGATTAACGGTTTCTGTGAACAGAATGATATACATTCTCCCCAGATCACTGTTAATGAATCTTAGTTATATTTGGCGTTTCTGCGTCTTCAAAAGGATGTAAACAA
>JZKD02S1823635.1:330325-362218 GCA_000966675.3 Picea glauca
GTTCAAGTACAAGATGATTCAAAATGAAAATGTCTCCTTGGTATATATAGGAGACTAGGAGGTATAATTACAAGTAATGGCCTAAATCCGACATAAATAAAATAACATTACTAATATAATATGCCCCAATTAAGGGGTAATGATCCAATATTAGGGCTTAACATATGTGAAGTAATATGGAGGTCCAGAGGGACTCCAGATGTGAATAAATTGGTTGAGTTCGAAACTACTTTGAGAGTTCGTGCTCTCAAATGGTACATGAAGGCCATTGATCTAGGGGTACCAGGAGTGCAAGGTCAGGTGTTCACACTTGACTAGGTACGAACAAAATTCACAGTGGAGTTTAGCTACCTTAGTCAGAACAACAAGCTATGTCTGAGTTGCGCGAAATTCAACAAAGGGAAGGTGAGTCAGCCTGGGAATATAGCCACAAGTTTAAATATTATATAGGGAGGTTAGCCCATCCAATTCATGAGGAACACCAAATATAATGGTATATCTAGGTATTTCTACCTCTGACACAAACTCCATTAATGCAACAACAGATAACCACTTTGACAGATGCCTTGAAGAAATCAATGAAGATTGAAGCCATGGCAGGATATCCAGGGAGATTGAGAGTGACCAGACCCCCAATAGATGAAAATATGGCACAACTACAAAGGAAAATATTAACACTCAGAGAGAAGATTCAAGAATTGACGATACCCAGACCAGGATGACCGCAAATTTGGTGTACCATATTTTACACATAAGGACATCTCGTGAACGAATGTCCATGAATGAGGGGAATGGGACCTCTTCAGAATCTGATGGGACCCTCACCAGAACCCACAAGAGGATTTGTGTAAGTTTCCATGAATTTACCATTCCATAACCTAACCCCTTTTCATGCTTTTCTATGTAATCAAGAGTGCCATCAGTTGAGTACAACGAGATTTGTCGAATCCATGGGCATGGGTCGAGATAGTGCTCCATTATTCAAAAGTATTCAATAGTACCAAATACTATGCATTGTGAGTTTTGTGCATCTACCACACATGCTACGAATCAGTGTAGAGCATTGGATGCACTTGTGGACATGCTGGGTCGAATATCATTCAGGGTGAATGAAGCCCTTTAGGGACCAAGAAGAGGTCTTGGAGGTGGATCTGGAGGAGACTTCAAAGAAGGAATAACTGGGGGAAGAGGAACAAGTAGATTCTATAATTGTGATGAGCAAGGCCACATGGCTAGAGATTGTCCCCACCCAAGGTGGTCATGGTGTTCTCACTGCAGAACCAATGGGCACGCAATTGAAGACTGCCCATAACTATTTGCAAAATGGTAAGATCGGGTACGTCAATGAGGAACTAACCTCATCAGTTAAGATATAAAGAGAGTTATTAGAGGAAAACTTCCCAACCTTATTATCATTACTTAAGGAGGGGAAAATACTGGCGTGGATGTTGACAATATTCCTCATATCCATAAATAAGCGCCTAAGGAGGGCATGTATGATCCTCTGAAATATAATTTTTTCTTTAAAAAATCCATTGAAGTATTTTAGAATATCCATGGCCTTGAAATGCAAGATAAACCCCTTTAGCCTATTGTTTACCCTAGGATCGCGTAAGTTCTTGCTTCACCCCCTGCACCTAGAAACCCTATGGTCCCAATGAGACAACATGAGCAACCGTAAAATGTAGTTGACCTTTGGTTTCAATTATTTTTTGATATTCTTGGGAATGACTAGTTGACAGAAAAGTTGTGCAATGCACTGTGCCTAGTTCTAGGAAATGAAGAATCTCTGGAAACAAGAATAAGGACTAATCTTTCTGAGAAGAATACTTAGAGAGTGCAGAGAAGGAAAGTACGGACTGGAAAAGAGTTTAGATTAGAATCCCAGCTAGATGAATTTGAGATTAAGGATGTTATGTTAGATATAGGATCTGATGTTAATATACTACCTAAAAAGACTTAGGAAGCTTTAGGAAAACCTCAGTTGACATATTCCCCAATACAACTAAGAATGGACAATCAATATTGTATTTTCCCAATAGGAAGGCTGGAGAATGTGGAAATTGGTGTTGCAGGAGTGAATACTGTAGATGACTTTGAGGTGATCAAAATTATGGGGGATAAGGACCCTTATCCTACACTACTTGGTATTGGTTGGGATTATGACAACTATGCAATGGTTGACCTAAAGAATGACACTATGACATTTGAAGAAAATGAAATAAAATTAGTTCAACCCTTGGATCCGTATGTAAGCCCTCGATACACAGAGCCAATGAAAAACAACATGGAGGGAGAATACCTGGACCAGTTGTAGAATGTGACATCAGGAACAAGAGACGACTACATAAATCCTACTGTTGATGGATCAGTAAGTTGGAGGAGCATACAATCAACAAACAAATATTCAAAACTGGCATTTGACAGTTGGCAACAAGGTTCACATGAAATATTTTCAAGAAGATGTTCAACTATCAGAGAAACTAGATGGTTTGGAATTGAGGTCAGAGAACACCCGATATATGATGGTACCCCAAGACTTGAAATTTTTATGGCCAGCATGGAAGAAATGATAGCGGAGGATCAAAGGATATTAGTTTTGGATTTATCCCTCTAGGACACCCTAGACAGATGGTGGAATAATCATAAATCCTTAGTTGCGAATTGGGAAGATTTGAAACAAACTATCCAATATAAATTTTAAGATAAGGAGTAGATGGAATCAGAGAGGCGGATGGATTTCCAAGTTGCACAACTATTCAATGGACAATTTGATCCTAAATCACATATTGAACAATGCGTGAGATAGCGGAAAATTCCGAAAATACCATTTCTCTTTTGAGTTCAAGTATTTCCCCATTCACTAGGTCCAATTCTGAAATCTTGATACACACATGAAGAAACAAGAAGATAGACCAATGACTGACAAACATTGGCAGATAAATTTTCCAAGGACTTCTCGTTTACAAGTAAGTACCCTGATCTTAAAGTAGTCCTACAAAGAATTAAATAATTCCTTTTTATAGATACTGGTGAATGAAAATCAGACCTAGTGGTATGTGCAAATCATAGCCAAGAACTTCAATCTAACCTTCACCTAAAGTTAGAAAATAGACCTATAGAATGCTATAAGATTGAGAAGGATTTGGAAAGGACGAATGATTTAGAATAATTGAGAAACTTATCCATTAAGGAAACAAAAGGAAGCAGAGAAATTCAGAACATCATACCCATCCAGATTGATGGTTCTTATAATTATCCATTGAATATGTGCAAAGTCAATATAGGGACTATAGAGCAACCTAAGATAGTTATGGTGGGAGATTACTGGGATGAGAAAACTAGCCAAGAAATACATATCTTGTTGCGAGAGTATGAGGACTTGTTCCCAAGGACATTTTTAGAGAGAAAAGGGATTAAAGGAGCTATGGGAGAGATGAAAATTGAACTAAAACTAGGATCAAATCATGTAAGGAATAGCATATCGCCTTAACCCTGGAGTAAAAGAAAAGGTTAAGAGGGAAATAAACAAGATGCTGGAAGATGGACTCATTGTTGCAGTGGAAGAAGAATAATGGGTTATCCCAATAGTCATTCAGAGCAAGAAAGGCACATAGGACATTAGGGTCTGTGTAGATTACAAAATCCTTAACTCTTCATGTGTGCATGACCCTTTCCCAACACCTTTTACCGATGAGGTGCTAGAACAAGTTGCGGGGAAATAATCTTACTCAGTCACAGATGGATTTTCAGGGTATCACCAAGTAAGGAATGATGAAGAAGACAAAAAGAATACCACATTCATAACATAATGGGGGTCATTTGCATATAATGTGATGCCATTTGACCTAAAGAACACCCCTGCAATTGTTTCCTGGATTGTAATAGAATCTTTCCAAGAATTTATCCACAAGTTTATAGAAGTATATATGAATGATTGGAAGGTATACATTCTGCTCAAGGAACATATAGCATTACTAAGTCTGATGTTTGATAGATGCAGATAATTGCAGATATCGCTGAACCTCATAAAGTGTATCTTCTATGTGCCACATGGAAATTTGTTAGGCCACATAGTATGTCGAGAAGTAGTCTTGGTAGACCCAACCAAAGTTGCGGTTATTGTGAACATGCCACCACCTACGAGTGCTAAGAAGTTGCACTCCATGCTGGGGCACACAGGGTATTATTGCAAGTTCATCAGAAGATATGAAACTATTACTACACCTCTGGAAAATCTACTAAATAAGTCCTAAATGTTCTAGTGGACCCTAAAGTGTGATAAAGAATTCGATATCCTAAGGGAAAATCTCAACACAACACCTATTCTGATATTTCCAAACTAGGAAAACGAATTTCATGTGTATGTAGACACATTAGGTACTTCCTTGGGATCTATCTTAGCGCAACCAGGAGATGGAGACATGGATAATCCTATCTACTTTTCTAGAAGGAAGTTGTCGCAAGCTGAGTGCAACTATATAACCACAGAAAGGGAGGGTTTAGATATTATTTACGCTCTGTAGAAGTTTAGACATTACTTGTTAGGTTCTCATTTTAAGTTCTTCACTGATCATTATGTGCTAAAATATCTAGTTAACAAACCTATTTTAGAAGGAAGAATTCGTCGATGGTTATTATTGTTTTAAGAATTTTCATTGGAAGTGATCATTAATCCTGGAAGATGCAACATGGGGTCTGATCACCTTTCTATATTAGAGTCAGGAGAAAGTGGCAGAGCAATCGATGATCAACTCCCAGATGCAAACCTATTCTGGGTTGAGACCATACCAGAATACTTGGAAGACATAACAATCTTCTTAAGTACAGGGGCCTAACCAGAAACATACTCCACAACTTAGAAACGACATATGGTGGTTAGAGAAGAGGACTATCAATTGATTGTGGGGCAATTGTATAAGTTGGGACTAGATAACATCCTCAGAAGATGTGTCTTAGATCATGAAACACAAGACATATTGTGGGAGTGCCACAGTGTAGTTGCATGAGGTCATGTTGGAGGAAATTCCACTGCGTATAAAGTCCTCCAAGATGGACTATGGTGGGCCACGCTCTTCAAGGATGTAAAGGTTTATGCTAGATATTGTGATGTTTTTCAAAGAGTGGGTAAGCCTTCATGATGAGATGAATTTCCTCTTCAACCAGTTCATGCTCTACAAGAATTTGAGAAGTGAGTGGTTGACTTTATTGGGCCAATCAACCCCACAACTAAGCATTCAAAGGCTAGGTATATTATTACCGCAACTGATTACCTTATACATTGGGTTGAGGCAACAACTGTCCAAGATTGTTCAACCGATACTGCTACTAGGTTCATTTTTGAAAATATTATCACTCGGTTTGGATGTCCTAGAAGTCTAACCAATGATTAGGGTGGTCATTTTATCATTATTAAAACAACAAATCTTACAACAAAGTTCTTGATCCAACATCATAAGAGTAGGTGCTACCATATGCAAGCCAATGGAACAGTGGAAGCGTTTAACAAGATTTTGGAGAGAGGATTAACGAAGGTTTGTTGCACAAACATGGAGGATTGGGATGACAGAGTCCCAACAACTTTATGGGTTTATAGGAAAACTACAAAGAAACTCCATAAGTACACTCCATTTCAACTATTTTATGGGAAAGAGGATGTGGTACCTACAAAATTCATTACTCTGAGTTTATACATTTCACATATTACACACATGTTGAAGGATGAATCATTTGCGTAGAGGCTCATGGAATTACAAGAACTTGAAGAGAGCATTTTTTTAGCAGGCTTCCATCAATCAATTGAGAAAGCAGGGCATAAATCTTTCCATGAAAGACACATTAATACCAAATCATTTTCACAAGGAGATAAGGTCCTACTTTATGATAGTCGATACCAGAAACATCCAGACAAGTTGTGCATGCATTGGTTGGGACCATTTATAGTTGTGGAGATACGACCTTCTGGAGTAGTCAAACTCGCGCAACTAGATGGTATGTTGTGGCCAGGATGGGTGAATGGCACTCACCTAAAACCCTATATGTCTCATAACTGAGCTAAAGCATTGTTTCTCTAGTCTGAAGGAGCATGTATTGTAGTTAGATTTGTGTTTTTCCAATTTCCGTGAATTCAATTAATAAAGTCGAAGAGTACATTGTTGCGCTGCGACATGTAGTTTATTTTTTGTCTAAGTGGTGTTTGATGTAGAACTTCTTATTCAGCAATGTAGGATTAGAAGAGCCATGATGCTATTAATGATAGTCAATAAATATGATGGGGACCCCTTTGTGGTCAGAGGGAGAGCGAATCCAGATGAAAACCTAGTCCATGTGCCACACGAACCCAGTCCAGTCATAGACTTTATTACAGCTACAGTAACCCATCTAAATTCTGTGAAACCATAAAGCTGTGATACACAAATATTACATCGATATTCATGCCAGGATTCTCATCCATTAAATGGTAAGGTCTTGAATAAGCCATGTTCCTGACCAACTTGCCTAGTAAATTATGATATCACCCAATAGATTTACCCCGTTAACCTGTCCCGTCAGACAACTCATATCCAAGTTGATTCTATAGGGTTAATTATGAATAACAATTATTACAGAAATTTCCAGCTAAGCCCAGGTATAAGTTTTTGTAAACTTGATGTAGGAAACATTGTTTCCCAAAGAGAAATTAGAGATTTGCAAATTCTAAAGCAGGAGAAAGCTTGCGTAATCCCTTGACCCTTAGTCATGATCCCCAATCCTTGTTTTTCCTATGGAATTTGTTGATATTTTAGACTCACCATGATGAGAGATACATGGAGTAGAAGTTATATTTCAAAGTATGTAGTACCAGACGAGCCCTGTGACCCCCGGGTCGAGATCGTGGGTGATCTCAAAAGGAAGGTCGAGCAAGTCAAGCTCCTTGACCTTGACCTGACAGACCAGGTTATGTTCCCTCAAGTGAACATTGATGTCGTATGGAGAGTTGCTTCGGATGATTTGGGAGGCATGCAATTTGTGCCAAATCCCGAGTTCATTAATTTGTTCAACTCTGCCATCATGAACCTCAGGGATTTATAGGTTTTCGACACCAATGGGGAATTTGCGAGCTGTACCAAGTTTCTCATCAGTGGGGTACATGACATAAGTCTGTGGTTGGATAGGAGGTATCCAATCCATGCATAGGAAATCCACTAGCTTACTGGACTTTCCATTGAAGGTGAGGATGTGTCCAAAGGTTTCCAGGGTCCCAACAAGCATGGAAAGAAGAAGGGTGATTCAAGGTTTCTAGGGTCCCAACAAGAAACCATGGAAAGAGGGCGAGTCAAGGCTTGTTGTTGAAGCTTGTTGGTCCCTTCGTTTTTGGGGTTTGAAGTTGCGCAAGAAGGACTACACTCACATTTTTTATCAAACACGAGTTGCACAAGCTACAAAAAGAGTTGGACAGTGGAGCAAGTAAATAGATAGAACTTAGTTATGAAAAGGGACAATGCAACACCATCAACCCAAAAGAAGTTACAAAAAAAAAATAAAGCATGTGATCCTAAAGCTAGAAGATCCCACTCAACCTCTATATGAGATGCATACTATAGTAAAAGGGTTGGGTTGGCTATTGTGGTTGGGTGTAGTTGAGAAAAGGTTCTGTAATTTTAATTTGTATACGGTTTTTGGAAAAGGGGTAGATAGAGATTTGTGACATGAATCTGGAGTCACAAGTGTTATCGGACTAATCGGTAGGTGCAGACACTAACTGATATTCCTAGATCCACCTAGATCTAGAACAAAACAAGACAGGACATGACTCTTTCCCTAAGTTATGACCATTGAATTAGCTAGTAGGAAGGAACAAGTAACATACCTTTGTATTGCTTCCTAGGGACTCTGTTGCTCCTGCTTCGCTCCGGTTCTCTCATGAAGTCAAGACCAAGACAACACAAACCAACCAAAGTGAAGATAGAAAAATATATTCGACTGTCAACTTATGTGTATGATCAAGGAATTACACAATAAAGTGAGAATGACTTTATGGGAAAAGGACATGCCACTGTATCATATTAATCGAAAGTAGAAGATACAACCTGATTGCCTTGATGTCGCAAGCTTCCTTTCGGTGGATCTTGGTTCCAACACACACACTTTCTCGATCCTTGTATGAAGAAGATCAAATCCCTATAGATAGACTTGCTAGAGTCTCCAAGCTCCTGTTCAAGCTAAGTCCTTCACACAATTCTTTCACCAATTATCCAATGAATCTTGCTTAACCTTTTCCATGAAAATTCCATCAATATATAGGAGAGAATGATATGGTTACTTGGATAAGAATGATCCCACAATATCAGGGAAACTTGTACAAGGATAACCATTCGAATGCTAACCCATTCTTCTAGAATATTCCCTTCTAGAACCATCGAGAATTCATCTTTTTCCAAGCTTTAGAGCAAGTTCGCACCCTAGCTATGTAGCACAGTGCAAGAAGTTCACACCCTAGCTTAAGGCAGCCTGCGAGAATGGGTCAGTCTCACACCCTAGGATATTAGAAACCTACAAACTCTCTTCAAAAGTAAGTTTTTTGGGAAGGGATGAATGTTACTTTTCTCAGGAGAAAGTTCTTATGAGGAGCCTGAGTGCACCATCATCAATACACCATCATGATGACCAAAATCATGGGTAACAACAAGGTTGTAACAAAGCACTGATTTGTATCTCTGAGATTGTACTTGAGAAGCTCTGATAAGAATATATGAAGAAGGACCTAAATTTTTGAAATATAATGTTTCATTCTGTGTTAATGCTTATGAATTGTCTCTTTACAGTACTTCTTTATGCTTGATAATATCAATATGATATCTCTGTGTACAAATTCTTTCACAACTTGAGTATCTTTAGTTCCAATATGAAAGCGTTTAGATATATTTTGTAGTTAGTCTATTTTTCGCAAGATCATGGTGAATATTGAAGGTTCTAGAAACCCACCTAAGTATTCTCCTTTCCCTTCCCTACCTTTATATCTTGGTTGTGCTTTGGGTGAGACTTATTCTCTTTGGAGGAGATGAAAATGCCAGTGCTCTAGACTACTTGGTGCCTTTTGTTGGTAACCTGAGAAGGACCCTGGTCTGATCAATTCTGTGCCAACACAGATAAGATGAGGACAATTAATTCCACTGAGATAAAAAGATATTTCTCATGAGATACAGGTGTTACATCAAATTTTTCCTCACTCCATGCAACTTGCTTGGATGGATTTTCCATTTCCCTATGTAGAATTGAAGTCCCCTTTTGTACCTTCCAGAGAAAAAAAAGAACACTTTTCTACATATACACACCCTATCAATTAGAACACAAGCATATACATAGGTTTCTCCACTACAACCTATGTACATCGGGTTTGGTGTTCAAAATTAAAAATTATGTTGAGTGTCCTTTCCATGTCACGAGATCCATGATCTTTGACCTTCCATATACTGGAATCGCTCCAACTCAGCCCTTCTGTTCCATTTGAAGGATATAAATTGAGCCTTATTCAAGCCTTGAATGAGATTGAACAATTCAACTTTGAGAGCAAATACACTCTGGAGAAATATCACTTCATATTGAGTTTGCATCCCTTTAAGTCTAAACTCCTTGTTCATCCCCCAAGCTCTTCCTTCTTTGTGATGGAGAACCTCATTGTATCCTTTATATGAGATTGCATTTGGTTGAGGATAGAATTGACGGAGGCCAAACTGGAGGGACTTAGTTTCTCGGTTTCGACGTGTGTCGTTACAAAAAAAATTCACCTATATACTTCTACTAATTATTTTAATAAAAATACTCTTTTATCGTCCAATTGATCTCTTGCAAATATTTGAATTATTATTCCATGGGAATATTTTTCATGTAAGTTAATGTATTATGCTAATATATATGCTAAAATTATATATTATGACCATATTCTTGCATATCTTGGTTTTTTAAGACAAGTTGTAGGTATAAATATTTGAGTTGCATGCTCAACGGTGGTATTCATTGAACGTTCAGACGAGGTAGGCTCTTGGCCTTGTCTTGTTAGAATTTCATTTATATAGAATAATTGGGAATAGAGTTGATTTTAGCGTGTTATTCCATATATTGTGGTTTACCCCATTCCATAGAGAGATATTCCTCGTAATAGAATTGGCGACCATATTGGGGATTGATCTTCTTTTTTGGGGAATGGAGTGTTTTTCTCCTTGATTTTCTTCCTGTTATATTGAGTTTCCTTGTCACCTAATTTCTTGACAACCTATTTTTACTTTGAACCTAAGTTTCTTGGCTTAACCATTGCTCTGATAGTGTTTTACTGGGTATACATGGTTTTTCCCTTGACATATGCGTATATACATGAGATTTACTCCTTAAATAGGGTGCGTACATACGCGAGTTTTCTCAAAATGTTGCATACATAAACTCTTTAGTCTTGTTGGTTGAGTTTGGTTAGCTGCTGAGTCTTCTTGGGTATCTATCCTGACTGTTAAGTTCTTACAAAGTGATAGGAAGCCTTCTTATTGTTGAATTTTCAAGCGGTATTATTTCTTATCATCCTTTTCATTGGTTGTTCTTTCACATTGGTCTGAGTGTTTGCTTCTTGGTGTCTTTCTTGGCTTGTCTCATTTTTCTTACAGTAGGGTTTGCATGTGAAGTTTCTATTTAGTCCTTGCATTTTCTTTTCTTTATATTGAAAAAAAAAAAAAAAAATCTCATTTGTCATTATGGAATTTTCTCTTTTGATTACTTTGCATTCATTTTGACACATGTGGAGAGATTGAATTTCATTGAATTGTAGAGATTGCATTGGAAAAGTTACACTTAGAAGCATACCATCTCTTTGAAATTCAAGATGAGCGCTTAACCTTTTTTTATATTTTCTTCTTTTTTTATTCCAAGTCATAATACCATTAGTTTCATAACCGCACCTCTTAAGTAAGAATAAGCCATTAAATTCATGTTGATTAATTAAAATTGATTAGAAACGATTGTATTTTTCAGGGTACACAAACAAGTGTAGGACATAGGGCCTTGGAATAGGATTTTGTGATTAAAATTCTCCAAGGATATTAAACTAAACATATGTGTCTGAACAAGGAGTGGTGAAACCCATTTTGTAATTAGTGACATTAGGAGGCTCTTCTCACACCAGAGTTAAGCATGAGCCCATGTGAAGTTGGTTGTAGAGATAAGCCCTCTAATACCTTCTTAGTGTCAGAGATATTTCTGGGGTTATATTTGTATTTGGGGGTCTTGCTAGTTAGCTCTGTGAGAGGTGAGGGTTTCAAGATTTCGGGATTTTTTACCATGCCCATATGGTGGACCATACTTACGATTGTTCTCTTGCACATTGATTATATTTTGGTGACTCTAGTTGCTTAACATAGGTAGCCACATAGGTTACTTTCATGAGTTATTCTGCAGGTACCCTGAGTCAGATAAGGGTTGGAAAACACACAACCTTTATGGAGGATTACCTCTCTAGGGAAATCTGACTGACTGTGTTGTTAATCCCATGAGGGACATTATAACTGATTCTGATACCTCCAATATTTTGAAGGGAGTCTCAAGACCCTCTTGGGTGAGACATACCTACTCTATTAAGGGAGGCCCCTTTTGAGCCACTATATCCTGTTTGTGTGTATTGGACTTTATTGCTTTATTTTGGTGTGCTCTATGATGATTAGTTGGCCTTGGTATTTGGTTTTATATCTCGAGTCTTGAGTCATCATGGAGCAAGACCAACTTCCTCGCAGATATCGCTATTTTTTGAAGTTACCACTGCATCTTGAGTCTTTACCAAAGTTTCCTTCTAAAAGGCGTAAAGTTAATAAACGTGGTACATATATCTCCACCTCCCAGACTTATGATTCTTCAATTATGAGTACTGAGTCAAGCCCGAACGTCACAGGGAGTCCCTTGACTCCTATATCTTCTGTGATTAGTGGTATTCCTTCAACTCCTTTCACCTCGACGTTTGGGGTGCTAGAGATCCCCACCTCTACTACTACCTGACCTACGAGTTCTAATCAAACCATAGGAATGAACCCTTTCAGATCTCTTTTTGGTACATTGGGTCATAATTGTCAGTCAATACCTCTATTCTCTAATCCATTTTATTTTGGTATTCCCAACATAACATAGCAACTCTCATCATCTATTCCTGCGACTAATGAGAATCCTAGTTTCGAACCTAAGGGCATGGCTCCTCCGTATTCTCCTCTCTCATTTGGTGGAATCCATATTCCCCAAACAAATACTACAGTTGGAGGTTGGCCTCCTCTTTATTCCAAGCTTAATCCTAGTCTTAATGCTCCTAGATGGAGTGCTCAACTGCACGGAGAAGTTACATCCTATATTCTGTCCTTTATCCCTTCTTCCTCCATGCCAATTCTGAAAAACACATTTAATATGGCGAATCCACCTCTGTCCTCTAGAGTTCATCTAGAGGGAGTCAGTTTCACACTATGGGCAACCCCCATCTCGATGCCCCTTCGTTTGGGGGAAATGTATATAACCCTCATTATGCTTCTTCTGTAGATATGGTGTCCATACAAACTTTTATGAATCAAATTAGAGGAGGATATTATCCTATCGGATAGGAAAAATGGAATATACCATAACCTTGGATGGCCTGTGATCCCTCCACACTAATCTTTCCCAGGAGCATGGGTGATCCAAATGGATCCAGGTGTTATAAGGGAAAAACTCTTTATGGCCAAGGGTAAACCACAACAAACAGGTATGACTGCAAAAATCAACTCAATTCCAACATGTGTTATATAAACTAATGTGCAATACGAGGAATAATCCTACCTCAATCCAATCGTTTGATGTCATTCCACCATTGAGCACTTTGACCCAAAGCTTTACACCTGCAAGAAGTTCTCAACAAACAAGCGATGGATGTATATAGTGACAATATATTAAATGAGTTAGCACATCAGATAGCACAATACATTAATAAAAATTACAAACATGCCCATGGATAATAATCATATATTTGCAAGATATCGATAGGACGGGAAAGGAGTATTTCTATTAATAATTGATCAACAAAAGTATCAACATTACAGACTTTTGTGTCAGCACAGTTCAAAACCAAGAAACCAAGTTCCTTTGAACTGGGTCTCCACCACTTCAATCCTCCACCAAAGGCAAGCTCATAGCAAAGAGGTAATGAGGTCCTCTCGACAATAAGGAAAGATCTTGGGGGTTGAACACTATTTTTAGACTTGAGGGACAAAGGGATGCAGACTCAATATGAAGTAATTTTTCCAGAGTAACTTTTCTCTCAAAGTTGAATGCTTTCTCCTCTTTTTCCATAGCTCGAAATTGTGCTCTTATAGCTTCCAGAATGCAACTAAAGGGCCGAGTAAGAACATTTCCAGTATATGGAAGGCCAAAGATTAGAGATCTTTTGTCGTGACATGGAAACCCGACCTCATTTTGTATTTTCTGGCACAAATCCTGATATACGCGAGTTGTAGTGGAGCAATAAGCGTATATGCATCTTGCAAAGTAGTTAGGGAGCATATATGTGGAAAAATATATATTTTTGGCTTTGGATTTATCAAAAAGAGGTTGATAAGTCTACATATGGAAATGGAAAAAGGCCCTCTGTGCAAGATAGCAATGGTGAGGAAAATATTTCTATAACATATGCCCCCTAATATGTGAGATCAGAGGAGTATCTGCAATGGCCGAAATACATTATAAATAACCCAGAAGTGGAGTGGTAGAGAACCATTTAGATGAACACAATTGCTCATTACATTATGTACTAACTTTGCATACATGGCTACCAAGAATACAATGCAGATCCATGTAGAAAATATACCAACAAGTGTTCATGGCCATGATTAGGCAAGTATAAATGCGGTTACATGCCAATATCTCTCATAGTCAGGAATACGGCCCAGTGAAACCAGTCTCAAAATCAATTTGAAGGTATCTGTATACCATGGAGTAAAATCTAATCTCCCATGATCACTGAAGTCAAATAGGTATTGGTCCAATGAAATGGAAGAAACAACTTAGGAAAGATTCATCCACAAAGTGATGTCTTCAATTCTTCAATAAAATATGCCAATGGTGCAAGTCTACATCATGTGAATAAATGATTTTAGGTTGAACACGATGAGACATCATTTGATTACTAGTCATTGAGGTATACTGTTAACAAATGTGAGACAACCTACCAATGATGAAAGTAGGTATCAAGGAACAAAGTACATCTCTACAAATGTGAATAAAGGATATGGTGTTGAACACTTGAGAGATCCGTTGATCAGGAGATCCGTTGATCCGTTGATCTGTCAATGGCGAGAGAGCCTGCCACTAATGACTGCAAGCCTCAAGGTACTCATAAAACTCTAGGTCTCGTATCCAGAATACATGAGATGATGTCGATGGAAAGAGACCCGTTGAAAGGAGAGAATTAAGGCATCTCTCATCAATCAACATGAGGAACAAAGAAGGAGCTTCATGATTTGGTGGAGATCAGACGAAGAACATGTTGACGAACCAACGACCCTATGCATCTTTCGCACGTGCCAAATGCAAGCGGTACACGAAAAATACCCTCTGAATAGCAGTCAACGATGAAAAATGCTAACAAAGGAGAGGAAACCACCAATAAGGTTATTAGCATCCAAGACACTGCACAAATCCTAAAGTGTGAATATATTTCTTACCGTCAAACACAAGGGAAACCACCTAGTCAATGACCCATGATGAAATGTCAATTGATGGGTTCAAGGTGACCTACCAATGATGAAAGTAGGGCCAGGGTGCATCATAAGACCAAAGTATCATGTGATTCTGAGACAAACTGAGGGTATGGCCGACATGCAAAGTCAATATTTCTGAGGAGTGGCCGACACAGGTTGATAGAATTCCTTTGAACAAGAGCATGAGACATACGGTGGACTCCGATAGCATAGACTTAATGATTTGAAAACTAGATGCAAGAGGCATCCATAATGTTCTCTATAGTGACTGGAATATTAACTAGTTGGTAGAGAAAATTCTGTAACGAGATCAGCTTCCTAAGGCCATGATAAACACAAAATTATGATGACACAAGGACTCAATAACTTTGTTCTCTATTCAAAGGTGACCCGACTGCTACCAATTACAATATAGTACTCCCTTCCCGCCTGTATTTTTTTGTTTTTTCATAACAAGTGAATGCTATGATACAAAGGAGGGAATGAGTGTCACAAGTAAGCAAAACTAGTTCCAATAGTGGAATGTACCTATGCTCAATGCAAGGAAATGCATGTGGGATATGGACACTCAGGGTCATGTTCCTTTCAAGGTATAGAGTGTCAAATTGCGAAGGATATAAACAAGGCTCTACTTGGTTGAGCATGAAAACTGCTTGGGCTATGGTTTATAATGCAAAGTGAGAACCGGCTAAAGGCTCAATACTGCAATCAAGGGCATGAGATGCAATCACAATTTAACGCCAAAAAATGTCCTTTTTTCTATCTTTTAGTCTACTTGGTGTGAAAAAAGGGGTAAAATTGTGCCAAATAGACGTCTTTTCAAATCCAATTTACGAGTGTGAAAAATACAAGTTCACTCGGTGATCTTTTCCATTTTTGATAGCGAGTCAGAAAAGAGCTTAATTAAGACTCATGATCTTTCAAATCCAATTTTAATGAGTGTGAAAGTGACAAATCACTCGACGATCTTTTCAATTTTTAATAGTGAATCGGAAAAGAGCTTAGCGTATACGACCAAATATATGCCCCTATGTGAACTATAGAGAGCGTATATCAGGCCCTACCTGCGATTGTTCTTGGATAACTCGTGTATACTTGCGCAAAATGGAAAAAAATAAGCTTCTAACTCAAAAATTGATTTGGTTTTTGCAGGATGGTGTTGGAGTGGAGGGAGAGAGAGCATGAGGAGGTATATGCAACAGTGGATCAAGATTCAGTGGCTCAAGCAGCATTAAAAAGATGTGGTCTATACAAGTTTTGGGCTCTCAAAGGAATGAGGGCCCAAGTGAGGTTACTGGAAATGCTGGTGGGATATTAGGATCCAGATAGCGAGAGCTTTATCCTTGATGGATAACCATTAAGGATTGAAGTAGAGGACATATAATTCTTGACAGGACTTTCATGCTGAGGAGAGGTTGTGGACCTCAAGTCACGCAGGGTCAGAAGTGCAATGAAGGTCGAAGAATACATCGAGGCCCACTGTGTTGTAGGAACTCCCATGGTGGGAAGTCAAATCTCTATCTAGGCTATAGGTAACCTCATCCTGAATATTATTGTGCTCGTGCTTACCAGGATCATAGGGTCAGACTTGCTACATCAAGCATCAAGACCGCTTATGTTTTACGCACTGGAGTGTGCGAGACCTACCATGTATGATTGGTGTACCTCACTGCTGACCAATATGAAAAGTCAGCTGACAGAGTGCAAGCAGGGGGAAAAGAGAAACTTTGGGTTTTCTTCTATCCTTTGTAGCTTCTTCTTTGAGCAGATCCCCATCCTGGGACCTAGAGTGGAGATCATTCCTAGAGGGCCACGTGATCCAGCTATGGCATGATGGATCGAGGTCATGAGACGACAGGGGGGAGGTAGAGTGGCGACACCCTACAATGATGATTTTTTCTTCTGGTGGAGAAGACAAAACATAGCTCTGGATGACTATCTTTATGCGAGAATTGATTTCAAAGGTGATCCTGATATGCTGCTTCCACCAGGAGCCACCTATGGTGCCATAGGTAAACAATATTTTTTTATATATTTTATTTTTTGTATTTTTGTATTTAAAAGAACAAAAATATTTTTTGGATGGTGTTTTTAAATATTAACTCGATACTTGTGTGGTTGCAAACATGGGTCTGCAACGGCCAGAGGGATTCCTATGACATAGGCGGAGGCACCGGGGAGATGAGGCAGTGGGAGGAGATGTGGAGAGAGTCCTTCATAATGTGTAGGGAAACCTGTCACGTTTGACATAGAGGATTCCTATGGTTCAGGTGGAGGATCTACCTGAAGCCATGCAGAGGTAGGTTGTCGGTGTACCTAGAGCATGGGTATGACTCTTCCGGTGTCTCGCCAATGCCATGGTTTTCTATCACAAGACTCATTTGGTGCCATAGGCATAGATGTCATGGGACATGTATATCGACTATATATGTATTTTTGAGGGTTTTAGCCCCAATTTTGTAATATAAAACACCATATTTTTTGGAAATATATAAAGAGGGATCTTCATTTGTACTTATATCTTACAATGTGTACATTGATTTAATGGTTTTATTTGCTTTATTAATGTGACAAATGCCAATTCAAAACATAATTAGCGTAGGCATTAGATACATGATTAGAACTTCTAGGAATGTGAAAGTATGTAATAAAACCAAATTGTCATTCTAAAAGACGTATTCATAGGAATCGACAGAGTAATGTAAGATCACACACACGGTAATGACCGTTCAACTGACATATGACTAACTGAGAATCTAGGTGCACCTCTATAGAGCGAATACCATGTGAGATAGCATTGCGCAATAATTCTATGACGATGTTGTATTCGACCACATTATTCATGGATGGCCCTAGGCATACGCCACCTGAAGACACCAGCAGACCCTTGGGCAAGTAAATCACCCAAGCGATAGAAGCTAAGTTCCTTGTATGATGAATGGCTTCGTCTACGAATCCTACATAGACCAAAGACTCCATTGACATCTTCCAGGAAAAGGGAAAACTCGATAAGCAAGCCAAAGACAAAAAAGGGGAAAGGGTGTATATGCATTAAATTTACATTAGTATACAAAGGGTTTCTCCCAAGCCCAGGGCTCAAGCATAATACCTTTTTAAGTAGAGCCCATTTCTGGGCTCAACCAATTTATTCCCTTCATAATCTTCCAACTCGTAGGCTCCTTTTTCTAGAACACGTCGCACGATATAAGGACCATGCCACATGGGTTTAAACTTGCCTGCCCCTAGTGGTTCTTTGGATTGGTCATACAAGAGGACCAAGTCACCCTCAACATACAATTGGGGACAAACAGACTTATTGTACTGAACCTTGAAATGTTTCTTGTTTTCCTCGATAGCCGTAAAGGCATCCCAACACTTCTCGTTAAGACTCTCTAGGTGTATAATGCATCGCTCTAAATACGAAGTGTCAGGTAGGAGCTCAACTGCCAATTTGAGAGAAGGAATTTTGCATTCACTGAGAAGTATCGAATCCACATTGTGTACTAACTGAAAAGGAGAAAAACTGGTGGTAGTCTTAATTGAGGTTCAGTATGCCCAAAGTGCGGGATATAACATGATGTGCTAGTTGGAATTTCTCCGACTGACAGTTTTTTACAAGATGGTCTTGAGAGACTTATTGATGACCTCTACTTGCCCATTTTCTTCGGGGTAATAAGGACATGAGTGATCATGTTTAAACCCCAACTTAGATGCTAGTTCTATCATCATTTAATTTTGAAAATGACTTCCATGATTAGTGACAATATCACTCGGGATACCGAACTGGGCGATAATTTGGTTGAATATGAAAAAAAATGTAGTCTTCCTATCGGATTTCACGGTAGGCATGGCTTTGACCCACTTGGTGAAGTAGTCGATAGCCACAATAATGTGTTGATGCCCCCCAACTGAAGTTGGGTTGAAATCAATGAAATCTACTCCCCACTTGGTGAAGGGACCAACGATAATGAATGGGTGAAGAGGGGCTGGGTGTGAGTGAATTTTCTGAGTGAACACCTGGCAAGGGTGACACTTCTTAACCACTTCAATACAATCTTTAAATATGGTAGGCTAGAAGTAACTGGCTAGCAAGTTTTTTTGGGTTGTCGCAAGCCTGGATAGATGACCACCACAAGCCCCTTTTTGGAAATCATTAAGGACTAACTTGTCTTCCTCATGAGTTAAGAAACAACGTAAGATACTATCTATTCCTTGACAATACAAAGTGTCGCCAACAACTATATACTTTTCAACTTGGTATCTAACACGTCGTCGATCATCTCGTGAGAGATGCTGAGCAAACTTCAAGGTTTGAAGATATAAAACAATATCTCCATACTAGGGTTTGGATGACGAGATGAGGAAAATGTGTTCATCTGCGAATGAATTGACATGAATAACATCTTCGTCTAATTGTGCTAAATCGAATATTAACTTTTCAAAAACTAGTGATTTCTTGGACTTGGCCGAAGCAAAGTCAAGATCAAATTCTTGTAATTTGAAAAACCATTTATTATATTTTACACCTATGATACATCTAGCAAGGACGTATTTAAATGGATTAACATCGACAACCACAGTAGTTTTGAAAATAAATATATAGTGTCATAAACATTGGATTGCGTGGACAACAACCAAAGCTATCTTTTCAACATGCAAGTAATTATGTTCAGGACCAATTGAATTTTGACTGAGATAGTAGATGATGTGCTCGCATAGCTCATCATCCTCCTAAACTAGAACCATACCAATGGTCCCTTCAGACGCGACGATATACAACAAGTAATCTCTACTGTAATCAGGAGATTTTAGCAGAGGGGCCGATACCAAGGCTTTCTTTAAAGCATCAAAAGACTGTTGGGATCACTCATCCAAGATAAATGGGGTGTCTTTATTCAATAGGCACATGAAACCCTTAGTGATATTGGCATAATTCACAATAAACCGATGCAAAAAGTTATCTTTCCCCTGTAAACCTTGAAGCTGTATAATTGTGCGCGGGGGAGGTAACGGAAGAATTGCCTCAACCTTAAGTGGATCTACCATGATCCCTATCTCGAAGACTAAGAATCCTAAGAGACGACCAGATCTAACACAAAAGATGCATTTATGAGGATTGAGTCGGATTCTATAGTAGCGACATCTTTCAAAAACTAGTCGAAGGTGCGTAGCATGATCCACTCTCTTGTGAGAGTGAGCAGCAAGATCATCGAGGTAAGCTTCGAATATGTGTTTGAGATCATGAAAAGAAAAATTTATGACTCGTTGGAAGGTTTCTCCAACATTTTTCAGGCCAAAAGGAATTTTTCGGTATGCAAAACTGCCCCAAGGACATATGAATGCTATCATATGTTGGTCTTTGGGTTTGATCTGGATTTGGTTATAGACTGAAAAATCCGTCCATAAAAGAAAATATTTCCCTTCCTGCACACTCATCGAGAATCTGATCAATGAAAGGCGTGGAGAATTTATCTTTGGGACAAGCCTTGTTTAGGTCACAAAAGTCCAACACATGCGGATGGTTCCTTTCTTTTTATTCATGGGAACCGAGTTGGATACCCATTCGGTAAAGGGAACCGAGTAGATAAAGCTGGCATTAAGTAACTTCTCTACCTCTACCTTAATAGCAGGGGGCTTCCTAGGATTAACAACTCTAGGATGTTTTCGAATGGGTTTAGCATCCGGGTAAGTCCTAATCTCATGTTCGACAATACGGGGGTCGATCTCTGGCATCTCTTCATATGACCAAGCAAATACGTCTCGAAATTATTTGAAGAGGTTGGTGTAGATCAGAATCTCTTCTAGCGAACAATCTACACCTATATTTAAATTTTTGATCTTGCTAGGGGTACGAGAGATATTGATCTAGACAGTAGGAGAAATAATCGCCATATTCCCTTCAACATAAATTCCATGTGTACCAAGTGGAACTATGGCATGACTGACTATCTCACTCAGGGTAGATCTAAAATCATCTTGCTCAATTCTTTCAATACTTGGGAGAAAATAAGATCGATGATGCATATCATCCCAAGGTCTCTTGGAAACATTCATGGATTCAAGGATGGATTCGTTTGAAGGAAAAGTCTCATCCAAGAAATCATGTGAACAAGATAAAGAAGTGGCCCACACAGGACTAAGAACTAGATCCTCCTCGATTGTCTACGAGGGAATAGGATCCAGATCGAAAGAAGAGTCAAGGATAGCTTGATATGAAATCTCTACTGTCGATAATGGCATAGACATGCCAGCATGTAATCGACCTTCAATCGATGAAGTCAGAGAAGGTAGGGTCCAAGGGTCACTAAAATAATAAGTGCGGAAAGGGATGGACTTCTTTACTGAAGCAGACATACTGAACATGGTGTAAATGTGGTGAGTCGGTGCTGAGAAGTCGAAAGTACCCATGAGGGAAGAATACGTTCTAACACTGATATTCTTAGTTGCCGACTGAGAATTTTCGACCACAGGGATCGATGGTCCAATAGATGCTTTCGGCCTAGAGTATGCAAAGGATAACTGGTGGATCATCACATTCTCCCCCTGATGAGGAAAACAAAGCGTGCGGAAAACGGACGATACGACAACGACCATAGCATAAGTCCAATTGTGACCTAGTAATAGTTTATAACCGAGAGGTGCATCAACTACCTCTACTTCCACCTCTACCGTCTTTCCACCTAACTGGACCAGAAAGGTAGGAATAATACCATGAGGGTGGAAGGAATGACCGTCGAATGCGGTCAACATGGTCGACGACTTTGAAAGGGTTGGAGGACCGATATATTTCCAACAGACTAAGGACATCACGCAAGTGGCATTAGCTTCATCAACGACCGCTCGTTTGATGGTATATTTATAATACTCCAGTGGATTTGGAAAGACACATGGTAGGGTAAGCGAGGCTTCACGTCTGTGACATCAAACTTGATGATCTTCGAGCCACTAGGTTCTAGAGATCCTAAGGTAGAGGGTGAAGCATTCCTCTATGATGGACATGTCTAGAGTACCTCTAAAGCAGACATCGTGCAAGGTGTTTCACCCAGATCCTCAATAATAGAGTAGTTCTGGGCGGCTCTAGCATTAGGGTTATGGGTAGAGCGCTTGAATACTCCTTTCATAATACGAGGTGGTGGCTTTGGTTTCTCGATCTGTAAATTTGTCTCCAGGGGTGGAGGAGGAGCTTCTAGGCTGGTACTAGCTTTTGAAGAGCCGTAATCTCGAGAGCGAGTGGCTATATCGATTTTTGTGTCGACCATATTGATACAAACATGGTCGCCATCTTGTGGTGGTGGGTTTTGACTTCCACCAGGTGCATTTATGGTGTTCAAAGAACTCGAGGCTAAGTGTTGGTTCTGAGGAAAAGGATTCATTAGCATAGCGGGTGGAATATTTAAAATCCTCGCAGCCTCCGCAAGTTTGGGGCATAAGTGTGTACTTGGTGATCATCAGTACAAAGCTTACAAGGAAACTTAACCTTATGATTTTCTTTCTTTCCCTCTCCAACATTATCGTTTTGTTTTCCATTATTATCCTTGTCCTTGGGTTTATTCTTTCCACCTCTACAATTATTTCGACCTTGCCATTTATTCCCATCTGGTTGTTGGTCACCATTTAGGTTTTTCGACGACTGCACGGAATGTACATCCATCGATTGGGTGGGTTTGGAGGATCCATATGAAGCTGGTCCTCCGACAGACTTCATTTCCGAGTCTATGGAATTTACATTGGTGGACCCCACAATGCCATCATCATGGGGCCCAAGACTCCGTCTAGGATCATGAGTCGACCACGGTGCATTGGAAAGAAGGTGGTATAATATCCCAGACTGAGCATAGATCAAATCGAATTGTTGGGCTCTAAAAATGGCCTCTTCCTCACTGAAGACCCCAGAAGTAGCAACGTCCTTTGAAATAGGAGCATGAAAAGACTTTAAAAACCATTCTAAAAGAAAGGTCGAGGGTATGGGAGTCTTAACTAACCATCTTTGCCTACGCCATTCCTGGATATGGTCTGAAATATGAGTGTCGGTACCCTGGCGTAAGGTTGAAAAAATTTCAAGGCCAACATCGTAACAAATGAGTAGTTGAAAATGGTTAAGAAAGACTAGAACTAACTATTGAAAAGACCCATATGTCCCCCTAGGTATCTCAATATACCATTGTGACATAATCCCGATAAGAGTGCGCTGAAAAAATCGTAATCTAATAGAATCATGATTCAAAGAATTCGATGAGCACCATAGGTGAAAAGTAGTGATGTGATCACCAGGGTTCTCACCATTCTTACCCTCAAACTTTTGGATGTCTGACAGAAGCTTGGTGGGGACAGGGGGCCATGTGGGAACATGACTCACTGGGTCATTCATTATTTTAGACAAATCTAGTAGATTAAGCATGGCCAGAAAGGGAATACGAGGTTGCGACACCTGACCCCAGCCTCCTGCAAAAGATTGAGTATTAGGAGCTCCGTTCCATCCAAGATTCTGGTAAGGACTAGAACCTTGTCCAGAATTAAAATACCATCCTCCTGACAGATTTGTGAAAGATGGATTGGGCATCATTCCAATAGGAATGTTCTGATAAGGGTTATGAAAATTGCCCCCAGTTGGATTAGATCCAAACTAAGGGTTGTTAAAACTTCCCCCAACTAGATTAGATACAGGTTGGGGGATGCCCAAGACATAAGAATGACCTCCTCCGAGTGGGAATCCAGAGGATTGAAGTGGATTTGTTATGCCAAAAGTATTGGTCAAATTCGGCACCGAGGGGATAGGGATATAGGGCGGAACTTGTCCACCAACTTGGTTGTTCCATCCAACCGTAGAAGTATTAGACCTAGGGTTAAGGAAGGGGACACTTCCTACATTAGGATTTTCTTGGGGAACATGAGAGCTACCAAACAAAAAATGAGTGTAAGTAGGTGTAGTGCCCCCAGGTCCAAGGCTAGCATTATGGCCAACAACTGGGATGGCAGTTGAAAACTGCGAAGTGAAACTTGGCATACCATAAGAAAATGGACTAGTAGCCATGGGGATGGTCTGAACATTGTAACTTGGTGAGTGGCCAAAACCCCCAAAAGGGTTAGAGGCAAGAGACGAAGCATTGACTACGAGCTGAGCCATAGTACTAGTGTAGGCCTTTGACACTGCAACTATAGAGGCTGCAGGTATCGAAGGAGTGAAATTAACTATAGTGGGATTGGGAGTTGATGAACTCCCAATGTTATGAAGACTAGACGCAAAACTCATCCTTGTGGGATCATAAGTCTGAAAAGTGGATGTGTGTGTACCACTCCCGATAACTCTATGGCTTTTAGAAGGAAATAGCTTGAAAACCGGTGGTAACTGTAACAATCGACAGGACCTGCAAGGAAGATGGTATGACTCCACGATGACTTATGAATCTCAACAAATAAAAATATATCCTAAGGCCAACTAGTAATCAAAGAGCATAACAAAAATTCAAACGTCCAATATGCATGCAAACGGGCTAAAGTGGCTGAGTCGCCTCCCTTGCTAAAGAAGGTATGCCTCGTCTAGGAGGGACCTGAGACTCCTTGTTAAAGTTTGGAGGTAACATAATCAGTTATAAGAGCCCTCGTAGGCTTAACAACTAGTTGATTAGATCCCCACAGAGAGGTAATATTCCATAAAGGTTGTGTGAGGTCCGACCCCTATCTGACTCAAGATACAAGAAGAATAACCCCTGCAAGTAACCTATGAGAAACCTAAGTCAAGAAACCAATCAACCACTGTATAACTGATGCACATGCAAACATTCATAAGTCTGGATTACCATATGGGCAGGGTAGCAAAGCCCAAAACCTTGAAAGTACTGCCTCTCATAGAGGTATGGATACTAGCAAGATCCCTAAATACGAATAAATCCATAGAAATATCTTTGATGCTAGGTGAGTATCCAGGGGTTATATCTTCAACAAACTTCATGCGACCTCGTGCTTAACTCTAGTGTGAGCGGAGCCTCCTGATATTACCAATTATATAATGGATTTCTCAAATCCCTGTCTCAGACACATATGTTGATTTAATTGCCTTGGAGAAGTTTACTCACAAAATCCTATTCCAAGGCACTAAATCCTAGACTAGTTTGTGCCCCTTAAACAATAAAATCATTACTAATCAATTTTAGTTTAAAGCATAAATTTTATTGGCTGTGATTACTCAAAAAGGTATGGAAATGAAACTCATGGTGTTATGACTCTACATAAAAATAAAAATAGATATAATGAAAAGCCTAACTTTAACTTTTCAGTGAATGATATGCTAAATAAAAGCAGTGCAATATTCAATTTTAACTCTGCAACTCATAAGTAAAATGCGATCTTTCGCTAAATGTGCTAAGCTAATGATAAAGGTTCCAAGACAAAAATACCAACCAATGCAAAATACCTATTTTTTTTATTTTCAATGTATTAAAAAGAAAATGCATGGAATGATAAGCAACTTGATATATAACTTCTATTGTGCATAAAAAAAATCACTCGAGCAGAATACCAAACATCTAAGAAGACAGCCCAACTACCAAGGACAAATAAAAAACGGAAAACAAAGAGAAAGACGCCGCCCAAAAATTAAACTCCAAACAGGTTTCCTGTCATCACAGATAATCTCAACAGGCACCACAGAGACATAAGAAGGCTCAATGATCCTCAAAACCTACCCAACATTCACTAAACCAAGCAAGAAAGAAATGGGAAGTGGTATACGCAACTATTCAAGAGAAAAGGGTGTATATATGCCTCTTGCAGTGGGACAACAAGCATGTATACGCGACTGTCAGGGAAAAAAGAGCGTATATCTTTTAAAATAAGGCTAGGCAAGGGTAGAAGGCTGAAAAACTCAGACCCAGAGTGAACAGACTCTGTCCAACTGTTATACGACAAGAAACATAAAGGAAAAAGAGAAATGTAAGAAGAAAAAATACTTCAACCCTTAGAAGGAAAATAAATCCCCAGTGGAGTCGCCAGTTCTGTTACAAGGGAAAAAATATCTATGGATAAGGGTAAACCACAACAGACAGGTATGACTATAGAAATCAACTCAATTCCAACATGTGCTATATAAACTAATGTGAAATATGAGGAAGAATCCTACCTCGATCTAATCGTTTGATTCCGTTCCACCGTTGAGCACTTTGACCCAAAGATTTATACCTACAAGAAGTTCTCAACAAACAAGCGATCCAAGTATATAGTGACAATATATAAAATGAGTGAGCACATCAAATAGCACAATCCATTAATAAACATTACAAACATGCCCATAGATAATAATCATATATTTTCAATATATTGATAGGACGAGAAATGAGTATTTCTATTAATAATTGATCAACAAAAGTATCAACATTACAGACTTCTGTGTCGGCATGGTTCAAAACCAAGAAACCAAGTTCCTTCAAATTGGGTCTCCACCACTTCAATCCTCCACCAAAGGCAAGCTCATAGCAAAGGGGTAATGAGGTCCTCTTGACAATAAGGAAAGATCTTGAGGGATGAACACTATGTTTAGACTTGAGGGACAAAGGGATGCAGACTCAATATGAAGTAATTTTTCCAGAGTAACTTTGCTCTCAAAGTTGAATGCTTTCTCCTCTTTTTCCATAGCTCAAAATTGTGCTCTTATATCCTCCAGAATGCAGCTAAAGGGCTGAGTTAGAACGTTTCCAGTATATGGAAGGCCAAAGATTAGATCTTCTGTCGTGACATGGAAAATCAACCTCATTTTGTATTTTCTGGCACAAATCCCGATATACATGAGCTGTAGTGGAGCAACAAGCGTAAACACATCTTGCAAAGCAGTTAGGGAGCGTATATGTGGAAAAATATATATTTTTGGCTCTGGATTTATCAAAAAGGGGTTGATAATTCTACATAGGGAAATGGAAAAAGGCCCTATGGGAAAGATAACAATGGTGAGGAAAATCTTGCTATAACACCAGGAAGGCCATATATATATTTTTTTCTTTTGAAAATGGACACCGTATGTGAAATTTATCACGTTCTGATCAATTTCCCAAACAAGCAAAAATAGTCAAAGTCAATTGTTAATAGGCTGTACCACTGACGTAAACATGATGTGGAAGTGATGTCAGTAGGGACACATGGGAACACGAGGAAGTGACATGTGTCACTCATTTTTGGCATTTTTAGGTGTGATGTGGAACAGTAAAAAAGTGACACATGGAATTGTATGAAAGTGACACATGGAACTGTACGGATGTTGACGTGGAAGCTAACTGGGCTGGTGACATGGAAGTATAGATGGATAACATGGAATTGTATAGAAGGATGAGGTGGTAGTATGGAAGGCTAACGTGGCACTATACATATGATGACATGGAAGTATGGAAGGATCACATGGCGGTATGAAAGGCTGATGTGACATTGTATGGAAGGCTAATGTGGTAGTATGAAAGACTGATGTGGCACTGTACGGAAGGCTGGCATGGTAGTAGGGATGATGACGTGGCAGTTGACTGGGCATGTGATGTGTTAGTACAGATGCTAACGTGGGAGCTAATAGGGTAGGTAACGTGGTAGTATGGATGCCGACGTGGGACACTAACTAGGCAAGATGACATGGCTTAGGCCAATCAGGGGGTGACACATGGCCCAATCAGAGGACGCCACGTAGCAACCCAAATTTTCCCAATGTGGGCTAGGTCAAATTTTTAGGGCCCTGGTCACAAGGGGTGACATGCGACTATGATCCCAAGATTTGGGGGTTGCACCAGTTATGCTAAAATTTGTGGATTTGACCAAATTCAGAGGATTTAACCAAATCTGGGCCTAATTTTAGAGGATTTTTGCCTAAAAAATGGGATCTAAGCCCAAAAAAAACCCAAAAAGAGGGGGGAAGTTGGGATTTCGACCCCCAACTAAAATTATATATAATTAAGACATGATTGAGTGTTTTTCAAGTTCAAATACAACAAAATTATGAATTAATTGTGAATATCAAGCCATTTTTATGCAGAGAAGACATTGAGGAAGTGAACTTTGGAGGCCATTTTCGGGAGCTACGATCAACCTTTTTTAGTGCCGTCAATTGTGTTGGATTCTTGAGGTCGAACATAAGATAGGAAGACTATTTTGTAATCCTTTTGAGATACTTCTAATGTAATTTTGCATCATTGAAGATAAATAAGAAAGCTTTCCCCACTGAGACAAAAGGCCCGGAGACGTAGGCAACCTTTCTGAACTCCGTTAACAATCTTTCTTTTATGGTTTGTTATTCCTTATGTTTACTTTATGATCTACATTCTTTATGATGGATGTAACATTATTTCATTAGGTCTCCTTCCTCATTTATGTTTTTGAATGTTAATTTAACACATGCTTAAAAATCAACCATGTCTTTAAAATATCATTTTCAGATCAAGTGGTATTAGAGTAGGTTGACAGTTGGTTGTTTGAGTTTGCATGATTACCAGGGAAAATATAATCCATGGTGAAGGCGAGCTTGTAAAAGGATATACTGAGATTGGATCAAGAAAGATGGCATCTCAAAGTGAGAATATGGCATCTGAAGAAGGAATGTCTCAGAACGAGATAGAGTTTCAAAAGACTTTCTTTGCTATGTCAAAGATGGTAAAGGTATTATATGATTATTACATGGAACAAAGGAGTCATTTTCAAGGGGAATCATCAAAATAAGACAAAAGTGAAGAAGAAGAGGACCCTCCTAAACCTCCTCCTCCACCTCCTTCATCTCCATATTCTTCTTCTTCAAGTACATGTTGAACTTCTACCACAAGAAAACATTCTCATAAACATAAGCATGATATGCCATTACTTAATCTTGATGTAAAATTGGAATTGCCCATGTATAATGGGGAAGTGAATGCTGAGAGACTTGATAATAGGGTTAGATAGATAGAAGTTTATTATAGTGTGCAACAAATCAAAGATTAGGAAACCCAAGTCAAATTGGCATCGTTTCGTCTTGAAAACACAACACTCATCTGGTGGAAGAGTAAATTGCAAAATGGTACTCAACAAGTTGGTAATGTATTTACATCATGGAAATATTTTGTTTTTGCACTTAGAAAGCATTTTTATCCTTTGGGTTATAAGGAAAAGGATTTGATTGAATGAAAAAGTATTCAACTAAGAAAAGGACAAATGGTGCAAGAACACATAGATGAATTTTGTAATATGGAATTAATGTTAAACATTCCATTACATACAGAATAAGATCTTATGAATTAGATAGGAGGTTTACCTACACATATTCATAACACTGTGTTTATGTTTGGACCTACTAATCTTGATGAGGTTTATGTTCAAGCAACGTATATTTAAGTAGGGAAAACACGAGTTGGTGTATTAGGGGAATCATATTCAAGGAAAGAAGACAAAAGAAAGGGGAATAGAAAGAAAGAAAGTTTAGAGACCGTGAAGGAAGTGAAGTTCTCTTGAAAGCATTGCAAGAAATAAGGGCATGCTGATGACCATTGCTGGCAATTGCATCTAAAGAAGAGACCAAAGTGGTTCAAAGAGAGGAAAGGGAGGCAACTAGTTGCAACAACAACATGACCAATAGACTTGGGGTATGATCCATGTGATGAGACTAAAATCATAGCAGTTGGTTTGTTAGGTAAAATTGGTGATGGTTATTGTTGTCACTGAAAAATCATCCGCAACATTGAACACAATGGTTGAAGAAAGACATCAATGCCAACAACAATTACTACACCTACAACATCAAAATCCATCAAAAGGCATAAAACTATACACTTGTTTCAAAAAATAAAGTACACAAATTCACCAAAGGAAGCATGTGAATTGTGCGCATGCTAACACAATCCTAAGTACGCACTGAGCACAGGATGCGCAATATGTGCAAATTTCTATGAGAAAATCTGCACACTTCTCATGAACGATGCATTTATGAATCTTGTCGGCCTCTCAACCACTTCCAGTCTGACCCCCAACATGATTTGACACTCAGATCTAAGTGAAATCTAGCTTGGAGGTTGGTCAAGGGATAAGAAGTGTCCTAAAAAGCCCCTTTTTCACACTATGGACTAGTTGTATATTTCCATAAATGGACACTATAAATATGTTCCATGGGCATGCTAGAAAAATAATAACTTCAAGGTATTTTTATGGTGCAAGAATTATTCTTGGAGAATCCTCTTTTCTCTTTGAATCGTTCAAGCACTATAGCAAGGGCCATTCCACTCACCTCTTGACAGGATTGGCCTTGTATTTATTCACCATTGTCACTTTCCATTGCATGAAGAGAAGATCTCTCTATTAGGGAATTCAAGATCCCTCCAAGGAGGAAGAGGGGATTCATAAATCCCTTCCTTTCTCTACGGTGTTAGCCTATCAATATATTGATCCATTGGTAGCTATATGATTTTGATTTTTTGTTTTTCATGGTTCTAGTTCTTGAAAGATTCTAACATCTATTTCCTTTTGTTTTTATCTTTATTTCCTTGTTTCATGTGTATTTGGTTATCTAATCAACTCACAAACCTATGTCTTGTTTATTTGACTTAACTAGGAAAGTAAGTGTTGCATTTTTTCTCACCCATGTGACAAAACCAACACAACAGATTGGCAACCATACTGGGGATTGTGAATCAAATTCCTCTCTATTTAAGTCTTGAGAGAACTTATTTCTAATTGTTTGGATATGCAGGTACCAAAACCGGCCTAATCCAGTCTTCCAAAGTCAGAATTTAGAGCCAAGGCAAGAGAATTTCATTTTGAAATTTATTTCCCAACACGTGATAGGAAGTGTGTGGATTTTGAGGCACACACACATGCATTCTTCACTCTGTGCATGCATCAACTTTCATAAACCCGTGCATTGTGCACATTCTACGTGCTTAGCGTGACTGTCAGAACTACAACTCGCACACAAGTTCAATTTTTGGAAAATTGTAAGGGTTTTATGAGTGGTTTGAGGCAGTGTTGTTGGAAGCTCCCACCCCGGCTTCGAAGCTCCGAAGCTTGATCTAGGCGGGTGCATCCAGGAAGCTTGAGCTGAAGCGCACTTCAAAATTTAGGAAGTGTGCTTCGGGGCTTTTGAGCACACTTCTTGCCATTTCCGAAGCGTCCCCCTATGAATAATGCTTCAAATGCACTTCTGAGGAAGGCCCACATGCTTCCAAGGGGGAATGAGGTGTTTTGGTGTGCATTTGAGTGTTATTTTTCCTTACTAGTGCTATTTAAATAGGTCCCCAGCCCCTCCATTTCACCCACCCTAGTAATTAATGGTAATGTTAAATTCTTAAATTAAAAGTGACATTTGTCACTTTTACTTAAATTTTTAACATTACCATTAATTTTTTCAGGATGTTTGAGAGTGGTTCCAACCTCATTAGACTTCATATGGAGAAAGTAGAATTTTAGATCCCATTCAAAATTCAACAGACTTAATAGTTTTCAGGATTTCAAGAATGGAAAGATTGCAATGTTTCCACTGGATTCTATCATGTATGAGGGTATAGAACTGACATTTAATCAAGAGAACCAAGCCCTTTATGTACCTCGATGTTGGTGGCATTGATTGTTGAACTCTTTTGTCATGACCCCAGTAAAAATGTACCCTTCACTCAAGTATAAACTCTTATGTTGAACTCTTCTCTTTGTCATCGTGTCAGATGACTTAGTGGTGTATGTGCACACCAACCTTCATCTTATATACAAGCAGAGAGAAGAGTGGTTGAAGGGAAAGACAAATATGTGGGATGTGTTTCTTGATGATATGGGTTTGAACAACAGTGTTGAGTTGGAACTAGCCAACTTGGATCTTAATGAACTAGTGCTAGATTCGGTCACTTTTGATGATGGTGATCCTCTTGAGGGGTCATCCTCCACACCAACAAATGCATGCATTGGATTGGATATAGGTGAGGAGGAGGAGGTTGGATGAGAGAGCAATGGTAGTGATGCCAATCTTGATGATTATGACATGGAGGACTCTAGAATCTAGAATCTAGTAATTGCTAGAATCTATAATCTAGATGGTTGATGCTCAAATGATTAATAATTAATGAACTATGTAGTATGGATGCCATTTATATCTATATTGATGTACAAATATGCATGTTTTCAATATATTCTACAACTAATTTGTCTTTCTACCTACTTTTTTGAATATAAATGCAATATATATAAACAATTG